>CM031920.1:38397292-38736427 GCA_018703695.1 Prunus fruticosa | reverse complement strand
TTTGATTTTGATTTGAGTTAGATTTTGAGTTCGAACGTTGAGTTTTGATTATCTCCCAAAATTTCATGCCCTAATTTCCTAAATTCTAGCTTTCTCCTAACTGCCATTTGGTTTGGGTTGTGATTTTCATTATGAATAAGAATATGTTCTGTTTGATTATATTTACTTCAAGAGATTATGTGTTTCCAAATGTGCAAGTTTGGTCAGCAATAAGAATCTGTTCCGTTACTCTAAAAGAATATGTTATGTTAATGATTTTAAAACTTGTTTTAGAGTGTATTAGAATGAGATAAATGGTATATCCCTCTCATACAGATCATCTACATACATATGTTGCATTGCATAGTGAAGAAAGAAGCGGAATAACTATCTAAACTCGTTTTCATCTGGATACAAAGAAGAAGCACTGGAGAGGGGGTCATGGACTAATCTCTGTTCCACAAGCTGCCACTACGACAAAAAATGTTTTAAGTCTCAAGGTACATTAGACCAATTTACCAGGTTTGATTTCTATATTTTTTTTATAGTCAAAATTTTTGTTTTGTTTATTCTCTTTTGCTTATTTTTCTAGAGAGTTTTGGCTCCAAGGGCTTGGTTGTGTTCTCATTCATCGGTAACCAATTGCAGACATTGTTATTCAAATTGTGTTTTTATGTTTAGTGTTGGTTTAAAATTCAAATATCATCTGCTTTGTGATTTAAAGAGGGTTTGATGTTTGAGAACTTTCAGAAGATGCTCCAGATGATATAGAAGGGTTGGATGCTTTCCAGCACATGTTGCAAATTTGCTATCAACAAGCTAATGATAGTAGGTTCCTTCTCTCTGGATTTTAGCATTTGATTGTTTCTTTAGTTGTTGATATACTTTGTTTGAAACGGTGCAGCACCTGCCCTATACTCGCGACTTGCTTTACTCTAAGAAAATATGGGACTGTAAATCCATACCCATGCAATCTAAGTGCATGCTGCCTCCTTGCCGCTTTTGTTATGCCATGGAAAAGGTAATCATGATGACCTCTTATACACAGATATTGTTGGTTTTATATGCCTTTTACATCCTTGGCTCTAGCATCTTCATTTTCTGAGGTTTCGCTGAAATTTATAACCTAACCTATACATGTTTGTCTGTTGAAGATATTTATTGATATGATTTATTACAGGTGATGATGTGGTTCTTTATAAGTTTGGTGAGAAATCTTCGCAGGTTTGAGTTCAACTGGCTATCAAAACATGGAATTCAAAGCCTACGATGGGTATGTCATTTGGACATAATTAGTTAAGTTTTGCATATATATTATTAGTTCAAGGAAGTAAAACAATGTTTTATTTGGGTATGCAGGCCTGGTCATCCTGGATCAGTTATCCTCCAACTTCATCATCAATAAGGTTAGCTTACAACTCTCATCTTACTGCAATTGTTTTCTATGGTAATATAAACCCATCAAGATTTAATTTGGCTAGCTTAATTTTTAAGTTTACAATATATCAGCAAAGTTTATCTTCAATATTATCTTACTACAATTGTTTTCTATGGTTCAAATTTCCAGGTTTTTTAGTTGCTCTCTCTCTCTCTCTCTCTCTCTCTCTCTCATGAATTTTTCTTTTAGTTTAATGGGTCTCTCTTCCTATTTGTTAAGATGATGATCATGTCTTGTTAGTTTGTCTTGTTGATGTTTTGTTTCTTCCTTTTTGTTTCTCCTTTTTGCATGTTTAGTTGAAATATGCAGGAATGGAGAAATTTCATTACACAAGCAAAAGCATTACACAGCAAAAGCATCAAGAGGGGCCTTCTCAACAATGGAGAAATTTCTACTAATTCAGGATGCAGAATACAACTAATTCAGGATGCGGAATACATTTATCAATTTATTTTTAGATTTTGTTTTTGAGAGATACATGTCTTGTGAATTTGTTGGAGGAATGTTGATACATATGTAGTTTTTTTTAAATGATATATAATGCACATTTTGTTATTTTATACTTTTTTAAGGTATCAAAATTTTATCTTTAGTAGACTCTATGAAAAGAAATTAGATGTGATTTTATAGTTTTAATAAAGAACAGAGTAAATGAATCTAATTAGTGAGCAATTGTTCTATAGACATTTAGTGACCAACCAGTTTGGTCAGCAATATGGGGCACGTGACCTTGTTTTAGTGACCAAAATGCATGTTTTGGTGACCAAATTGTAGCCCTTTAGTGACCAAATTTGTGGTCATTGATAGCGATTTTATTAGTGACCACACACATGAAGTCACTAATTTTTTGGGTTGTAGTGACCAATAATTGAATATGGCCACTAAATAGAATTTGTGACGAGCTTCTAGTGACCACCCAATGACCACCAATATTTGGACACTAATTGTGTTCAGTGACCAAAATTGGTACTTTTTGTGACCAACTTGATGGCCACTAATAAACGTTTTTCTTGTAGTGATTAATTCATTTGGCTGCTGCAAAATTCCACTCAAAAATAGGTATTGAATATGCTTCACCAAACTTTTCCCACAATCAACAACACTTCATCATGCATATGTCATGCATGACAATGCATTGCAGCCAGCTTGTGGGCTCGTTTTGGGCTTGTGGCTTCATCCTGAAAAATCTGGAAAAATATGGATCTTGAAGCTCTTTGAATTATCTTTCCAAGCATATGCAGCCCAAGTCAGGGAAAAATCGGGAAGGCCTTCAAATGTAATTTTTGGCCCAGGAACGCAGATGCTGCCGAATTTGACCTTAAGTTGTCAAAACATGTATAACTTTCTTGAGAAAGACTCGGAATCATGAACCGTAAAATTATACAGAAACTATACTTCCGTATATTTCCAATGATATATGCCTCATTATCTGGTTCTTCTTGAACAAGTACAGTCCAATCCGTGAAGTTAGTTGATCTGCAGACACCATTTTGAGCTAACTTGTCTCCAAAATGCAATTAGTGAGTCTCAAGCTTATAACACTGAAACGAACACAAAACTTATTAAAAGCACAAGTTTAACTCAAAAACATAACCAAATCATAAGTTAAAAAGGTACAAAATGATATGTAAATATGCACCGATCAAATACCCCCAAACCTAGATTTTGCTAGTCCTCGAGCAAAACAAAAGGAAAACAAAGATAAAAACAAATAAGAAGTTAATTAGACCACTTTCGTAGGTAACTCGATTGCATTTAGCGTATGCAACAAGTTTTTAAACCTCTAGGCATCCCTAGTAGGAGGAGTTGTGTCTCCTGAGGGTTTAACAGATTAGATACCCACAACGTTTAACTAATTTCTACAAAACAAAGTAGTTAGAAAACCTATTAGAATTTGTTAGTGCTTTAAGCAAAATAACAAAAACAAAAATAAATACAAAAACAAAAATAAAAATAGAAACAATCACAAAAATAAAAAGAACTCAAAATAATCTTTCCGAACATTTTGAAGAGAAATGACTTATGCTCATTACTCAAAAGTTTTAACAAAAAAACTCAATTTTAGACATTATTCACAAAGCGGCAAAGTTCAAAACACAACATGCTCAAAGTGTGGTAGTGTGATTGCCAAATGCAACAAATTCCCCAATCTTAGTTTTCACACAATTTCAAAAATCATACAAAGTACAAATTCAACTTCAAATCTCACCAAAGTTGTCCTCTCACAAATGAATCACTTAGAAGAGGGTTATAATGCAACACTAATTCATAAACATGAGATTAGAGTTAAACCAAAAGGGACTTAACTTCAAAATAGAAAGATGAAGAACTTGCATTAATATGATCTCAAGAAGGATGCCAAACACTTAAAAGTATAAGAATGAATGCAATTCAACCACATGACATTTAAGATCAATTTAGGTATTTAACATAGGTTGTAATGGGGCCAAGGGTGTAAGGTGAGTAAGAAAATGAAGGGTATGGATAAAACAAAGTCCAAGGAACTCAAAATATAAGAGCATAAAACAATTGTTTACAAGACTTCGAATCATCACAATGAGAATTTATTTTGTACACGATCAAAGCTCCTTATACCTTCATTTACAATGATTCACTCCTTTATTGAACACCCACCAATTTATTTTGAAGGCCCAAAATGAATTTTCAATCAACCACCACTTAATCACAACTTTACTCTTTTCTTTCACCAATTGTGTGAATATATATTTTTTGAAATGTAACACCTCTTCCCAAACCTAGTATGAAAAACACATCCCAATTAAAGCTTATGAGTTCCTTAGAAATGTAAATTTTTGTTTTTCAGGCTAAGGTGAGGAAATAAAATTGGTAAATGAAAGAAAAGGTTTATATGTAGGCTCAAAATGGTTAACAATGGAAAATCATGCTTAAGCATGCATAAGGTTAGCTTGAAAGGCACAAACGATCCAAAGAGGGCCTTAATATCATTTCTTAAATGTCATGAAATCAAATTGCATAAGAATGAATGACTTTTAAGTGTTCAACCAAATCAATGAATAATGAGATCAAACAACAACTTAGATGACAAGAAAATAAGAGTATGTGTATATAACACTCATGAATTGAAGTACAAGGCTCAAAAGCTCACTTTATATGGTTGGTTATATAAGTCTAATTTATGCTTCATACAATTCTTTAGATCATGCAAATCTTTTAATTGGAAAATTATGAAACAAATGGCAAGTGCAAAGAAGGTTTCAAACATATCATGCTACAACAATGCCAAATTTAATTTATTTTAATTTAAAATTTTACTCTTCTTTTTCTTTTTATAAATTTTTTTTTAAAATAAAATAAAATGAAATCCAATTTTCATTTAAGTCATGCAAACATTTATCACAATCTCATCATATGTGTTCGGAAAGTGACTCAAAAACAAAACAAAAATAAAAATAAAAATAAAAATAAAAGCAAGACTCAAAAATTAAAATAAAATAAAAATAAAAACAAGCAAATAAAAAATGTAAATGAAGGAAAAACCAAATTTACATGCTAAACTCTAATACCCCAAACATAGAAATGAACATTGTCCTCAATGTTTAAAAATTAGGAACAAGCAATGTCATAATAAGAAATGAAAGTATTAAAGGAAATAAAAATAGTAAAATACAAAAAGAAAATAAAAGAAAACAATTACAAAATAAAAATTACAAAACAAACAAACAATAGAAAAAAAAACTAACTTAACATAAAAGAAAACAAAGCAATTCCAAATTGCAAAAACGAATTTTTTTATTTTATTTTAAATTTCTTAAAACACACAAATATACAAGTAACTCAAGGATGACCGGTTAAGGGCCTCAAGAAAAACAGCTCAGGGGGTCCGGGAAGGTTGGAGGGGTCACAATGGTCCCGCTTAAAACCCAAACTTCTTAGACACCGAAGGTGTCGCCTAAAGAACTCTTAGACACTGTATTGACGGAGACGCTCACTGGAGTTACCACGAGTCAGCTCATATAAAAAATCTTTTTAATTTTTTTTTTCTTTTAATATTTGTTTTTAAATTTTTTATAAAATACAAACAGAAGTTTAAAATAATAACAAGTAAAGAGAAAGGATTGAAATGCTCCCCCTTGAAGCGATTAGGTTGAGCATGGATGCACTTGGAGGTCGCGACTTCTCCCACTCGCTCCACACTTCCCATTCTTATGATTGAGGTTGCCATCTTTCTCCATTTTTATTGAGCTATTTAAATTGCTAGAACAAGTACACACAAAAACTTGAAACGGAATTAAAAGGATTATGAAATAAATTTTAAAAAACTAAAAAAAGAAAAAAAAAATCAACACTTCCATGTTTCAAAGTAACAAGCAACAAAGTAAATCAAACTAGCTTATGGAGTTCGTTCTTTCTCAAATATGATTATCCATATGGTGTGTGGTTTTAATCAAGTATTCAGAAAAAGCATTTAGCTATGGTGTTTAGTCTAAACACAAATTCCGAACCCATTAAGAACAAGAAGAACAACAAAGAACCAAGTAGAATTTAAACATGGTGTTTGTCTTCAATATCTACCCATTCATTCACTAATCAGTCCAAGAGTCATATGGTGTTTATGTAAACTTGGACAAGATATTCAATTAAGAACAAGTGAATGAAACCATAAACAAGAAATAATCAACATGCTACTTGAACCTTTTTCTTTTTTGTGTTGTGTAAGCTTGGACTCAAACCCAGTTCTCTTGCTTGTCAGGCAATTGTCCTTGTCCGTTGGACTACAAACACAACTTGTCAATTAACGTCATTAACTTTAAAACATGAAACTGTCTAGTTATATACAAAAAATAAAAATAATAAAAAGTAGGAAAACCAAATAGAATCAAACAATGTTACCGATCCCCGGCAACGGCGCCAAAACTTGTTGCGTAGATTTTAGCTGCACCAAATGGATTCAGCTGCATCCTCAACTTGTGATACTCGCAAGTGCACGAGCCGTTCGGTAGTATAGCGTATGTAAGTGCGAGGTCGATTCCACAGGGATTGGTGATTGAATGATCCTGTTCAGTTTTCCTACACAAAACAAAAATGAAAACAAAAGAAACAAAACAAGAAGAAAGAATGTACATTACAAGAAAAATAAATTACAACTAAGAAAACATTAAGGAAACGAAGAGAACTTTGAGGAAGAAAGGAAGTGTTTGAGAACTTTGAGGAAGGAGAAGAAAGTGTTTGAGAAGTGTTTGGGAGCTTTAGAGAAGGGAGAAGAAAGTATTTGAGAACTTGGAGTAGAGAAAGGTGTTTGGGAAGTGTTTGAGAACTTAGAGAATTTGGTGAAGGAATGGGAATTGTGTTTGAGAACTTTAGAGAAGATGGAGACTTTTGGAGAAGAAAGGAAAGTGGTGTTTGAGAACTTTGTGGATTTTGGAAGAGCATGTGTTTGAGAGATTTGGGAAGGGAGAAGAAAGTGTTTGGGAAGTGTTTGAAGAATTTAGAAGAAGAGAATTTAGTAGAATGATCTTATTACAACAATTGAGAACTACAAGAGAAACTAAGAGAATTTTGAGGGAGAGAAGGGAATGGAGCTCTAGAGAAGTGTTTGAGAGCTCCCACCCTTGGGGTGTTATTACAAGCTTAGGAAACCTCACTATTTATAGGCCTAAGGAAGTTGAAAATCTGAATTATACAATTGAATTATCTAAACACACTAACTTCACCTAACACACTACACTTAATTCACCAACTTAACCTAACACACAATTGCAATTGAAAACAATTCTTCTTGTCATTAAGCTTAGTGTTGCATCATCCACTTCAACTTCAATTAATTCATTTGGCTGCTGCAAAATTCCACTCAAAAATAGGTATTGAATATGCTTCACCAAACTTTCCCACAATCAACAACACTTCATCATGCATATGTCATGCATGACAATGCATTGCAGCCAGCTTGTGGGCTCGTTTTGGGCTTGTGGCTTCATCCTGAAAAATCTGGAAAAATATGGATCTTGAAGCTCTTTGAATTATCTTTCCAAGCATATGCAGCCCAACTCAAGGAAAAATTGGGAAGGCCTTCAAATGTAATTTTTGGCCCAGTAACGCAGATGCTGCCGAATTTGACCTTAAGTTTCCAAAACATGTATAACTTTCTCTAGAAGACTCAGAATCATGAACCGTAAAATTATACAGAAACTAGACTTCCGTATATTTCCAATGATATATGCCTCATTATTTGGTTCTTCTTGAGCAAGTACAGTCCAATCCGTGAAGTTAGTTGATCTGTAGACACCATTTTGAGCTAACTTGTCTCTAAAATGCAATTAGTGAGTCTCAAGCTTATAACACTGAAACGAACACAAAACTTATTAAAATCACAAGTTTAACTCAAAAACATAACCAAATCATAAGTTAAAAGGGTACAAAATGATATGTAAATATGCACCGATCATGCATCTTTGGGGAGAGGCGATCAAAACAACAAACTACATACTTAATAGAGTGCCCAGGAAAGCCCGTGGCTAAGACACCTTTCAAAATTTGGACCACCAGAAAGCCTAGCTTGCGACATCTTCATGTATGGGGTTGTTGGGTTGAAGTTAGAATCTATAAACCTTAAGAGAAGAAGTTTGATCCTAAAATAATTAGCTCTATTTTATTGGTTATCCTTCAAGGTCAAAGAGTTTTAGATTTTATTGTCCAAATTATGGTCCCGAACCTGTTGAGACTGGTTGTGCAAAGTTTATAGAACATAAGAAGAATGCTACTGAGAATGAAGATTTTATTTTTGAAGAAGAAGGGGATGTAGCTGTGATTGAGAATGCCGAACCAAATGTTACACTATTGATTCCCTTAAGTGGTATCACACTAGCCCCTCATAATGATCAATTGGAGCCTCCACAGTTGCAAGAACCAGTTGACCAACAACAAGAAAAAGCTATAGAAAATCCTCAAATAGAAAATTTAACAGAACCAACACAATTGAGGAAATCTGACAGACTAAGAAGACCCACATAATTTCAAATTATGTGTACCTTCAGGAAGCATATTTTGACGTTAAAGATTAGGCTGATCCAACAAGTTTTAAAGAAGCCATGGAGAGTCAAAATGCAGAAAAATGGAGGGAATCAATGTTAAATGAACTTGAAAGCATGAAGAATAATCAAGTATGGGAATCAGTTGAACCTCACAAGAGCTAGAAATTGGTAGGCTCAAAATGGGTATTTAAAACAAAAAAGGATAATGATGGAAAAATCAAAAGATTTCAGGCTAGATTGGTAGCAAAAGAATTCACCCAAAGGGAGGGAATTAATTACACTTGAACGTTTCCCCAATTTCCACCAAAGATTATTTCGACACAATTATGGCATTGGTGGCGCATTATGATTTGTTTTTACATCAAATGGATGTAAAAAAAATGCATTCCTGAATGGTTTACTTGAAGAACCAAATTTTATGAGGCCACTTGAAGGGTTCGCAAAAGAGGAAAAAAAGCATATGGTTTGCAAACTTGACAAGGTGATTTGTGGACTAAAGCAAGCAAGCAGGATGTGGTATTTAAAATTCCATCCAACTGTCACATCCTATGGTTTTGAAGAGGACATAGCCGATCAATGCATTTATTTGAAGAAGTGTGGGAGCTGATTTATTTTTCTAGTGTTGTATGTCGATGATATACTTTTGGCTAAAATGATCACAATTTATTGAAGCATACTAAGGAGCTACTTTCAAACAATTTTGAGATGAAGGATTTGGGAGAAGCTGTTTTTGTGTTAGCATTGAAATTCAAGGGGACCGAGCTCTAGGTCTGCTCAGACTTGTCGCATAAAATATACGTTGAAAGGGTACTCAAACGTTTTGACATGAATATGTGTTATGGATAGAAAGTTCCATTGGCTAAGGGAGATTTGAAGAAGAAACATTGTCCTAAAAATAAGGAAGAAGAAGCTGAGATGAGGAACAAGCCATATGCTTCTCTAGTTGGAAGCATTATGTACGCACAAGTATGTTCAAACCACAAGTTTGTAGGTGCTTCATGTGTTTTGACATTGTATTATGTGATTATAGATGACCTGTTTTTAATAAAGAATAGCAGATGGATAGAAAGTTCCATTGGCTAAGGGAGATTTGAAGAAGGAACATTGCCCTAAAAATAAGGAAGAAGAAGTTGAGATGAGGAACAAGCCATATGCTTCTCTAGTTGGAAGCATTATGTACGCACAAGTATGTTCAAACCACAAGTTTGTAGGTGCTTCATGTGTTTTGACATTGTATTATGTGATTATAGATGATATGTTTTTAATAAAGAAGAGCAGTGCTTGTCTATAGTTCGTTTTGTCTAATCGCTTTTCACTGTAGTTTGAAGGGAAGGACTTAACTATTTTAAACTTGTGGCCAATAAAGATTATCAAACTTTTGCAATACATAAGCTTAGTGCTCTAGTGCTTGATCTAGTGAGAGAATGTTATATTCCTATTTAGATCAGTGCACTAGGTGAAGGAAACCTTTAGAAAATCATGAGTTTCATTTGAACATCAACATAGATAAATAAAATCATGGCAACGGAAGCTTAAGCATGCATCTATGAGTTCAAAAACAAAAACTTTTCCCATGAATCTTTTAAGCCAAGTGATAGTTGTACTATTTTCCTAGAACAAAACTTCTAAGAAGATTGGAAGGAGGAGTTACCCTTGGTGCGTGCTTTCAACCCTATGAACGTATTCCACCAAAGTTGTTGAAGCTTGAATGGCTCCTTCAAAATCTCCACCTTGTTGTTGAAGCTTGAATAACTCCTTCAAAACTTCAACTTAGGAGGTTCTCCAAAAGTCACCAAAATAGGTAACCTCTAAGTCTCTTCACCAACTCGAGCTTGAGAAGAAGATGATGAGCTTAGTGAGAGGATGATGCTAGTGATCCTTCACTAAGATAGTATGAAAGTGTAGAGAGAGTTTTGGAAGACTAGAGCTTTGTTTCTCTCTCTTGATTTTCACTTATGACACCTCTTGCTTGAAAAAGATGATAGTCATCTTTTACTTGAGTCAACAAGTTGACTCTAGCAACCAAAAGCCCATATGAACGTCCATCCCTTGAAATTGGGCCTCTTGGGCTCAATTTCATTTAAGTTGTCATGCAACCCAATCTCCATGTCCAAAAGGATAAAGCCCAACGAGCCCGGAATTCAAAATTCCCGTTTAAAGCCTATTCCGACATCACGTGTCGTTTAAATTAATTCCATAATTAATTTTGCCTTAACCAATTAACTAAGCTTAATTGATCTCTTCAATTCATCATCTCCATAACGGTTTCTCAAATAACTCAAGTTTAACGGTGTGCGATCCATTAGGTTCTAATTAGCAAGGTCGTGGGCAATTTGAACTCTTCGTAATTGATTGTGAATTAAAACCCCTTTTTAGTTCTCCATATTAGTTAGGATCATTAGTCCTAAGGGCTTCCACCATCCATGAGTGACACCTAGCAGTATGTCATGGATATCCAGGCTAAGAAGAATAAGCAGTAGAACCTATTCAGTTGGAATTACAATGCAATACGGTCCTTCCCTATTACAATGCTCTCAATCTCATCACTAGGGCATGGTGCATGTCAAACCCCTAGTGAGATTGTTGCGTCTTATATGATTTGTATTAGTATGACAAGAACATCCTTCTTGGATCATACCAAATACTCTGATTCAGAGATTTGCTTAATCATATCTTCCGAGCATTCTCCTTCTTTACTGAAGGATAGAGATTCCATGTTGTACACTCACATGTCTCCATGAGTTAATCGTGAATCCCAACAATGCTTGTAACACATTCGTGATTAGGACATGTCTTTATAGCATCATCAAAGATTCACAACCTTCCCACAAGACAACCATGGTGCCTCAAGTCTAATGACTAATTTGCATTATTGCAACTTGGAGTTTCTTGTTTGACACATAAGTAAAATTTCCATACAAGAAACTCTCGTTTGATCACGTTCAGTGAACTCATTCTCCATTGAGCACCTACATACTTGTCTTAGTGTCTCCACACAAATGACTTGAGACCAAGTCATCCTCCCAATTAAGAAGACATAGCATGTACCGGTCTTTTCCTTTGGTGTCATGCCCATTTGACAATCCTATGACTAGGAACATTTAGGGCATGAAGATAATAGAGGAAAGGTCTCCTGAATCTAACTTCCTTAGATTACTTTCTCTCTATCTCACATCCCTTGGACTTATTGTTTAAGCATGTGTTTGTTAATGAGACATTTACTAATAAACAATAAACTTGCCCTTTAATAGGATTAAACATAAGTCTAATACATGAAATATCCTTAAAAGATTACACCATATGATTGGCTTTTAGGGCATATTTCCAACACTAGGTACTAAGGTATATTAGGTTTGATAAGAGTTTAAATTATGTTATACCTTGAGGCCCAAAACCTTGTGAAATAAGGAAAGTTTTGATTGAATCAATTAGGGAGAATATTCGCTTGAGATCCTTCGCCTCTTGAACTTCCTTCTCTCTCTTCCTCGTTTCCTGTAAAATCAAATAGGAGTAAAAGACCACACTCTGGGGGTGTTGGCCAGCCTAAGTTAGTTCAATTGAATTCTTAAGAAACAATAGCTGAAAAAAGGTACGAAGTTTTCTCTATGGGGAGAACCGGTGGCCGGAGCCGTGTGTGGTGGCACTTAGCTTAGCCATGTGGGAGAGACAAATTTGGTTGAAGTCGGCGGCTAGGGAGGCCATCGGCTAGGAGAGAGAGAGAGAGAGAGAGAGAGAGAGAGGTTTCGGGTGTTTTTTTAGGTTGAGAGAGGAATTTTTGAATTACCTTGTGTGTTGAATGATGCTATGTATTTATAGGGCTCTAGGCATATAGGGTTTTTTCAAAGAATATTTTCTTATTTGGAAGAAATATATTCTTTCCCCAAATTGTAGAGATTGAATCAATTATGGATTTGATTGGGATCAAATTACTAATTGATGATGATATCTCCAAAATAAGATAATATCATAAATTGGTGATTATATTCCCAACCATATTTAAGATAATATCCCTATGTTTTGTATCAATTAATTGGCTAAATAAATGGACTCAATTAATTAACCTAGGAGATATTCTTTTTGTCCACACAGCGCCTTGTGATTGGAAGCTGGATTATTTGCTCTCATAGAGATTGAGGGAGAAGAAGGGGAAGGAAGGTTGATGGTTAAAGAATCTATGTGCTAATATTCCCCGCACAAAATTTTCTCAAAGATCAACAAATCTTGAAAAATCTAATAACATGAAGTAATAGAAATTTTAATTCAATCTAAAATTAAAAAATAAGACTAAAAATTACAAAAGCCAAAATTTAAAAAAAAAACTACAAAAGCCAACTCCCCTTCCCACTCCCTATCCCCGCCACTCTTACCCACCTCGACACCACTCATACCATCATGCCTCTCTCAAAACACTTGTCTCTTCCGGTGGTCCTAGTCATTACAAGGACTGTAGGGATGAGATTTGGCACACTGAAAACCTAACTCCTCTTTTCCCTTCACCTTTTCCACAAGCACCCACCAACTACGGCTACACCAGTGAGCCCTAAAGCAATCTTCTAGTTGACGAAAGCCACCAACCAATTGATGTCTCTGCTATAGGGAGAAGAAGGATCCACTATGAATGAATGTGAAGATTGGAGTAGCCTCATTCTGAGCCCCAACTTATGATGGCAACAACATGATTTTTAATTTGTATTTACTTAATTTTTTTGAACGATAAAATAATTGTTAATTTTAGAAAAAAATAAATGATGATGTGTCATGTCATAAACAGTTAGATTATAAGAATGGTCCAGCTATTGTAAAATGTTGGTAAATGCACGAACATTAAATGTAGAGGCTCGAGATCCTTCAACCCTAATCAATATAGAAAAGTTTTCGTATTACTTGGTGCTCAAAAACAACGCAACGAGCACTGTAGGAGGCGCAAAGAGGTGTCATTGAATGTTTTTAGAATAAGGTGTTGTGTGATAAAGTGTCTGTTTGGTATTGCTTATTTAGGGTGATAAGTGATTTTTTAAAAATTTTAGAAAGCCCAGCCCGTTGGTAAACTATGAGAAAATCACTTATTGTTAAAAATTATTGTGAGAGAAAGCTATTAGGAAAAGCAGCTAATAAGGTGCTTTCATTTTTTGATTATGCAGAAATCAATTTTGAAGAGGCCCTCAACTTAATGATAATGCGGCAATCATTTTTCTGATTATACGTAATCGTACCAACAACACTTTTAACAAAAAGTTTACCAAACGCCAAACCTTCCCTCTCACAGCTGATTATTTTCACAGCATAGCAATGCCAAACTAGCCAAAAGTGTATTAAATGATTAAGAGCATTTATCTATATACCCAAGTTACTAGGTTCGATTCCTCCAATATAGCTTACATTAAAAAAGAAAAAAGAAAAGAAAAAAGCATTACTAAAAAAGAAAATAAAAAAGCGACAAAATAAAAAAGAAAGCTAAAAACCCTCAAAATGGGACTTTCCAGTCGGGCGGGAAAATCCAGTGTCTGATTCTCTCTGTGTGGTTGAAGAAAGATAAAAAGGCGCAATGAGCTGATAATGGTAAATCTAAGGAAGGAGCAGCGGGTGCCGTAGAGAATAGGAGAGGAGAGGAGGGCTGAGAAGAATGAGGGTACTGAATGTGGCGGAGAAGCCGTCAGTGGCGAAGTCAGTGGCGAGCATACTCTCAGGGAACCAAAATCTGAGAATGAGGGAAGGCCGATCCCGCTACAACAAAATCTACGAGTTCAACTACTCCATCAATGGCCTCCCTTGCCACATGCTCGTCACCTCCGTCACTGGCCACCTCATGGAGCTCGAATTTGAAGACCGCTTCCGCAAGTGGCACGCCTGCGACCCCGCCCTTCTCTTCACCGCTCCCGTCCGCAAGTTCGTCCCTCAGGTCACCTCACCTCCTCCATTTCTTCCCAATCTCTCTCTCTCTCTCTCTCTCTCTCTCTCTCTCATGTGTCTAGTGTGTATGTCTAGGTTTTTGATATATTAGGGCTAGGTTTTGATATATTGTCTTCTTATTGGCGGTTTTGTCAAGTTCAGAGTTTGTAAGTAGGAAAAATTAGGATGCTCGTGTTTGTTTGTGAAGTGTGTGATAAGAAAAGTATTTGCAAATTTTTACTATTTTTAAAATTTGATTTTTAGTGAACAAATTCATCATTTCTGGATTGAGACGGAGACTATTAGGGTGCTTGTGGATAATGTGATAAAAAAGTATGAAGCTTTCATGGATATCATATGGAAATACATTATTATTTTGTTGGATGCACATTAGAGTGATGAGATAACTTCTTGTCAAAGATGTATGGTATAACAGGGGTGTGTAAATCTGCAATTGAATATGCAGCAGCAATGTTTGCCACTTATTTTTTACCGTGGGCAGAATTTGATGAAATTATACATGTCTGTTGGTTTCAAATTCAAATAATTTAGGACAAGTTGGATATCAAGAGGACGTTAGAGGAGGTAGCTAGGGGGTGTCAATGGCTTGTATTGTGGCTTGACTGTGATAGAGAAGGAGAAAACATTGCATTTGAAGTGATAGAAGTCTGCACAGCCGTAAATCGTCAACTTACCTTAAGGAGGGCTCGTTCTCAGCTTTGATTGAGAGGTGCTGTACCCTAGTCTCTTTTGTTCCTTTACTTGAAATTCCAAATTTCCGATTTCCTTGGGTATCAGTTTCTTGAGTAATTGATTTAATTTTTATTTCAGAGATATCCATGATGCAGTGCAGAATCTTGTCAACCCAAACAAATGCTTTGCGGATGCAGTGGATGCTAGGCAAGTCAGTACCTTTCATCACTAGACTCTCTTTGTGTTGTTTTGGCAACTTCAAAGTTAGTTTACTAGTTTATATAAAACTATATACTTCAGGGAACTGAAAATTAGGTTGTTAGTTTTTTGTGCTATAGGCCATTTACTTCTTCATCACTCTTGCTTAGTAACTCAAGGGACCACTGTTAATCATGTCCTCATACTAACATTGTTTGTCTATCATTTTATGGCCATGTTATTTTCCTATGTCAGATAAAATTTATCTTTTTTTTTCTTTGGCAGGAAATAGACCTTCGAATTGGTGCTTCGTTTACCAGGTTTCAGACTATGCTGCTCAGAGATGCATTTGTTATTGAGTCTGCTACAAATGACAGAAATCTTGTTCTAAGTTATGGTCCTTGTCAGGTATGAGAATTCTGCATTTATCATTTGTCCCCCTTTTTAATTCAGTTGTCTACATATATGTATGCATTTTTACTTTTTGTTCCTTTTATGCAATACAGTTCCCTACACTTGGATTTGTTGTGGAACGATATTGGGAGATACAGTCGCATGAGCCAGAGGAATTTTGGACCATTAACTGTTCACACAGATCAGATGAAGGCGTTGCTACATTCAATTGGATGTAAAGTGTGAAGACTTTATGTTCTTCTTTCCAGCTTCAGCAACCATTTAAAGTTTTATAATATTCTAGATTTGCAGGCGTGGACATTTTTTCGATTACACTTGTGCTGTTATAATTTATGAGATGTGTGTTGAGGAACCTAATGCTACTGTGAGTCATGTTGAGTTTGTGTGTATTGCTAATTTCATATTAACTAATGCACTCTCAGCTTTAACATTTTCAGTTGCTTACAGGTCACAAAGGTGAGACAACAGGAGAAGCTGAAGTATGCTCCAGCGCCTTTGAATACCATTCAGCTTGAAAAGCGTGCCTCGATATACTTTCGGATGAGTTCTGAACACACAATGAAGGTGAGCACTTTGGGCCACAATGTTGTGTCTTCCTGTTTTATGCCTGTTAATGGGTTACAACTTCAATTGATAAATTCAATTTCATATGTTTCATACTTATCCCAATAATTTGACTGTCCGTCCATGCATTTCTTTATATGTGAATGCCTTTAAATTATGGATATTGGTGATACTGATACACATCATCAGCCTTCTGCCATCTGCTTCCCCAATATTAGCACTGGGGTTTCTAGACTGAAGCATGGTTCTGCACTGGGGTTTCTAGACTGAAGCATTGGTCTGCAATTTTTGAGGCTTTACCTTCTACTGGATCCAGCCATTTAGTCAATCCAATTCCTTCCTCTCATAGTATCTCTAGGCTTTAGAGTTTTCAATGGTTGTCTCATAATTTATTTTCATAAAAATCTCTTAATCATTGATTGAAGCTAAATATGTCTTAGGGTTTCTGAAATCAGCTGTTATAGGGTATGTTTGCAAGTATTTTGGATCAGTTATGCACCATTATGATTTTATCTCTCCTCTTTTTTCCCCTAGCCCCTTCCAGAGAGAAGGAAAAGAAAAAAGAAAAAGAAAAAAGAAAAGGGGTCTATCGTTTCCTGTACAGTGGGGCATCGTCCAGTTTCTTAAGTTCTAGTTGCATATGCAGTGTAGTTGACAATTGACATGTTTTTATGGTTGTGTTTTCAATCACGTCCTCATATCTACACTCACTCACTCTTACTGATTGTAGGTGGCAGAAGAGCTTTACCAAGCTGGTTTCATCAGTTACCCTCGTACGGAGACTGATAGCTTCTCTGAAAGGACCAATTTGCATGTTAGTGACTTTTTCTTCTATTGATAATCCCAAAATATGTGACTGGTTCGCACAGTAGTAACTATTGACAGCATTTGGATTGTTTCGATTTAAGATTTTGATATATATTGGATAAAAGAGCTACAAATATAAAGGAGTGAATTTAAGCGGATTCATTGTGAGAGAAATGATGAAGAATATAGAATAAGAATGTTTATAGAATTCACTGAGAGAACTAATTCATATAGATACAAGAATAAAACATGTGTCTGTACAAAAAGTTAAGTTCAAATTTTAGCTTTCCTTATAGGGCTATTTATTCTCTTTGACTGACCCTTTCAATTCTCTCTCCCTGGGTTCTACATCAGTGTAATTAAACTCTGACAGGAAGGGCAGCTAAACAGTAACTTACCAAAACGAGCTGTCAGTTATTGTTGAAATGCTATTATAACTCATTGAACATGAAATGATTTTTTTTTTCAAGGCCTTTAAAGTTCCCTTTTATACAATAGTTATCACAAATTAGCATAGTTTCTTCTTTTTCAAGAAAAAAAAAAAAAAAAGGCATAGTTTCTCATTTTTATTGATTGCACTCTTCAGGTTTTTAGCCTCATTGAATGTAGTATTGTTTCCATCTCTATCTTGGTCATTGCAGCTCTATTTTGGTAATAATTCCTTACCTTTTGCTGCATAACTAATCAGTTGTATCTTAATTTGATGTAGGCGATTGTACAAGAGCAACAAGGGCATCCTGGATGGGGATCATATGCTCAAAGATTGTTAGACCCTGCATCCGGGCTTTGGAGAAACCCTAGGAATGGTGGACACGATGACAAGGCCCATCCACCTATTCACCCAACCAAATTTTCTTCCGGAGAATCAGGATGGAGTCAAGATCACCATGTAAGTAGTCTAAAGCATGCACAGGGGATCTTTTGATCACCGCATATTCTTCAATTGCACTTTTATTTGATCTGAGCTGAGAGACATGTTTTTGTTTTTCTTGAATCCTATTGTCATCTTTTTTTCTTTTTCAGAGATTGTATGAGCTGGTTGTTCGCCATTTCTTGGCATGTGTCTCACAGCCAGCTGTAGGGGCTGAAACCACTGTTGAAATTGATATTGCTGGCGAATTGTTCTTTGCATCAGGGAGAGTGATAGTAGCAGTGAGTTTTCCATTCCAGTCTTCCATTCTTCTTCACTGTTTGGAGTCAAATTTTTAACCGTAGTGAATTTTTTTCTCTTGTAGTTTTTTTGGAAAAGAATCATGATGATTATTATTCATTTGCTAGTGAGTATTTTTGTTTAGGTCGCTGGCTAAGTGTTATTTTTTCTAATGCAGATTTGTCTTTCTTGAGTAATTCTTAGGTCACTGGCTAAGTGTTATTATTTTGAGTGCAAATGTTGGAAACTCTGTAAGCAATAACTGCATGTAGGTGATGTAGGTGTTATGTTTGGAAAGTCTCTTTTGTACCTTGTGTGTGCGACTTAGGGTTTGAGGATTTATTTTGTTATTACTAGTAGGTGATGTTTTGTTAACATGAATGAAATGGAGTGCCTGAGACCTCAAACCCATGACCTCTAACTCAGACCTATCTCTGGAGCCTCAAACCTTGAATTTGGGACTCTGGTCTCAAACTGGGGAACCTGGACTCTAGATGCTAAATTGAAACCCTGGACTTATGACATAGCCTCCGGATTCCGAACTCGGTACGGTGGATGTGAGACATTTGACCCTAGAGCCTTGGATGCCAGACCCCCAATCTGACTCTGGACCCGGGTCTCACATCCATGTTCCGGGTATGGGGTCCGGAGTCTGGATCCCAGTTTTTTGTCAATGATTAGCACTTGATTCCTCTCCGAAGGTTAAGCAAAACACTGAATAGAATCATAATTGATTCCATTTCTAGTTCTATCTTTCTTCAACAAAATAATTGACTTTATTTCATTCCATTCCTATTCCCCTTCCCATTCCTACTCCTATTCCACCAACCAGACACCCATTCCCATTCCTATTCCTTTTATGCCACCTAACACCACCTTAGGGTTTTCTTATTGAGTTTGGATTGTCTATTATACAAATAAGCCTTACTTTAACGAGGAAGTAGACTTGATTAATGAATTAAATTTACATTTTCCTTAATTTCTCTTCACTATTTCTCTTATTCTCCCTTTCATTGTTCTATCTCTCTTCTTATTTTCTCTTTTTTGGTCCTACACCACCTCTAGACTGAAAAGTTGAATAGCAGTATCCTTGGGCCTTGCAGTCTTATCTGTCCTGCTGTGTGTTTGATATGCTTTCTGTTGGAAAGTAGGAAAGTGTTGACTAAATAAGCCTATAATTGATCCTTGATTATGGGTTTGAGTAAAGTATGGGATTATAAATTACTTAGCCTTCTGATATAGTAATTTAGGAGCTGGTTATGCAATTAGGAGTAAATTTTTTTCCCTATGTTATTTCCTAAGTTAGCTTTACATTTCTGTTATAAATTATGGAGAAGAATAATAGCAAAGAAAAAGGGAGGTTCTTCTATTTTTCAACACTTTCATTGTGCTCATACAACTTGCAAGTACTTCTGTCTCTGTTTGAAGGTTTGGCATTGCATTTATATGTTTGGAAAATAAGCTAAGTGTTTGGCATTTTATACTTGATTCAATTCCTTCCTTTTTATCAGAAAAATTACTTAGATGTTTATCGCTTTGAATCATGGGGAGGTTCATTGTTACCAACGTATGAAGTTGGACAACAGGTGTGTTCATTTATCATTAAACCAAGCTATTCATCTAAGTTTCCAATTGGAGTTCAATTATTGTTTTATACCATTCCTGTATAAATGATCTGCTCTGTCATCATTTCACAAGTCATTTAATATGTCCTATCAGTGAGATGAATCCATAAACTAGCATATGAATCCAAATATTTATTCTACCCGTTAATATAAATTATTTCAGGAGTGAATGTGTGGTTGAACTACTAGAACAAGTGATAAAACTGTGTTACCCATATTGTCAATTATGTTATCAAATTGTAGAAAGTAAAAGTTTGGCTATGTTATTTGTGATTTTTGAGGTATGTTTAATTAGGTGAGTTTTAACAATCTTGATGGATGATATGGTTTAAAAAGTTCAATCTTGTTTCTAGTAGGTGTGATGATGTGATGGACATAAAAGTTTGATCTCTACAAAAATTTGTATTGAAACTCAGATCCATATTTTAAAGAACTTGTCTTGATACTTTTAAACACACACACAGAACGAGAAAAAAGAAAAAAGAAAGAAGAGAAAACACAGATTCTAACAATTCAAATTACAATTTTTTATGTTCTGAACCTTGTGGATAACCTTCTGCTTTATGAGTGGCCGAAAATAAAAATAAAAATCTTCTGCTTTATGTTGTAGACTGCATCATAAAACCCATGCATCTGATATACATTAAAACCTTAATTGGTTACGTGCAGTTTGTCCCAACAACATTGACTCTGGATTCAGGAGTCACAAGGCCTCCACCACTTTTGAGTGAAGCTGATTTGCTGAGTTGTATGGACAAGGTGGAAAATATATTTTGATCTGGCTTATGATTCTTGTATTGACTCTATGAAATTTTCAGTTGTTTTCTTAGGCTGTTGCAATGATATTTGTTCATGTGTTCATGTATATATGTTGCATATATACTTTCTTCAAAGGCGTATTAAGTTTGGAATATATTCCATTTTGAGAGAGTTGAAAAAGCACTATCTTGTTGAAAGGTTCTTTACATATGCCCTTTCTCAAGGCATTTCTTTAGACAAAGACCACGTTTTTTCCTCATTGTGGATGGTAAATATTTCTCAGATATTAATATATTTTCTGATCTTTTGCTTGATTTATTAGGAGGGCATTGGTACAGATGCAACAATGCATGATCACATAAAAAAGCTGCTTGATCGATTTTATGCAACTAAGGACTCAAACATGCGGTTCTCACCAACCAATCTTGTAACTTTTTTTCTGGCTACAATTATATGATATATTCTTTGCTTGATTTGTTCCTGTTTAATCTTTTTCATGTAGTGTTTCTTCATATTGTTTTTTCATTTTTGCTTTTGTTTTTTGCTTTTTGTTTTTTTGTGTGGCTTGCCCATGATTATTCTCTTTTTGTTCAGTTTCCCAGTTCATATCCTAGTGATTGGAAGGACAATTAGGTAGTGCTAGAATTGAAAGTGGGAAATAAAATTCTAAGGTTATATGTAGTTCTCAAAAGGTCTTTTCAATAAAATGCCCTGTTTGTCCCATCTACGCAAGGATAGGATAATTTTGGAGTGGGAATAATCAGGTGTTTTTTCTTTTAAGTCCTATTCATGGAAACTAATGGTAGTTTTACTAATGTGGGGGTCTTGGGAGGGGAGACTTGCTTGGGGGGCCTAAGCTCTCAAATGGGAGCTCAACACTTTCTTACTCAAGGCTTAAACGAGCTTGCGTTTGGATTTTTAAAGAAAGAAATGGTTTTTTGTGCATTTGGTTTTCGTAATCCCGAAGTTGGTTGAAGTCATGATGGAGTTGATTCCCATGACATGATTCTACTAGTGACACAACTGGTCTATTCCAACAATGTTATAATATGAGAGGTTTGGTTGAGTCCCTACAATATGTGGTCAAGCGAAAAGGGATTTTTTAGGTACCTAGAATATCTCTCTAAGTCCAAGCCTAAGTTCTAGACGGACTCCTTGTTCTAGCCTTGGTACCTTTTGATGACACGTCTGATATAGGCAATGCTGTCGTAACCCTGTAACCCCAGCATACGCTCTGATTCTGAACTTCTCTGGAAACCAAGCACAACTTTCCTTGAAGTAGGGGTGCCAAAGAATAATACAAGTTAACCAAAATGGCAATAATGAACTTACACACAGTCCCTTATTACCGCCTTTCTGCCCCCTATTGGGCCTTCTTGGGAGCCACACTATTTGTATTCCATGCTCCGTCTCAATGGCATTGCAAGATTCGAATTGGGTAGCTGCCATACAATGTGAAATGGATGTTCTAGAGTAAAGGGCCTTCATAGATGTTCCCATACCTGTGGGAGAAAAGACTGCAGGGTGATGATGCTGGCGGTGGTGACGGTGGGGCTGATAGTGGTGGTGGTGGTGGAGGCGGTGGCGGTGATGGTGCTGGCGGTGATGGTGCTGGCGGTGGTGGCGGTGACGGTGGGGGTGATGGTGGGGTGATGGTGGGGCTGGTAGTGGGGCTAGCGGTGGCAGTGGGTGGTTGTGGAGGCGGCGGCGGCGGCAGTGTTGATAGCTGTGATAAGATGGTGGTAGTAGAAGTGGTGAAATCATATCTTGAGAATAAAATAATATATCTATCAAAATCTCTTGGGGAAGCGAAGATTTGTCATGGCCTAAAATTAGTCTATAATCAAACGAAATCCACAACTTTTTGTATTTCCTTTAAAATCAATGAGTTTTTGAATACACCCAAATTTTTATGAAGTCTTTTAAAATCGTGATTGAATACATCCAAATTTGAATGGAGTTTAAAAAGTCTGAATTGAATACACCTAGAATTGTAGACTTCTATAAAATCGTGATTGAATACACTTGAACTTGTAAACTTCCTTAAAATCTTTTAAAATATCAATTGAATAGTCATTGGTACAATTGACTCCTAAAATCCCTGTTGGTAAGGGCTTTAGGTTCCAAGGAAGGACTTCACTTCCGCTTTTTCTCCTTTTGCTAAGTTGAAATTCTAAAAGAGGTTCTTTATTTCATATCAATAAGAACCTTGACACATTGCATGCTACATCCTAACATGGCTTTATTGACTTTTGTCCAGCCTCTCTATCCCGACTGTGTTTAATATGCTAGTTTTAAATTTATAATATTTCAAAATCTTCTTAGCGTAGCAGGAAATAATTGTGATTTTCTAGTAGCTTTTATTTTATTTTCTAAATGTTTCAAAGATAGGTGAACTTTGACATACCATTCTCTGTTGCATCCTACTAGGAAATGAAATGGAGTTTTTATTGATAATTTGTCATGATTTCAGGGTGAAGCGTTGGTGATGGGATATGATGACATGGGGTAAGAATTTCAAATTCATCTTCAATTCTTAAATATAGTATCTTCAGTCTTAATCTACTTATCTCAAACACATTGGGATCACTTTCTATTTTTTCCACAAGAAAATAATTCAAGGATTTTTATGGAGATTTCTTTTGATTTTTGTTAGCATACCTGGAAATCTGTACAACTTGTTAAATCAAAATGAGATATTTTATAACTGAATGAATATTTGCATGCTAGTATGGTATTGGTATATAAATAGGAATAAGCTCCTCTCGTTTTGTATGAAAAATGGAGAAATCTTGAATTTGTACCATCAAGGCCCAGACTCCAGAACCCTAGTATTGGGGCTAGCTCCATGCAGGTCCTTCGAGCAATTAATGGTCTTGATTTGGATCAATCCTTTCCATCCTGTCCAGAACTGAAGGGGAGCTGGGCCCATATACACAAGCATGTACATGTATCTGTAGTTTCATATACTTGCATTTACTACTCCCTTTGTAAAAATGATAAAACAATTTTGTACAGTGAAAATGATTGCAACAGAAATGTCACCATGGGCATATCAAAATAAATATCCTCTATAGTCATATTCTTAGAGTGTCTGGGTATAATGTTGTCAAGGCAAAGGTGTAATATGAGCATTTTAGTACTTGCAAGGCGTTGAGGTGTAAGTCATTTGTGACTCAAATTATTATAATATAAGATATATATATATATATATATCAAACTATTTCTGAGAAAAATCCTTCTTGCTCATGGAAGTTGGAAACTTGGGTGATTGGTGGCTTAGAGTTGTTGATGGGGTGAAGGCTTAGAGCTACCTGGGATTTGGGTTTTGAGCGGCCGGAACTCATTTGGAGTTAAGGGTTTATTGCTTTTCACTTTATATTGGGAGGGTAGGCATTAGACCTCTATTATTGGAGCTGTCTAATGCTTTGTTTTCTTCATTTGTTCTTTGAAGTGGACTTCTAGTCCTCTGCTCTTGTATTATTGTACAGTTTGATATGTTCAATAAACTTTGTTTCTTCTGAGAAAACAACACTGCTTAGTTGCAGATACTTTTGTTTCCCATGATTTTTGATGACTTAATCTCTAGGGAAGTAATATTTTCTCACTGATGTGTCTTTCAAATTTGATGGTGATCAAATTAATGGGAATCTTTACTTCCTAGGTATAAACTCTGGAAACCCTACCTTAGAGCTGTTATGGAGCGTGACATGAAAGCAGTTAGCGAAGGTGCCAAGAGCAAAGCTGAAGTTTTGGAAACTTGCTTGCAGCAAATGAAAGCTTGCTTCCTAGATGTAAGTTTGTAGTTGGCTTTTTCACGTACTGTTAAATATATATATATATATATATATATATTTCCATGATACTATTCTCATGCTCACATATATACACATGTTTTACTGTCTTTCATGATTTTAATTTCCTATGCACTTTAATTTCGTTCCAACTATTAGAATTTAGACCAATTATCACCAAGGATGAAAATTGCAGTGTCAATGGAACTTTTGGTAGTTCTGACTTATGAAAATATCAGTAAAATATCAAATACTAAATCAAATATCAGGTACAGAACATTTATCAAAAAACATGGATAAACAAAATTTAGGAAATGCTAAACCAATTACTTTATTCGTGAAATATAAATATATGTATAGGATGAAAGCAGTGCATGTGACTGACACATATATGGTCTTGAAACTTGGATTCTAACCTGCAACATATTTTTATTCTGCAAGGATAGTATTCTTTGGACCTCTAGCCGAAAAACTTATTTCAAACTGCTTCATACATAGTATGAAAATTATTTTTACATTACCTACGTTCCCACTATAGCTAGCTTTCTACTGTCAAACTTATTTATTAAGAGTGTCTTTTCTAGAAACCAATTCTTTAGCCTTTTAAATTTACATGGAACAATATCCACCCAAAAACCTTTGAAAATAATTTGGGACTTCTGATTGACACCAAAAACCATTAAAATCTGTGTCTTATTGCGAAGATGTCGCTAATATCCTTCCACCCCTTGTTGATGTTGGTGGCTACAAAAACTCGAAATTTCAGTAACTTGATGGATTTGATTCTTGATTTTCACAAAACCTGGAAATGATTGCAGGCAAGGTTGAACAAAGTAAAACTCTTTGAAGCCATGGCAGTATTCTTTGAGAGGTAATTTTACTTTTTCCCTGTTTCTCCGGTGTATATATTTTGCTATGATGATGCACCATTCACCTTTTATGCAGATCGAATAGGTCTGGTGGAGATGAGCAGCATGCATCTGGAGAGTTGGTTCGGCGATGTGGCCTTTGCCAGGAAGCAGATATGGTGCTTAGGCAAAATAGGGTAATTATTTATATCATAAAAATCTCTAATTCAAATATGTTTGACTCTTTCCTAAGTTTCTTGCTTGAAATTTTCTTAGAATTCGCCATCCTCAATCCATAAGCTTCATCATCACACGTTCATCTTCTACCAGACCTTTCGAGAAAAAGTGATGCTTTTGTTCATTGAACTTGTGTCTCTCCACACTCTCATAATGGATTTCCTTTGCAGTGCGTTCGGATGAGGAAATTAATATCGTTGTTTAGGCAAAAGTCAAGATTTGGAAAATGATAATGTCTAATTTGCTTGCTTGGTATCATAAAAAAGGAATCATGAAATTCAGTGTAGAACGGAACATATGGAATGTGAGGGTCATAAGTTCCGACATAATTCCATTCAAGTAGATGTCATTTCCAAAATATCGTGACAATGAGATGGCAAGAAAAATTCTAAACCCATTACCATCAAAGCGGCTGCCACCACAGCTACTGCCTCACTGCCGCCACCTTGTCACCGACTTCACCATCACTGCAGCTGACCCTTACCCCCACTCCAACCTGCTCACTTCCTCCACCACTGCCGCCAGTGCTGCGCCCCCTCCCCCCAAACACCCCACCATCCCCCCTCCAGTGCTGCTGCCGCCCTGTCTCACTGCCACCACTACCATCGCCACCTCGCTCCCACCATTACTACCTTTACAATTGTTGTCGCTGCCACTAGCACCCGTACAAACCACACCTCACCACCACCATCCCAATCACCGGTATCACATGTGAATTAGGATATTCAAACAAGAAATTTTACAAATTCCAGAATTTTAAACTTATTACTTTGTTATGCTTCCTCTGTACAGGATGGGAATTTCATGGTTGGATGCTTGGGTTTTCCTCAGGTTAGTGTCCTTGTCAATGATACATTTATTCTACTGTAAATTGCATGATTGGACAAAGTTTTGTTCGGACTTGGTATAAACAATTTGTCAAAAACAAAGGGAAGAAAATTGTGGACAATAACGGTGAAGCTACTCATATGTTGTAATTATTGATAAATGGTTCTTAGTTGTAATACGTTGTAGCTTATCGTTGATGACTCTTTTTGCAAAACAGGAGTTTTATAGTTTCATTTGTGTTGCTTTTGACTGCCTGTCCATGGATGTAATTTCCTTTTCACTAATAAACATTTTTTCTTCTCAACAAAATAAAATGAAAAAGAGCAGTGGCAGATCAGGTCATTGAGTCTAACTCTTTTCATTCTTTTACTTTTGTCTATTTTTTTTTCTCAATTTCTTGCTTCTCCAGATTGGAACTGTTTATTTCTTTTAAAATAGGAAGTCTGAGAAACTTTATGAGACTACATCATATTTCATTTTTCGTAACATCACTGTGATCATAATAATTGTAATACCTGTTTGGTACATATTTTTAGTGTAGGAATGTTGTCTGGCTCCCTGGTTCTGTATCAGAAGCAGCTGTAACAACTAACGTTTGCAATTCCTGCACTCCAGGTTCCTTATTATTATTATTATTATTATTATTATTATTATTTATTTCTTTAAAGTTACCTAAATAACTGAAACAAATGCTATTCAACATGCGCTTAACTATTAGTTTTTGTGCTTTTATATGTAGATGGAAAATTCAACTATCCTCTAGCTATTAACATTCATTTCATCTAATACCCTGAACTTAGGAGTCTATATAAGCTGTTACAATTTCTTTGTAAATTGAACCCACTTCTAATATTCATAGCACGAGGAAATCATTAAGAATTACATCTTTTGGGTAACTTTGATAGTGTTGTATCCAAAACTAGGAGACATACCTCCTACCTGTATCCATGTTATCTTCTCATGTGGGTTGGTGGTGGGTCCAGCTAGTATTCAGAATGTGTATCAACAGCCTTTGAGAAGCATGTTCCTAATCTTTCACCGACCTTTCCAAATACATCAATTGAAAGGGATCTGTTAATATTTTGGTGCTCACATGAATATACATGGTGTTGCACTACTGCATTATTTTAATTTTGGTGCTCACATGAACTGTTTATGTAGTTCACCTGCTTTAAAGAATCATGCGGCACACATTGTGCAATATTATGTGTGTGACTAATCCTCATGTTTCAGATCTCATTTTCTTCCGTGTAATATTAATTTTTCAGGTCCTGTTTACTTGATTCAATTTACATTTCGCCGGCTGGAAATACCACCAGACTACAGTGCCAATCATTTGGGTAAGTACGACTCCAAAGTAAGATGGGCATGTTTAAATACATCGTATATCGAGTTCTGTTCCCTGCCTCAGACAATCATCCAATGTATTAATATCATATTTCACCTTAACTGCTTAAATATCTTTGAGGTAGAGTGCTTCCATCAGCCTTTCCAATCACAGCAACTAAAACCACTGAATTTTCAGGCCATCAGTTTTTCCTCAATAGATCCATCTCTAACTTTTGAATAGAAGCCATTCCTTGTTCTTTTTCCTGTGGTTTCCATTTACTCATCAAAGTAGCTTATTGTTTTCACTTCTGTGCAGACACATTGGCTCAGAATTCTAACATATATATGCTTGTACACACAAACATTCTCAATGTCACACCCTTACACCATACATTTTTTCTTGGTAGAGTATTGTGCTTCAGTTGGTCTGTCATGGAAATTTATGCATACATGTAATCAGGTTGTATTGGTGGCTGTGATGAGACTCTTAGACAGTTGACGGAAATCTGTGGAACTGGTTCTCGGTTGTCAGGTTTGTTTGTTTTGAGCAACTGTTTGAATTTGTGTAAAATGATTGATTTTTTTAAGATTACGACCAATTTGTATATGAATTTTGTTACTGATGCTATCTTTGCATTATCTTTGTACAAATTATAGTAGCCTTTTAGTTTCATATTTTCTTTCCATCATTTTTCTTGGGTACCGCCCACTACTCTGCCCCTCATATGCTTAGTTTTCTATTTATGCAAATAATTATCATATCTAAAAAATGGGATATATTTAGAACTCTGGATTAGTGGATCATTTGCTGTTTTTTTGTTTTTTTGTTTTTAAACTTGGGAGTGGAACTCATGTCTGGAATTGTCTGCTGTATTCTGAAATTTGCATTAGTAATAATCTTTATGGGTATGTTTTTTTTGGATTATCTTTTTCTATTCAAGATTTACTCAGAAAGGTAATATCAGTTTTACCGAGATCACTACACCCCTTACGTCCTATCACGGTTTCGGAACCACCCAAAATATGGTGCATGTGCACTCTAAATCATTAGAATTTGGTTCTCCAATTTTATCTTTTGCTCATTTATCAGTAATAATCAGAAGAGTTAATACACTACGCCTCTTGTGGTTTAGTGTAATTACAAGATCTACCTTGCCCTTTCAGAATTTACACATAACTCTTTAACTAACAGTAAACTTGCAGTCTTGATAAAAGTGTACTTACTAAATCTGTACTTACAACCCAAAACATAACCTTAATAAGAGTGCACTTTGGGGCCAAATGTGCCCTTTGTTGAACTATACATATGGTCAAGAATATACTTATTTCACCTACCGCTGAGCAGACAACTCTCCATTCTCCTGGTAACAGTGGGTGATATCTATAATGTGAAAAAGTTGTCTACTGAAAAGTCAATAACATTATTTTGATTTGTAAATGAACAACTTCTGTGTGCTCTTGAATATTGCACTTTGTAACACATCCTATTTGATGATTCCTGTCACTTGGACTTCTCATTATAATGCTTCTATTACTTTAATAATTTCACGTGTGTCTCCAGCTATCATTACTAGTTGAGGACTGAAGTGATGAAAATTAACTAAGAAGATGATAAATGTCCAAAAGAAATGAAAAAGTGGAACAACTTGGGAGAAAAAAGTTCTTGGTGTAGGGGTTTTCATCTTCTAATTTTTATCTAAATTACACAGTGCAGATGAAATTTATTCATCTCTTATAATCAATATGCTAAATAGTTTAGGAGAAAATTTTATTGAAAACTAATCAGAAATTCGAATTTATATTAGAAAGCGTTGTTTCTTGGAGTGCTGTTTATTACAGTGCATAAAAGAAAAATTGGTGGAATGGTATGACACCTAGCTTAAATTTTGTGATAAGATAGAATTAGCGGATAAAGATCAGTTCTCAGATCGTGAATGTGAAAAGACATTTTAAGCATAAGTGTGAAGCATTTTTGGACAGTAGAAGATGTGTTGCTTCAACAAAACCTGTGGTATATCTAATTTTATAGTTGTCCTGTATTCATCATTCGACAGCATATAAATCTGGAAAAAGTTGCCTATTCGAGGTGTTTTTGTACAATATTTAAAATTTCGTGTATCAAGTGTTGACTACCTCCTCCAACTGAAGATCGCTTATATTATTTTGGTTATGTGTCACCAATAAGTGAAATACCAATCTTTTGACAAGATGTATAATATGTTCTTCAGCGAGAGGGCGTGGTGGGCCAGCAATGCCGAACAATGTCCAACGAAGTAATACCAGGCAGGGTGCTTGCATATACTGTCATCAAACAGGGCATTCTTCAGGCAATTGCCCTTCCCAATCTTCAGGCCCTCGAAGTTCGAGGCCTCAATCTATGAATGTTCAAAGTGGTATGACTGCTGAACTTCCATTTATATTTTTTAAGTTCATATTTTGTCAGAAGCTGTTGCATGGACTAAGTGACCAAGACAAGTATAATCATTGAGGATGGGTTCATATAATGTTAGAGGACAGTATGAAAGTGGAACATGTCATCAATGTTATAGATTTGGAAGTTTTAGGGAAATAGAGTTCTTATTAGGAACTATTAAATTAAAGTGTTGACACCTTTTGGGAATATATTATGCCGGTTCCAGTGTGAGGTTACCGACATGAAGGCTTAACATATTCCTCTTTATGGTGGTAATGATAAGGTACAAATTATCTCAAAAAGCCTCCTTGATATGATATATGATATATCCATCTATTCTCAACAGTAAACACCACCCCTAAAATGTAGACCTAGCACCTATTGAGCATAATTTCAAACTTTTTTGGGAGATTTTAGGATTCAAGCAGAAGACTTCATGTTTGGGATTATTGATTCTCTGAATTACTAAAGCACATTAGCAGATGAGCCCCCCTGGCTCACCTGCCCCGCGCTTCATTGTTTTGTTTATATCCCGTTTAACTTCAAGCCCCACTTAATCGAACTAATGTGTTTTGATAATGGTGTGTATTTAGCAGGGCAAGTGTCAATGTCATGTAGTGCATGTGGTGCACCATGTGCTTTACGAACAGCTAATACAACGACAAACAGAGGAAGAAAATTCTACTCATGTCAGTCGCAGGCGTGCAACTTCTTTGTGTATGTACACAATATATGTCATGTACTTCAAATTGCTTCATTAGGGCCCATTGGTAACTCTTAGTATTTGGTTTTTAGTTTCTAAGGGAGGAGGGAGGGAGGAGGGAGGATAAGGAGAAATGAAAGAGAATGTGTGAAATAAAAACATGAAAATGAAAACTAGTTCAAATTGCTTTTATTTTTTGGTTTTTTGTTTTCATTTTAGGTACCATCCCTCCTCCCCCTTTGTTCTCCTTTCTTTCTCCCTCTTATCTCCTATGGATTTCCTCACTTTTAATTAAAAAGAAGAACTTAAAACCAAAAAACGGAAGTGTTACCAAACAGGCCATATTTTATTGTTTTTTGGAAGAGCTGACAAATGCTTCACAGGTAGCCACAATGTTTCATGCCTACTCTGCGTAAATGATCCATTGTGGCCTGCCATGAGCAATACTTTAGTAGAAGCTTGTCTCTAACGGGCAGCTCTAGATTGAGGTTTTCATCTGGATGGAGATGACCTAAATGAAACATACAGTACCTAAAATGCTGGTCTGTATTTTTTTATGGTGACCTATCTCATTACTGGTCTATCCTTGTTGCTCCTTGTGCAGATGGGAGGATAGCATCAACAATGGTAATAGAGGAAGAGGTTTTCAGCGTGTAAATGTTAGTGCCTCAGCATTGAACCCCAGTCGGAGTGTTGGCCATGGTAGAGGTGGCCGGGGTGCAGTAGATGCTGCTGGTGTGACTTTTGTGTCAGCAACTGGTGATCCCATCTCTGGTAGAAGGTGTTTTGTCTGTGGAGATCCATCGCACTTCGCAAATGCTTGCCCGAATCGTGGTATCTGATGCACCTCATAAAAGTGTACTTCAGTAACCCTTGTGTTTAAAGATTGATGTCATTCTTCAGCGTAGATACTACTACATAGTAGATATACAGAACAATATCAGGTTGGGTTCTTAGCAGTTGATAGTTATGTTATCAACTGAACTGAATTTTGATTTCAAAGGATTAACATTGTTACATATGAATCTGCAGTATTATAATGAGAACCCTCCTTGTCAAATGGCAATGGCTTTGGAAATTGAAAAAAAGAAAACAACGTATACGAACGAAATTTCAAATGTAACTTAATTTTTTAAATTAGCTCACCTCCATTTATTCCCTCTCCTGCATAACTCTCTGCACTCTGTGCAAGCATTGCTTGTGATAGTCCTAGTAATTTAATTTCCCAACTCCAATATCATTTGCTACTCAACTCATGGTGGACGGACTAGAATCACCTCGCTAGTAGCACATGCTAGAGAGCGAAGGGAGAATCTATGCATGTCCGCATTCGTTATACAGTTTTGGCAATATTAAGAGACAAAAGGCTCACCACTACACGTGATGGACGCGCCAGATAAATGTAAGATTTCAACAAAAATATTGTGCCTCATGTAAACTGTACGATTATCTCGGTTAAGCCGGTTGTTTAAAACAATATTTTCGTCATTTTACACTCTCGTTCGACCTCCTCTCTATGCATTAAGCTAGTTTAGAATATCATTAGGTCAATCAAAAGACACTTTGCTACTGAAAAGCGAGAACTCGATCCCACTCTCTTTACATTAGAGTAGAACGCAAAGAACTTTACTATTGGAGAGAGAGAGAGAGAGAGAGAGAGAGTTTAACTACTAGTTTAGTTGTTCCTTGCTTTGTTGGCAAGCAAGTTGTGGCGTGATTTGATTTCTAGTCCACGTCTCACTTGACTAGTAATTTATCTTGTTTAATGTCTTGGTAATACAATGGTTCACGGAATCATGTAGGAAACCAATTTTGGATACATAGGAAGACGTTATGAAACTCTTCCACATAATAATCTAATTAATCTTCAATGTTTCTCATGAAAATATATATTCCTTTCTGAAGAAAAAAATATCCTCTTTTTCCTGTACGAGCAAAATTATCTGAGCTTTATATCAAAGACAAAAAGTAATTAAGTTGTGGTCTTAACCTTTTTTCCCTTTATTTTATTTTTATAATCAATGGGGGAGGGTGTCACTGAAACAAACTATATGTCGCTATATTTGGACAATTTCAAAAAACTAAATTATTTAAGACATGACAAATGAGCAAACTATTAATAAATTAATAAATTATTTAGGAACTTTAAATAAAAAAAAATTGAAGTTGAATTTACATTTCAAAAAATGGGTTAATTACATAAAACACCCGAAACGTTAGGTGTAATTCCAAATTGGTAGTATTAAGTGGTTATATTATTAAAATAGTAGATGCACAGTCACTAAATGTAGTTCAGTCTAGCCGATAATATCTACCTTGTCCGGTAGGACTTCGCATGAATGACCGTAATTTTTTTTTTTGGGATCGATATGAAAAATGAATAGCAACTGAGCCAATTTTAGTTTTGTTAAGGTTAGATTAGATCCTGTAATGAATTATCTTGAAACATTATGGTAATAAAAATAGGATAAACTGCCGAATTGCCTCTTTAATATTTTTTTTAAAAAAATTAAGGGATAAATTAATAGTTATGTACAAATTCAAAGGGCAATTCAGCAGTTTACCCATAAAGATATGGTTAAAATGTAAAAAAGAAAAAGGGACGGTGCAGCTAGAATTAGAAGATTCGTTTTGCTTTTTATATTAATTAGCACATGGGTTTGTACTTTGGATGGGTGGAGCAAAAATCTATAATAATTAAAAATTCTTGTTCACCTTTCCATGATTTCCATCCAGCAGGGTATTCTTTTTACCTTTTTGTGTCTTTACCAAAAAGAAAACTGCTGCGCAAAACAGAATAAAACATAGCAAAAAAGAAAAAGATCTCTTGTGCTTATAAAAATAAGAATGTTAGTAAAGAAGGGTGCATTATTATTAGTATTAATTATTATTATTATTATTATTATAATTTAGAACAAAATGGCCGGACACTCATCTCTCTGGAGCAGGCACAAGAGAGAGAGAGAGAGAGAGAGAGAGAGAGAGAGATTAGCAAGTGAACAAGGTAAAGGAGCCGAAGAAACAGCATAAGATTTTCCTCCGAGACCATCTCCATCTTCACCAACCAACCAACCAGGATTTGATTTCCCAATTTCCAATTCTCAATAGAACAGACAAACAAACAAACAAACAAACAAACGCCAGTGCCATTGGAGTGACTGATTTCTCTGGGAAAGAAACAACGTAGGACTGAAGGCAGCCGCTGGTGAGATGAAGTTGTTGACCGGAGAAGGCGGTGGTGGTGGTGGTGGGAAGACGGTGGTGGTCGGGGTGAAGTTAGATTCACACAGCAAGGAGCTGCTGACGTGGGCACTCGTCAAAGTAGCGGAGCCTGGTGACAATGTCATCGCCATTCATGTCCTTGAGGACCACCTCAACACTGGTCTGCTCTCTCTCTCTCTCTCTCACATTGTGGTTTGTTTGTGATTGTTTTTTTTTTGTGTGGGTTTCTGTTGAATTTGGTTTCTTTGTTCTGTTGAATGAATTTGGTTTTTGGGTTTTGTAGAGGGGACTTCGTCTTTGCTCTCACTGGTAAAGACATTCGATTCTGTGCTCTCTGCTTATGAAGGTTTCTGCAACTTAAAGCAGGTTGAGTTCCTCATTTTTACTTTTTATTTTATGTTAACTTCTCTTGAGAAAAAACCACCTGAAGGAAATTGTTTTTAATTTTAATTCCTTTGGAGGTTGAGAATATTTGAATTGTAAACAGGTTGATCTGAAGCTTAAGGTCTGTAGAGGCAATTCTGTCCGGAAGCTTCTAGTACAAGAAGCAAAATCATACCATGCGGCTGCTACAATTGTTGGAACTTCCAAAACTCACCATAGAATCGGTTCATCTGCCTCTGTTGCCAAGTACTGTGCGAGAAAGTTGTCCAGAAGTTTCTCGGTTTTCGCCGTTGATAATGGCAAAGTCGTATTCAAGAGGAACGGACCTGATAGCAATGCAGATAAAATTCAAGGTTTGGATCATTCTTCTTCTGGGTTTTGTTGATGTTAGTTCCAAGGATGATTCCTAGAGTGTGTTTTTGTTATAAATTTGTCTTTGGTGTTAGTACTATGCTTAACTCTTTCACTTTTTTGCCTTGTCGATGAACAGATAATGATCAGAACCAGAGTTATGTAAAAACTAGTTTGTCACTGATCAAGAATGCAAAAGTACCTAATGATGCTAAACTTAATCAATGCCGACATCTAATAAGAAAATCTTGTTCCAAGTGCGGCAAGAAAACGCTAAAGAGAAATTGTGAGAATTGTGCAGCGGATTCAGTTTTTCGGGAAACCTCTGGGACTCCATTAACTGATGAGCCGGAAGGGGAAGATGGTGAAGAAAATTCACTGGCCTTGGTACCAATCCAAAGACTCGACATTTCATCAAACTCTATCAAGATTCAAGATTCGCAGTGTTTCAAACCTGGCTGGTCACTTCTTCGTCACACATTTCTACCGAAGCGACAATACATGGAGAAAACTGAGAAAAAGACATCTGTTTTTGGATGGGCCTGGAGACCATTGAGCTGGAATACTTCAGCTGTTGTCTATCCTGATCACAAACTGGTGAATTCTGGACAGGATCAAGATTGTTCTTCCATGCTGAATGGAATAAGTGGGGCAATTGTGCCATTTGGGCCTAACGCAGTCTGCCCTCCTCTATCTCCTCACCATGGCATGGAGCCCCTTCCTGAAGAATTTTTGGATTTATGTAAGAAATATTCATCCAGTTGTAGACTGTTTTGCTATAAGGAACTTTTGTCGGCGACCTCCAACTTCAGGCCTGGTTTGTTTCCTTTCCCTAATTTTAAAATCCTGGTTTTGAGTTGACTCAAAGTTGGATGTTATACTAACAATTCTTAAATTGCATTTTTCAGAGAACATGGTTGGTAAAGGTGGCAGTAGTAATGTTTATAGAGGGTGCCTTTCAGATGGCAAAGAGTTGGCAGTGAAACTCTTGAAGCCTTCTGGAGATATCTTGAACGAGTTTGTTCATGAAATTGAGATACTCACAACTTTAAACCACAAGAACATAATCTCCTTATTTGGATTCTGCTTCAACGAAAACAACTTACTTTTGGTCTATAATTTTATATCAAGAGGAAGCCTAGAAGAGAACCTCTATGGTATCTATTTCTTTGGACTTTGAAAACTTTACTCTATTTTTTTCTCTCCCTATTTTCAGTTTTCTTAACTCAAAGGATAATTTCTGATCAAGGTAATAAGAAGGATGGGAATGCATTTGGTTGGAAGCAGAGATATAATGTAGCCGTAGGTGTAGCAGAGGCCCTTGATTATCTACACTATGGCTGTGAAGAACCTGTAATCCACAGGGATGTGAAGTCTTCCAACATCCTTCTTTCAGATGATTTTGAGCCACAGGTTCTGTGCTATGACTTTAATATTCTTTGTTAATTATTTGAAGCTTCATGTGCTCATCCCCTTATCATGGTTCTGCAGCTCTCAGATTTTGGACTTGCTAGTTGGGCATCGACGTCATCCGATATTAGTAGCACAGACGTTGCAGGAACATTTGGGTGTGTAGTGTCTTCTTTTAGTCTATATATTCCCCTTCACATATTCTTTCTAACACTCTTTACTGTGCCAGTTACTTGGCTCCAGAATACTTCATGCATGGCAAAGTGAGTGATAAAATTGATGTCTATGCATTTGGGGTTGTGGTCCTTGAGCTTCTTTCAGGGAAAAAACCAATCTACAGTAAAGATACAAAGGGCCAGGAAAGTCTGGTGATGTGGGTAAGTTCAAACATGGGGCATGGAATTATTTTCGTGTCTACTCTTTCTGAATATTGTGATTGTCGTGAATATGTAAAATTAAAAGGAATGCAACTTACTTCTGAGAAAGGAAGCACATTTTCTATTTTTTTCGTGTCCAATAAATGTGCTATTACAAAGAAGTTGCAATAGTGATTCTGTGAAAGTGTACTTAATTGAATTATGTCAATGAATGGGGGTTGATTCCAGGCAAAGCCAATATTGAAGAGTGGGAACGTGGCCCAACTGTTAGATCCAAGCCTGGGTAATGACTACGACCAGGATCAAATTGAGAGAATGGTTTTGGCTGCTAACCTTTGCATTAGACATACACCTAAGCTTCGGCCTCCGATCAACCTTGTAAGTTTAATTTTTGCTTTCTCTTTCAGCTTTGAATTTTACTTAACTTTTTGGTTTTTATATAACTTCAAATTTATTTATTTGGTGATGATTTCTTTTTTCAATCCCAGGTTTTGAAGCTTCTCCAAGGAGATGAGGAAGTTACAAGGCGTGCAAGGCAACAGGTCAGTGCATCAGAAGAAGTTGAAGCATTGGACGGAGAAGCACTTCCTTCTAACATTCAATCGCATCTTAACCTTGCGCTGCTAGACTTGGAAGATGATTCCCTTTCTACTAGCAGTGGTGAGCAAAGCATCTCATTAGAAGATTACTTGCAAGGGAGATGGAGCCGCTCATCAAGCTTTAACTAGCCACCTTTTCAGTTTGAAGCTCTTGAAAATACACATGGTGGTATATTAGTAGGGTTCCTTTGTACATTCCTTTGTCTTTGTTCAGCCAGAGTTGTTGGTTGAGTCGCTTAAACAGGGTCCTGGAAGAGAGGCTGTTCGCCAGAGATTTTACCTCCTTCTTGATGTAATTGTTGTGTCGTAGTTTGAGCGTCCTAAGCTGGTTTGCCCTTGAATTCACTAGTCTCTCTGTTCTTGAGGCGAATGGATTAGAGAAAAAAGTGGCAGGACACTGAGAATATCCGCTCTGTTCTGGTCAGCATAATAATCGTTTCTTTCCATATGTTGTACATGAAGGGTATCTGATATTAGGAGATAAGTCACGGCATCCTTAACTTTCCAAAGTTTTCTTCTTTTTTTATCTCATCTTTTTAATTATATGTTGCTACTATTTTAAGTATTTCTATTGAATAGACTGTTCAGACTGCTGATAAAAAGTAAAAAATGAAAATATGTCCAGACTTTTTTTTTTTGTTGTATCAGCGGTGATATTGAATTACAAGCGACAGATGCTAGGCAAAATCACCTGGGTTGTGGTGCCAAGTTAGATTACTAGCTAGATGACCGGCATGCTCTAGTGAATGACTTGTTTGTGGCGGAAACTCTAATTTGGCACTTGGGGGAAAATCATGTCAAGCAAGATCTACACTAAATCCTTCCTACTCCCATGAATACCCTATTAAAAAAACCCATGCTAGAGAACACTCAACCTTTCTCTAAAATCACATTAAAACCCCTACCTTTCAAGCATCTTCTTTCATTAAGTGTTAAGTGTTGTTGAGGATGCATGGTTACTATGGTACACGGTTTTTCAATGATAGGGGGTTTCCCTATGCCAAATCAAATAGTGAGGAGTCAGTCTAGGGATTCAAATAAGGAGCCACCAAAGTGACAAGGTAAGAGCATATATATATAGAGGCCTAAGAGTATCGACGATTGTTAGGATCAATGCAATTTTATTGCATGAAATTGAACTAAAATAGTAAAATTTCACTTGTAATGATGTGCTTTAGTTCATTGCAATATATGCAATTGCAATAGAGGGTGCTATGTGATGAACCCTCTATTGTAATTGCAATAGGCTAACTATGGAACCCACATGCCGATAAAAAATGAAAAAAATACAGTAATTAATGCATTATGTGTTAGATTTCTTTAATACATGTTCAAGATCTTACACGCAATTCTGAAATACGTAAAGACATACCTAGTGCCATCTTTCTTGAGTATACGACCTCTGAACTAATTCAACCGCAGCAGAAATATCTCAGCAAGAACAGGAACGGCTCAAGACTTCTGCTCTCTCTCAAAATCTATTTCAGCTTTTTCTTTATGATGATATTAGAGTTAGATAACGTGTCTGATGAGAGTAGGGCCTTAAGCTTATATAGGGCTAGGTCAAGTTATCTCTACTCATCACCGAAGGCCAACTTGACTAATCTTCTAAGCCCACCAAATCGGTTCACGCAAAAAAAGGAAATAAATTAGACCCCTTACTAGGCTTCAAAATATGTCCTTATTCCATAAGGTTTTGGGCCTCAAGGTATAACTTAATTTAAACTATTATCAAAACCTAATATAACTTAGTATCTAGTGCACTGATCTAAATAGGAAAACATAACATTATGTTGTTAACAGCATCTGCAATTGTTGTTCAATAGTTCAATGCAATAGTTAAAAGCAATAGAAAAAATACATCAATTAATTTTTTTTTGTTTTTCAAATATATTCAAAATTGGTCGTTTTTTAAAGATATCTTTGAGAATATTGCACTTGTACAATTTTTAGTGTTGTTAAAGTTCGCCCTTTTATTTTATTTGAGTATGTAGAAAAAGGGGTAACTAGATATAACTATTGAAATTTTTAGTGTTGTTAAAGTTCGCCCTTTTATTTTATTTGAGTACATAAAAAAAGGGGTAACTAGATATAACTATTGAAATTGTACAATTGCAAGTAAAACTGCAGTTCAATTCAATAGATGTCAAAAAAGAACAATTTATTAAACTATTGAACAGCCATTGTGGATGAAAGCAGAGGGATATAGCCAAAAGGCTAAGTATTTATAAAGAGATTACAAAGTTAACTATGAGAACTAGATTCCTTGAAGACTACTCCAAATCAATTACAAATTACAATCAACAAATAACAATTAAATAACTTTCCTAATTTCTAACAACGTCAGCAGTGTGACAGTGTCCGATTGCAATTTCTCAAAATTCTCCGCAATATGCTTTAAGTTATGCAAGATCTCCTTCTTATCCCTCACTGTTTCCTCGTCCAGTATGGTTAACTGCCTGTCGAGACGTTTGTCCAAATCATGAAGCTTCTTGGCATATTTGTACTTTTTGTAGGCATTCCACCGGCTAATGGTGGAGCACTTGGCAACGAGTGCATCGCCTTCCTTCATTATTTCTTTGAAATTTTCCAGTTCATCCTTGGGCTGACCCAACAAATTGTTAAGCTTTTCTATGTCTTGGATCAGTGGCTTCATAACATGTATACTGGAATTGAGATATCCGACCAGGGATTTAAACCTCATTGTCTTTTCAGCAAAACCCAAATTCTCAAACAAAACCCTCGATCTTCTTCTCTAATCTCAAACAAGTATTTGTTCAAATAACTCTAATCTCTAATCTCTCTCTATAATGAATTAAATAAAACAACTAAAACCTAGAGACAATAGGATAAAAGCCCTGGCTGAAACAAAAATCCTAACCCAAATAAAGTAGGAAACTTAGGATTTCATGTTTGATATTGGACTTGAATCCAATTTTATAAATTTAAAAATAATTTTTAAGTCCAAAGCCCAGAAAACCTGTTTGGTAGGCTCATTTTTGAAAACCCAGATGGAAAAAAAAAAATTCGAAAACACCCACCATCCTTGAAAGAGCTCCAAACTTAGACTAGCATGATTTCTATTCATCATGTATGAGTAAATTAGTCAGCCCTTGATGTCCTGTTAAACTGCAGGCTATCTTTTTTGTAGAAAGGAGCAACGTGAGTGTGTGTTTGCGTATATTTATTTATTTTGTTTTAGTTTGCTGCATCATCTATTTTGTTTTAGTTTACAATGGAGAGCATGAATACCTCTGTCCATTTTTGAAAAAAGGGAATATAAAATGTTCAAAGTTATTCCCAGCTCAAATCCACAATTTGGTTAATAAACTTGTTTTATGTGTTGGTTGAAAAAGGAAGTCAGAAATTCATCATATTTTCTTTTCTTTTTTATCATCTGGGTAACCAAAACTCATACATTAAAATGCCAAAAAGACCACTTCTTGAAGGGTAATTTAAAAACTGAATGAGCAAACCACATCAAAGAGTTTCAAGATAATTGAAATATTCATAATTCAAATAATAAAAACTACATCTCATTAACCAATCTAGCCACATAGTCACAATAAGTCCTCACATGACAAGAGGGATATTCATATATAACTATACTAAATTAGATGTACGAGAGACACAAAGATTATGTCTCTCATAAGATAACGAGTGTATTATTTCTTGAAATGTTTGAGTCATTTTCTGTAAATCCATTAACTCGGAGAGAAGGTACGACACTACCCGAATGGTTCGTTAACCATTCGTATTAGGAAACTAACCAAACATTTCCAACTATAATTGAGTATGGGCCAGTAACCCAGGCATCAATGGGCCAATTGGGCCGACCTGCCCTAAATATGGGGTTGAGCCCAACCCCTCTATCATAAGGAGAGGCGGCGCTAGTCTAAAAGACACAAGCGAAATTATGTAGTTTCCACTGACCTTTTTTGGTAACAAGTTTCTAGTGACCTTCAAATCACACATCAACACATATGCAAAAGTAACTCATCAAACTACAAAAATAACTTATATACACACATACCAAATTGCAATTTGTCTAGTAATGAGCCAAGTATTTTGTTTCCAATGTTTTATACTGCTTGTGCGAAAATTCATAACCATAATAACATTGAAATTAATCATTCATCTCTTAGCAATAGATGAATATGACAATTCTTCTACCCAAAAAAGAAAAATATATGAATATGGCAATTTCTTGCAATCTCCACCATCCACCTCGAACGCACCAAGACTAATCCCCACTCTGCTAATCACAACAATGAGTTGCCACGAGCTTATTTCTCTTGCAAAAACATCACATGCTCAGCAGAGACTTCCCCCATTGAAGAAAGTAAGATTACCCATATGAGTTTCTTTTTCTTTTAATTCGTGTTGCATATTTAAGATTACCCATTTGACTTGAGTTTTAGCAAAACAACAACAAAAAGCATGGCAATATTGTTCAAGTGTGATTTTGGCAAAACAACTAATTAATGCTGACCACATGCCCCTCCCCTTGATTTGATTTAAGTTGGTTTGGTGCATACGTACTTTCCTGCTTGGGTTGGCTTATGAATTTGAAGTGTACTTGGAAAAGAAAGTTGCAATAAATTGATCATAATTTTGGTACACATTAGACTATAGTGCTTGGCTAACCGAAATCCATACATTCAAAAGATGATCGTTCTTGAAGGGTAAGTTTCAAAAACTGAATGATTACCCACAACAAAGAGTTTCAACATAACTGAATAGTATTCATATTGAATTAATAAAAGATACATCTCATTAACCAGTGTAGTCACACAATCACAACTAGTCACTTCACTTGACCTGAGAGATATTCGCATTAAGTCACGTGACGAGAGAGATATTTACATTAGATAACGTGCGGGTGATTTCCTTCATTCTTCTGACCTCCTCCGATTTGGCATAGTATTGACTTTGAGAATTTGATAATTGAGTTTGAACATGTGATATTTGAGTCTTTTTCTGTAAAACCATTAATCCCAAGAGATGATTCGCCACTACCCTAACAGTGAGGCCACGGCGGTGCTCCTCTTCCATCAGCTTCAGAATGCCCATTGGGGTTACCTTTACCTGGCCCAACTCCAACTGGATCACTGCCTCCACAAACTTCTTATGATGCTCCAGTTTCCATGAAAACGACATGTCGTCCTCCTTCTTCTTATTAATGTTAAGTCGTTCAAAGTTTCTCATCAAAGCACTGTGAGCGCTGGTTTTCTGAAAACCGCGAGCAGGGATATTCTGGAAACGCTGAGAGTTGGAGATGTGGGTCAAGAGAGTTGACCGCGGAAAAGCCCTAAAGGCCCCGTTGTTCATGAGCTCCACAATCAGGATCGTCCGCCTGGCTGTACGGACTTTGAGATCATCCAATTCTAATCGGATCATGGTGTCCACGAATTGCTTGTGGTGCTCCAGCGTCCACTCGATTGTTTCCACACTTCTTCTTTGTGGCCTCCTCTGGTAATTTTTTTGCTCACCCTCGTCGTGATTTTCTCTGTTCACTTCCATATTGATAATTTTGATCTCTCAATTAGAAAAGTATGAGTTATTGGCAAGGAAGTCCTTGTATATATAATGATTACTGAGCATACCTTTCCTTGTCTCGCAAGTCACAAGCAAAATCTCCTACTTGTATCAGGAAACTAACCAAACTCTTTACCCAATTTGAAAAGGAAACAAACCTTTCCATAATTGAGTATGGGCCTAAATATGAAATTGAGCCCAGCCCTTCTATTAGTAGGGGCAATGCCAATTTCAAAGACAAACAAAAATATATAGTTGATCGTTACTTGCAAATCCCACATGTGCAATAATAATTCATTAAAATTTTAAAAAGTTTTTTTCTTTTAAATACAAATGATAATACAAACTACAGGGAATAAGGGGGTTTTTCACACACATACACTACTACAGTATTATAGGGGTTCGAATATGAGAGGATTCATCTGCAAGTCAATGCTTTTTTCCCACTATACTATTAATTTGAAAGAAAAAAAAATTTAAAACACGGCGTTTAGCCCGGGGGCTATACGCTTTTAATATATTGTATTTAAACAGTATAGCTGCGTGGCTATACTATTGATTTTAGGAAAAAATTAAACAACGGAGTATAGACGCGAGGCTATACTATTAATTTCAGGAAAATAAAAATAAAAAACGGAATATAGCCGCCCGGCTATACTATTAATTTAAAAGTACGTATATTAAACATGAAAAATACATACGTGCCTGTACAATATGTGTATTTTATGTTTGCTTTTAAAAAAAACTTGTATTTTAGCAAGCCTTTAAGATGTGTATGGAAAACGGAAGTATTAATGAAAAATACATACGTACATGTAGAATATGAGTATTAAACGAAAAATATACTAAATTCTTTATAAGGATAATAACTCTGGAAAAGTAAAAAATCAAAAGGAAGTATTATACGAGTATTATATGGAAAACAAAAGTATTATTGAAAAATACATACGTACGTGTACAATACGAGTATTAAATGGAAAAAATACTAAAATTTTTATACGAATAATAACTCTGGAAAAGTAAAAAATCAAAAGGGGGCAATAGAGACTTGGGTAATGGCCTAAGAGTAATGGATAATACTCTAAACTACTCTTATTTATAAACGAAAATTGGGGAAAAAAATATTTATAGTTTACAATGGAGTGTGTGTTTATAGTTTACAAGTGTAATTTGCGAATTATGAAACCCAACATTGCACATTGCCAAGTGCAATCTTAAAAAGCGTCCGACTAGTATATTCGCTCTCCCACATCCTTTTTCCAAGCCTTAATTTCAGAGGAAAACATATTTTCAACAAGTAGCTTAAATGTGATAAAATGTTCAAAAACTTCATATGCATAGGAGTATAATAACAGATAAATACATAAAAATATCTAAATAGTCCTTAATAATGTAGGTGTCTGTGGGAGCAAATTTCCTCCCTCGGGAATATTCGGTTGAAAAATTCCTTCGTCTTCTCCGCCTCTCTTTCTCCCTGCAAAACGAATAGCAATAAGAGGACCACACCCGGGGGTGTTGGCCAAAGGCCCTCCAATGCCTAAGTCAGTTCAATCGATCTGAAGAAAAACGATAGCTAAAATAGGGTACGGAGTTATATGTATTTGTGGTGGAAATCGGGTGGCCGAGCCGTGAGTGGTGGCCGGAGCCTTGTGTAAAAGGGAGAGAAAGAGTGGCGGCTAGGGTTTCTGAGAGATAAATTCTGCAGAGTTTCAGGAGGAGTTTAGACGTACCTCAACTCTTGTGTGTGGCCATCCTTTTATAGAGGTCTCGGGAGCTAGGGTTTCAAAGGAATAATTCCATAGATGGAAGGGAATTATTCCTCCCCAATTTGGCGAGATTTGACTAATTAGGGATTTGATTTATTTGGTTTAAATCAAATCCCTAATCAGGGTAGCAATCAAATCAATACCTAATTTAATTAGGTAACTCCTCCATTAATTGAGAATATTCGTAGGAATCAAATCAATTCTCAACCTAATTAGGTAACATTCTATTTAATTGGGTAATCCCTAATTAAATTGAATAATTCCCAATTAGGTCAAATAATCCCCAAATGGAAGGAATTATTTGACCTAGGGTTATGAATTAATTCGGTTCCCACAAATGCCCCCCAGCTTCTGCATGGCACGTGGTGGCATGTAGGAGATGTAAATCATATGTTGGGCTGTCCAGCTTGGACTGGGCTTACTTCTTGGATTTGGGCTCCTGAGTGGAGGAGGTATATGACTTGCACTTGGAGTTCGGTTCCCAATAGGAATGGGCTTGCGATTCTTTCTTGACCTAGGATGCCGAACATGTATAAATGCAGGGCTTCTCTTCACTCTTCTTCACATCGCAAACTTAACTTCTTTACTTTCTAGCTTGAGAGAGATCTTGGAGAATTTGTACTACTTGTCAAAGAGAGGAGTCGCCCTGCATCCCAAGGTAAGTTGAGCACGTGTATTTCTTTTTCTTCTTTTTTGCTTCGAGGATCAGCTAGGGAAAGCCCGACTAGATGTCATCGTGACAGGCGACGGCTGGCAGTGGGCAGCAGCTGTGGTGGAGCAGGTGTGCAGGTGGACCAACCACTACCTATGCGTTGCGAGCGTCATCAGTTGGGCAAGTATTGGGAGAAAGTCGATGGTCTGCCCCTGCCCAAGATGTTGAGAGATGGAAGCTGAATGGTCTAGACTTTGATGATCTCCCAGCTGGGCAGGAGAAGTGTTCTGCTGAATCTCCCCCAAAGAGAAAGGCTACTGCCAAGTCTTCAAGAGATGAAGCTACTCCTTCGGGCAGAGAATGTGTCTCCATTGAGGAAGAAGTCAAGGTTCCCTTATGCTGAGAAGACTCCAATGGGGTCTGCTTCGTCATCATCATCTGCCAGGGCCAAACATCTCATGGACGCATATAGCACGAAGGTTGGTGGCGTGCACGGTGTTCAGGGTGTTCCTGGCCGAGCCTCCTGCTAACAAGCTTGAAAACCATGATCTGCTTCATGAAGCGCTCGTGCCCAATCTAGTTTTGCCGAGCGTCAAATAGATGTAGACATTCCTCCTCGAAGTTCGAGTCATCTGCATCTGTCAAAAGATGGAGATCGGAGCGGGATGTCTGCTCATGATCCAGCTATTGAGTCGCAGGAAGTCAAGCGTGGAGTTGATTCAGTATCATTGACTCTTTTGGAGGTGAGGTTGGCGGTGGCTAAGAAGATGAGAGAGTCATCTGCCTGGGCGAAGGGTTCTTCTTAACGTCGCAGTTGATCCCAAGGCGAACAAGTCTAGCCCTGTAGGGGATGCATGCATGTCTGACTGCTCAAGACGAACTTCCTATCAAACTCGGCCTCCTGTGCTGAGTTGGTCGATCACATCCGTAAGGCCGGTGATCTTGGCACATTCTCGAGTCTTTCCTTGGAAAAACAAAATGAAGCAACATTTCATCTGCTTCAAAAAAGTAGTTCTTGTTGCTGAAACTATCCGAAACTCGCCTGTTGTTGCCTCCTCTTCTGTTGCTAACTTGGCTAGTAGAAAAGATGCCTACTTCCGTCTTGAGCACAAGAATGTTGACGTCTCCTTTAGTCATCACAAGCGTTTGGCTAGATTTGGCGCATATCATAAGTCCGCTGAAAAGAAGTTCGAAGCTACCATGAATGCGTACAAGTTGGGCTACTTAGACTGTTCAAATGGAAATGATCCCTTCTATGCCATTGGAGATGGAGATATCGAGATGCTCTGTTCTGACTTGCTCCATGTGCAAAGTGAGCAGGGTTAATGCCTGTGAACATGGAAGAAGTTGAAGAGTAGGCAGCCGAATAAGCGGTGGTTGAAGAGCAGGTGAAGCAGAGGAGGATGCAGCAGATGAGGTAGTGGCAGGACGTCAAGGACCAAGCAGGTGGAGCCCTCGAGAACGTGGCTGATCAGGCGGACGCCGAAGAGGCTGTAGATCAAGGATGTCCTGCGGCGTCTCAGAGTAAATGAAGACTTCTTTATTCCTTTTGTAGTCTGCTTTCTTGTTTAGAATAATTGGTCTTGTCTGACCATCTTCTTTTTGTTGAACTTTGGTCGGTTGGTCAGCTTACTATGGAAATTTCAGTTATTTTTTTCAACTTCAATTTGCATATTGACTTGTGAACTGCTTGAATAACCAACCTGTATTTTAATTGCGCATCTTCTTTTGGAGATTTATAGTTGCCAGGGTCCCCCTTAAGAGACTCCAGGCGTGGTCTGCATATGCCTCGGATGTTTTGGTCGCGCCCCCTGCATCTCCTGAAGGACGCTCCTTATGGGCAGCTATGTGGCTATCCTACCTCCCTTAAGAAACGGATAGGAACCTGGATACCTCCCTTAGGAAATTCCTGGCGCACCCTGCGTCTCCCTTAGGATGCTTCTTATGGGCTGCGTCTCTCGAAGGACGCTTTGGTCGTCGCCCTGCGTCTCCCGAAGAACGCTCTTTATGGGCAACTGTGTGACTATCTTGCCTCCCTTAGGAACGGAAGGAACCTAGATACCTCCCTTAGGAAATTCCTGGCGCACCATGAGTCTCCCTTAGGACGCTTCTTATGGGCTGCGTCTCCCGAATGACGCTTTAGTCGTCGCCCTGCGTCTCCCTTAGGACGCTGCTTATGGGCAACTGTCTTTTGTTGTGGCACATTCTGGAATTTGCAGTAGATGGTTCTATTCTTCAGAAATGTGCAGGGCTCAGTCATCTGCTTGTCGATGAATTATGAGCCATTGCCGGTAACTAGTGGTTGTGGGCAGCCAAATCGGCAGATGATGTTTCTCCAGATGAATCGTTCCACATCAGCTTCTTTAGTAGAGGATAGAGCTTCGGCCTCGATCCATTTAGTAAAGTAGTCGGTGGCAACGATCATCATGTCCTTCTTGGCGGGCGTCGGTGGCAAGAGACCCACTAGGTCAATGGCCCATTGCATGAATGGCCATGGATTGTTTTGCGAATGTAGACTTCGGCAGGGCAGGGGTTAGGAATTGGCTTGTATCGCTGGCAGCGATCACATTTCTTGATATATTCGATGGATTCATGGCGCATGGTAGGCCAGAAATAGCCTATATTTAGAGCCTTCTAGGTGAGTGATATGCCCCTAGAGTGGTTGCCACACTCGCCGTTGTGAATTTTGCAGAGAACGTCAAGTGTTTGAGGGTATTTCATGCAGGTGAGATAAGGGCCAGAGTATGATCTGCGGATGAGCTTGTTGCAGTGCATGTAGTATCTCGCGGCTTTCTGCCTGGACTTTTCTGGCTTCGGACTTGTCCGTTGGTAGATTTCCATTCATCAGGTAGTCGATGATGGGGTCTTGCCAGCTGGGGTCCTCGTCAATCTGCATTGTGTCAATTGGCTCTATTTCTTCAATGCTTGGTCGGTCTAGGTGTTCGATCGGGATGGAGCGTCTGGATTAGGCTTGCCAGGGCATCTGCATGCGTGTTCTCTGCCCGAGGCACCTGTTGGATGGTGAAGGTAGGAAACGCCTTTAATAGCTCTTGGACTTTGTCAAGGCACAAGATCATCCTTGGGTGCTTCGCCATGTATTCATATGAGGCTTGATTCGTGATCAATGGGAATCTGAGTAGATGGCTAGCTTCCTGATCGCTAGCTCCTTTGCCAAGCACAGGCCACCGAGCAATGCCTCGTATTCCCGCCTCGTTGTTCGAGGCTGGGAAACCTAGCGTGATGGCTTACTCTAATAGGGTTCCATCTGGGGTGATGATGACGACACCTGCTCCAGCTCCTTTTGGTTTGACGCTCCGTCTACGGGCAATTGCCACATATCTATGGATTGGCTAGGTTCAACGGATGTGCCGTCTATTTTTGAACTTTCCTTCTTGTGGTTGACCTTCTCTTTTTCGGCTGATGAGGAGAATTCTCCATAAAATCTGCTAAAGCCTGGGCTTTTATTACAGTTTTTGGCCGGTAAAGGAGGTCATACCTGACTTAGTTCTATAGCCCACTTTATGAGTTGCTGAGAAGCGTCAGGGCTGTGAAGTATTGATTTCAAAGGAAAGTCGGTCATGACGATGACTCAATGAGCTTGGTAGTAGGGTTGTAACTTTCTCGCGGAAACTACAAGGGCCAAAATAAGCTTTTCCAATTTCGGGTAGCAAATCTCTGCATCGAGGAGAGCTTTTGACATGTACATGAACAAGTCCTCGCCTGGAACTGGTTTTGAGAGCAGAGGAGGTGAAGTGAGGTAAGTCTTCAGATTCTGAAAAGCTACTTCGCACTCCTCATCCCACTTGTCTCTTTGTCTTTTTTTCAAAGCTTTGAAAAATGGTCTGCACTTGTCGATAGATCTCGAGAGGAATTGATTGAGGGTCGCTGCTCTGCCCGTCAGACTTTGTATTTCCTTCATTGTGGAAGGTGACTTCATCTCGAGAATGGCCTTGATTTGTTGTGAGTGTGCCTCGATACCTCGTTGCGTGACTAGGTACCCTAGGAATCGACCGGACGATACACCAAACATGCATTTACTTGGGTTCAACTTCATGTGATCCTGGCGTAGCAGGTTGAATGCCTCGGCGAGGTTTTCGATGTGATCTGCACGTTTGGGGGCTTTGACCAGCATGTCGTCTACGTAGACTTCCATAGTTCTCCGATCTGCTCCTTCAAGATTTTATTTACGAGCCTTTGATAAGTTGCTCCAGCATTCTTCAGCCCAAAAGGCATAACCTTGTAGCAGTAGGTCCCTCTCTCGATGATGAAAGAGGTTTTCGCCTTGTCATCCTCGTGCATTAGGATTTGATTATAGCCCGAGTAGGCGTCCATGAAGCTGAGCAGCTCATTGCCGGAGGTGGAATCCACGAGTTGTTCGATTCTCGGCAATGGGAAGTTGTCTTTAGGACATGCCTTGTTGAGGTCAGTGTAGTCAACGCAAACTCTCCATTTGCCCTTTTCTTGTTTCGCCACCAGAACAACGTTGGCCAACCACTCCGAGTAGGAGACCTCTTCAATGAAGCCGGCTACTAGAATTTTGTCAATCTCGGCTTCAATGATTGCGACCCGCTCTGGGGCGAAGTTGCGTCTCTTATGTGCCACTGGCTTGCTGGCAGGGTTGACATGGAGGCGATGGCAGATGATGTTCGGGTCGATGTCTGGCATGTCTGACGGTGACCATGCGAACATGTCCTTGTTGTTCTAAAGGAAGGTGGTCAATTCCACCTTCTCGTCTGGGCTTAGGCGCGAGCCGATCCGCGTTTTTTTGTCTGGCTGGTCAGGATCCAAGGGTATTAGCTCGACGTCCTCTTCGGGTTTCCATCCTTCTTCAAGGGAGACCTCCGGACGGATTTCCTCGACTTGGTCCTGATGATTTGATTGCTATAAGGGGATAGCTATCCCCTTCCCCTTCCTGGCTTGCTCGGTTGCTAGGAACGGGATTTGGTCGTTCTACTCTCTCTAGATCTGCCCTGATTCACAGGGAGGAACTGTGTTGGCTTGCTTTTCTTCAGCCCTTGAGCTGAGCATTTCCTCGCCATTGCTTTTCTTCAGCCTTGACACAGCCCCCAGGAATTGGGTAGCGGATTTCTGATGAATGGCGGAGGTGATGGCGTTGATCTTACCAATCCATTGTCTGCCCAGGATGCCATTGTAGGGATCGACTTCATCAATGACCATGAATGTTTGTGAGCTGATTACATGTGGGGAGTAGACGTCGAGATCTATTGTGCCCACGGTAACCGTCGTTGCGCCATTGAAGCCGATCAGCGACCTGGCTGATTTGTTGATCTTTGCTTCCAAGCCCATCTGCTGGATGACAATCAACTTGCAGGATATTGGCTGCGCTGCCTTCATCCACATGGATTCGGTCGACCATGGCCTCAGCGATTTGAATGCTAACGACAAGGGCATCGTTGTGTGGCATGTCAAGGCCGATCAGATCTTTCTTCTGGAAGCCGATCACTGGGTCGTCTTCCACCGGTGGGAGGTCGATTCGAGACTTGGGAGACCACCGTGGCCTGTTTGATCTTCCTCTTCTTTTCTTTGTTGGTCAGCCCAGACTCCTCGGAGTCGGCGAGGATTATGTTAATCCTTATGACCTTCTGAGGTGGCTCCTTGGTGGTGTCGCGATCCTCTATCCGCTGGATGACTTGCTTCGCAATGAACTTCGTGCAGTGACCTTCTCTCACGAGTTCCTCAAGGTGCATTTTCCAAGCAAAGCGCTGTTTGTTGTGTGCCCGTGCGTCCCGTGGAAGGCACAATCTTTTCTGGTATCCCTCTTGTCTGGATCCCCTTTCAAGGGCAACGGCTTCCTTACCCAAGGTTTGTCCTTCACTTGGGCTAAGATTTGGTGCATGGGGATAGAGAATTTTGTGTAATTCTCTCCTGCCGTCGCGTCCTCTTTTGGGTGTGGCCTGCGCTTGTCCTTGTTTCTGTTGCTGAACCCGTCGTTCTTTTGGCCTGCCCTCTTGGTTGGTTGATCTTCCGCCTTAGTAGACTTCTTTGCGGCGATTCGATCCTCAACCCAGAGCGCATAGCGTTCCGCGGTTGCGAGACCTCGGTCGAGAGTCTCGCTGGGAGCGATAGTCAGCTCGCGGTATAAGTCGTGTTCAGCTGGAAGGCCTTTCTTGAAAGCAGAGGATGCGATTCGGTCGTCACATCCTACGATGTTGGCCTTTTCTGCTTCGAATCTCTTGATGTAGTCTCGAAGGGATTCGTCGGACTTCTTGCGTAGATTGAACAGGTGGTCGGGGTTCTTATTGATTGTCCATAAGACGTGTATTCTTTCGCGAAGACGTATGCCAACTCCTTGAAGCTGCCTCGATCGACCCAGATGGTAGGGTGTGGAACCAGTCCTAGCTGCTCCCCGCAGGGTCATCACAAACACCTTGCACATCAATGCGTCGTCGGCCTTGTGGAGGATCATGACACTTTTGAAGTGTTTTAGATGGCTCTGGGATCGGAGTCTCCTTCGAAGGGCGTAAACGAAGACGTCGAGAACCTCTTCGGGGAGCCGCCTGCTCAATTTCAACGGTGAAAGGCGTCAAGTTCGCTTGGTCCATCTCCTTACGCAGGGCATCTTCGAAGTTCCCGCTGGCTTTCAAGTCTCGTAGTTGGTCATTCACAAGCTTCTTGACGTCTTCTGCACGCATTGCTGGTTGGACACGTTGGCGACCCTCGCAATTCGAGCGACGTTGATTGACCTCCTCGTTGATCTGCAAGGTTTTAGCTTCTTGGCTGCGCTTGCCTAGGCGGCGTGTCGGTGGACTGCGCTTGCGAGTGATCCTCCGTACCTTGTCGACGAGAATCGGTTCTTCGAGAGTGAGCAACGGAGCGCCTTTCCTCGCGATCCTCACCGTGAAGGTTGTCGGGTTGACCTCCCTAGGAGCCTAGCCTTTAAAGAGCATTCCTCTGCGAGCCCAGGCGGGCTCGGACGTCAAGTCTCGGGCCCGGCGCGGGCGCGGACATCAAGTCTCAGGCCCAACCTTTCTCGCACGTTGCTGAGTGTGGCTTGCGGATGCTTGTGACATGTTGGCGAGCTGATCACGTTGTTGTCCCTCTCCTTGTCTGCTCATTCCTGCTTTGACCTGCTCGGCACCCGTCGACCTGCCTGCGAGCGCAGTCGTCCATCCTTCTCTCTTCGCCCAGTGGTCCAAAGCCAAGGTTTTGAGCTAAGATTATATGGTTGAGGAGTTGGTCAACTTTCTGAACTAGCTGGTCCACTCTCTCGATTAAGGTCTGCTTGGCTTCGTGGATCGGGAGGAGAGAAGTGTGTGGAGCCCAACTGCATGCGGGCTAGGGTTTCATGGGAGGTTCCACCATGCTCGGCGTGGAGGCAACGGAGGGAACGCTTGAAGTTGCTCCAAGATTAGGCCTAGGTCGGTGGTGGTAACGAGCCCACCTTGATGGGAGGTTCCACCATGCTCGGCGATGGAGCCACGAGGGTGGCTGGATCCGGCCAAGGGGCCTTGGGTGACTGGGGTAGGAGCTGGTGCAGTGGTGAGAGGTGGTGGGGCGACCATGTCGATCACGGGATCATGGGTGGAGTGGCTTTGGGCCGTTGAGGATTTTGCCATCGCGGCGGTTTTGCCCCTCGTCGTCATGCTTCCAACCATGGTTGTTTGGAAGGCTTCAATGAATTGGAAAATAGGAGGAACGGTTTCCTTGAGCACGTGTTGAGTATAACTCGTGCTCTCAATGAAAGCACCAATTTGTGGGAGCAAATTTCCTCCCTCGGGAATATTCGATTGAAAGATTCCTTCGTCTTCTCCGCCTCTCTTTCTCCCTGCAAAACGAATAGCAATAAGAGGACCACACCCGGGGGGTGTTGGCCAAAGGCCCTCCGATGCCTAAGTCAGTTCAATCGATTCTGAAGAGAAACGATAGCTAAAATAGGGTACGGAGTTATATGTGTTTGTGGTGGAAATCGGGTGGGCGGAGCCTTGTGTAAAAAGGGAGAGAGAGAGAGAGAGTGGCGGCTAGGGTTTCTGAGAGATAAATTCTACAAAGTTTCAGGAGGAGTTTAGACGTACCTCAACCCTTGTGTGTGGCCATCCTTTTATAGAGGTCTCGGGAGTTAGGGTTTCAAAGGAATAATTCCATATATTGAAGGGAATTATTCCTCCCCAATTTGGCGAGATTTGACTAATTAGGGATTTGATTTATTTGGTTTAAATCAAATCCCTAATCAGGGTAGCAATCAAATCAATACCTAATTTAATTAGGTAACTCCTCCATTAATTGAGAATATTCGTAGGAATCAAATCAATCCTCAACCTAATTAGGAAACATTCTATTTAATTGGGTAATCCCCAATTAAATTGAATAATTCCCAATTAGGTCAAATAATCCCCAAATGGAAGGAATTATTTGACCTAGGATTATGAATTAATTCGGTTCCCACAGTATCTATCATACAAAGTTTACCAAAGCAAAGTATGTTGTCAACATCTAGAACAAGAAACCAAGAACACTTTCTTTTTAGAAGCCTTGGCAAAAGAAAGATCCAAGCACTCCTTCAAGCATCTTGCATCGCCAAAACATTAAAAACCCTAGAACCCAATAAATTTTGTCCTTAAGAAATAATGGCTCAAAATTAGGGGAAAATAAAGATTCAATTAGCCAGTCCTAGAAGCTCTCTTATTAAACTAGGCCATTCTATTACGCAAGATGTGAACTTAAAACTACTCAATATTCCACGAATGATGTAAAGCAACTTAAGAAATTGATATTAGCGATTAATAACAAGCACTTCATATAATGTTATCCATGAAAATGACTCGGAGCAATGTCATTATTGTCTTCCTAAGATAATAATAAGTGTCAACAAGGTCAAGTATAGTGGAAAAAGGTTGACTTACAAATCAAAAGTCTCATGTTCGAAATCCCATGAAACATTGAGAATATGTGAAGCTTCTATCCCCTTCTAATTTAGACTATCGCTTGTATTAAAAAATAATAACAATAACGAAAGTAGATACTCATCATGTGAATTGTTTGAATTAACCAATAAACAAAGCGACCACAAAAAAATCATAATGCTTTCAAATTTACTTACCAAAACTACGAGACAGAAAGCATATATGGACATGGACAGTCGAACAAAACACAGCATCATATTTTTAATTGACGGATTTAACCAAGAGCATAATAGTAACAATAATAACGAAGTCCTTTTCTGTTTCCATGTTTCATTGCGCAGCAACATTATCTTATATCAACACCCTTTCAAACTCCCCAGTTATATCATCCAAGTTAATAACATTTCTCTCATTTCCTTCCACTGTACCAAGTCTATAAAGCTCAGAATTCAACTCAGCAATTTGCTTTTGTATCTTCTCTCCCTTATCTGGTAATCTTGAAACCATAGCCTGCAGACATTGTTTAAAAATATAATCACAAGGGTGAATCAATTAATAGGATTAAAACTAAAATGAGCACGAATATTTGTTCCAAAGAAGGATATCTTCACTGAAAACCAGGCGTTAAATGCTAACAAAGTAGACAATGAGTAAGAATACCTTATTTGCAAGAGTTTGTGACAGCCTATTGATTCTCTGTTTAATCTCCGATTCTGTCAGTTTACCCGCATCAATTGGTGAAGAAGGCTTCTTGTTTAATATTACATCCTTTGGCTTGAAAGCATATTCAGCCCTGTCAACAATGAAAACCAAAAATTTCATCACATACAATAATCTCTTTCCTGTTCACAAATGGGATAAACGCCATGATTCATAGAGCTCTACCCGTTCACATTGCATTCGAGTAAAGAACTTGAAGATGACCTTCCTGCAGTTGAAGCTCCCCTGATCCTGTGCCCAGTATAGCAAAGTAAACAGATAAGATTTCAGAAGTAACTCGTCATAAATGCCCAATACATATTCAGTATTAAGAATATCACAGTTTCTACTGGGAAGCTTTCAAACGATATTTCCGGGTCAAACTGAGTCTCACACTAATCTGCTTTTAGATTACAACTAGCTAGTACAAAGTGTAAATGGAAACAACAATAATCCGATAAAGCTCAGAATGATTCAAAAAAAATAGAAACTCACTTCCGGACTAATATAAAGTTTGTCGTAGTTTATGTGCTGACATGCATACTTAGTGCTCAACTGTAGGGAAATTTACCTTTTTGCAAACGAGCAAAAGATTCCAAAGAAAAGAAGACAAAAAAGTATAACAATAAATCTGTTCTGGTGAAAGTTAAAGAAATAAATGGGTCTACCTTTCAGCTTCCTCCTCTTCCTCTACAACTGCTACAGGTGCTGTCTTGGAGAAGAGTAAACTGTGATGACTGACTCCTGCTATGCCTTGTGTTTCCAGGAATTCAATATGGGACTTAAAGGAATCGTCCCTACAGTAAACAGTAGAATTGCAAGAAAATCTTGAATGGAGTGTATACTCTGAAAGTCATTTCAAATATGAATCCATGAAGCATGCCCAAAAAAGAGATGGAATTAAACTACATTTGAGGCTAAAACAATAAACATCTTTTGCACCAAAAAAATCAAACACATACAAGTAATATTCTAGATTCTAACTCTATAAACTGCACAAAACTCCCCACTAGGATTTGAGGATTACTCTTTAATCTAGGAACACACACTACTTATGTTGCTTCAAGTCAGAAAAAGATTATTACAAGTATTTTAACTTCAAAAAAAATTCCTAACAATTTTACCAATTTCATATGTTATTCAAGGACAGGAGAGATCATAGTATGCAACATAATTCGTCAAATTAAAGAATATACAAGCAAACCTCAGTCACTAAAATATGACAACCAGTCTTATGTCAGATTCTTACGCATTATTAGTACCCTATTCTATGTTTACCAGTGAAAGAACAAACGAAAAGAAACATCTAATATAGCATTATCTGGGAGAAAAAATGAATATAATAACTTGTGAACACATATATGAATGAGAGAGAGAGAGAGAGAGAGAGAGAGAGAGAGAGAGAGAGAGGGAACCATGAGATGGAAAAAAATTCTATAATTTCAAATACATGTGTCAAATTTAAGAACAAAAAGAGCAAATTGCAGAATCTAATCTCAATCTCAAATTTATGCACATCCAAACACAGATTTATGTGTCAACCCGAAAAAAAAAAAAAAAACAGATTCATGTGCATTTATTATCATAAAAATAACATAGTTCAAAGTCACAAATATTAGGTCCGACGATTGCATACATTGTGTGCTGGCGATCATGCTCCTCGTATAGCTGCTGCTGAGTAAGGGAGATATCAAAACCTTCTTTTGGGAGACCAAAAAGTTCACATAGATCCTGAAATATTAATAAAAGTTAAGTATAGAATCAGTGTTCCTCTTCCTCTAATGTTAAGGATATAAAAATGCTCACTACAGCAGCAATTACAACTTTGTAAGCATTCACCTGTTGACTAAAGTACCGCATCTGTTCTTTATGCTCGGTTGCAGTTTTAAACAATCCTCCCTTGTATATCTAAACAATATATTTTTGAAGAGTTAATACGATGATGTGCTACATGATGTTTCAAAGTATGAAGCATAACTGAACCACACATAAAATAAATAGATATTCAAACAGGAAGAAATGCTATCTCAGCATAGCATAGGAGGAATGGCAAGTTTTTTATAACACGAAAAGACAATAACCATTTAAGCAGCTATACTTAAAGTCCTATAGATATAGGATGTAGCGTTCACCACTTGAAGCAATCTTTATAAACCACAGTACAGGACCCCGAAACACTTATCTAAGCATTCTAAAATCATTCATAATACAGCATATAAATAGAGGGAAAATAACCTGTTTTCTGTATATCTTCTCTTCAACAGTCCCACAAGTCATTAATCTATATACAATGACATCCTTATTTTGCCCAATTCGATATGCACGATCCACACTTTGGTTATCCGTACTGAAATATACGAACCACAAATTGCACAATTAATATCCTTGTTAACCTCAACAAAGAAAGAATATACTGAATTTCAAAGGACATATTGCTTACACATGAATCTAAACTTAATTCGAACTTTTAATCTTCCACAGAACATATAGAAAGAGAAGAGAAGCGTTATTTTCCAAAAGGCAACATTGAAAGTATCAAAAGCATTATCTTTGATAACATGTTGTCTTCATTCATAAGCTGTAACATGAGTATTAAGCAACAAATATAGCTTACCTGGTTTCTTGTAATTGTTATTAAAATTTCCAATCTTCCATTGGATATATAGGAAGAGAACAGACACAGTTTGATAAGCAAAACCGCCACAAATACATCAAAGAATTTTCTTTTTCAATATTTAATCTTAATTTACAAAAAAGGAAATATGGTGGAAGTAGTTCATTTCTTAATCATCATCATGTGATAAACCCTCATCTTATCCTCTGTTTTGTTCTTGTAACTTTCATATGTTCTATTAAGATAGTATGATTCTCATAAATAAACAATAAAAAAAAAACCTAAAAACATGTGATAACCAATAAAAGTGATAAATGTGAGAAGAATACTGATATTATCTCTAGAACTACATTAGGAGAACATCTGATATCCCCCATGGTCGTGTATCAAAAATTTGTTCTCAAATTCAATTTAAGCGGGCTTTAGGATTACAGGGAGAACTAAACCCTCCATACAAAAGGGAAAAGAATACTGATCATATCAGTCCAAAGCCAGAAAGAATATCAAAACCACACATGGACAAGAAAACAAATCACAACCACCTCAAAGTAGCCAACAGATACAAGACAACAGCAGACATGGGTAAATACTTTTGTTTCTGAAAATGAAGAGACTTATCAAACCAAATAGAATAAGTTGAAATTTATAATTAAAAATTATAAGAGAACACCTTGGGTTCCAAGCAGGATCAACCACAATCACACGATCTGCTCGTGTAAGCGTAAGGCCCAAACCACCTACTTGTGATGTTAGGAGAAATATGGGAGCCCCGTTACCTCTCTTGGAAATCCTACACACAGGATTAATATAATTTAATGACCATTCTAACTAACTATTGTTAAAAAAAAATTCTGATTTAAATGATTTAGAACACTTACATCAACAACCCTCATTCTGTCAATGGCTTTTGTGGTACCGTCGATGCGTAAGAACTTGTAACCATTGGACACTAGTGATTCCTGTAAAGAAAAGGTCATCCATAAGTACTACCAGTTCACCTATTTGGAGCATACAAATTGTTAAATAAGCAAACTACAATATTTATCTCTTAAAATCCATTTGAATTCAGGAAAGCATTCCCTCAATTTAATGTTGTCAGTTGGTTGAACACTGTCTAATCTTAATTGGATGACTATGACATATTAATAGCACAAGCACGATGCAATGCAGTCTTGACAAATGTTTGGCAAATGACAACATGCCCTGTCCAGTGGCATAAAAAATGGAGAGGTTGTACTGTTCCAACCAACATGACAATCAATCTGGGCCTGATACACTCAGAAATTTCCTTCTATACCCCTCCTCAAAGGGCCTTTCCAAAACTTTTACTTGATGAATTGGTCTCTAATCCAAGTCTGGTAATATAGTCCTTGCAGTACTCTTGCAGGAATGTTTCTTTTTTTTAAAAAGATCACCACCTCTCAACTCAATTAATCTCACATCCTCGAGCTCCAACTTATTGATCACATTCTTTCATCCTTGTAAGCAGATTAGGAATTGTCTTTCATTTCAAGGCATAACTTGTACCATGCGCTTCATATTCACCGGAACTGACCAACCTATGAAACAACCTCGAACTGATATCCCTTTGTTTTACTCAAGAAACTCTTGCTGTTTTACTCCAAGGAGTTTCTTCTCTGAAAGCCAACCCCAAAAACCTCAGGCTTAAAATTTTTATCACTAGTTCAGGAATCATCTAAACCCCCCTCCCCCCCCTCTTCCCACCTGTCCAAAGCCTTTCCTTTGTGATTACTTCACCTTTTCTAAGGTCCCAAAAACCTACAGATTCCAAACCTTGAATGTCTTCTTATACAATTTCAACCTCTTCATGAACTTGTATCCTTCACTTAACTCATTTAATCGAACAAGCTCTGCGTGAAGCACGTGCTTGTGAAAATTAGGCAAAACATCATGATAGTTGGCTGAATATGTGTTGAAATAGCAATTATTTTTCTATCACTTTCAGCAAGAAATTTTTTATAATGACAGGTTAAATTCTTCTAACACTTCTAAGCACCTAGTTCGCAAGCATAGTCATCCAGATTGCACAAACTTCAAGCAATCAAGATTGTGATTCTCACTAAGGAAAGCATTAAGATGTGCCCAGAAATGACCATGTAATGACATCTCTCAAGAATTCATATTATTAGCATATTTCAGACATAACTGTGAATAACTAACCTGAATAAGATTAAGCATCTTTCGAGTTTGAGAAAAGATAAGAACATTATGTCCCTCTGGAATTAAGTTTTCCTGTAAAAGGGCATTGAAGACATTTTAGTATCATGCATAAAAACACTGAAAGCGTCAAATCTATTAGGACATTGCAGCCTTACCAGTAAAGACAATATAAAAGATATTTTGCAAGAGATGTTGGCATGCTTCTCATCAAAGTCCTGTCTCTCATCCAAGTCCTCCTTCTCAGCAACATCTGCTATGTACATTGCTAGTTTTTCTGCCATGCAAGTATCTTCTGGCTTCATCATCGAATCCATCTCTTCTAGTACATCTTCAGCAGCTCGCTTTGTCAATAAAAGTGGATGATCACATATTTTCTTCAGGATCTGTTTCATATCAAACAGTCCTTCCCCATCATTATTTTCAAAGAAGAATTAACAAACTGCACTAATATTTCTCTCTTCTATTATTAGGATAAATATCAAAATACATTTAAAACAGAGTGAAAGGTGATGTTTGTTCTTCCAATAATGGACAGGTTTTAAAAAGATCTAAAACAAATCAAAATATGAATTTGTTATAAACAAATAAAGAGATGATTAATTTTCCAACATCAACAAGTTCAAGGACCTGTTAAATAGCTAATTGTAGCTTATTTTCCAAAAAATTTACTCTAAGGGCCAGTTTGGCATTGCTGTGCTGTGAAAATAATTGCTGTTAGATTTGCTGTGAGATAAATTAGCTGTAAGAGAAAGCAGTTTGGCGTTTGGTAAAATTTTTGTTAAAAGTGTTGTTGATATTGATTTCAACAAAATCAGAAAATAATTGTTGCATAATCATTAAACCCAAAGCCTCTTTGAAACTGATTTCTGCATAATCAGAAAATGACAGCACCTCATTAGCTGCTTTCCCTTATAGCTTTCTCTCACAGCAATTTTTAACAATAAGTGATTTTCTCACAGTTTACCAAACGGGTTGGGCTTCCCAAAATTTTTTAAAAATCACTTATCACCCCAAATAAGCAATGCCAAACGGGCACTAATTAGTTTATCTGTTTTTGGACAAGAAACTCAATCTATTTTCCTTCCAAAATATCCAACATACCCCATGCAGAGTATATGAAGCACACAATAACTGTGAAAAGACCAATAAGACAGAGCGATGGTCGTCTTTTCAGTAAATTATAGGAAAGCAATGGCGAATAAATTAAAGCAAGATTCCAATGTTTTCATTTGAACTATACAGAAGAAATTCAAAAAATAAATTAATGCCAGAACCAGCTCCTTTAGAAAAATAAGCAGAAAAAAGAACTAAGAACTACATAACAAACAGTACCGTAAGTGCGGCCAAAGGGGAGCCATCAAAAGCAGAAAGAACCAGCTCACTCTTTAGAAAAGCTTCATAAAGTTTCCGCTATACCAAATAAACGATTAACTTGAGAAACATACTGAAAATATGTGAAACTACTTAGAGAAAAAATGTCATTGGAGTATAGCAGATCGAACCTGACAGCCAGTCAATCTTAACCAAACAATGATCTCATTCTTTTTAGAAAGTTTGGCATTTGTTTGACCTTTGTCTTCATTAAATACCTCATTCTTTAAGCGGCGCAGAAAAAATGGTTGAATACGTTCTCTTAGTTCCTGTTTTAAAATGTAATTGTCTATCATTAATATCATCAGAGGCCTGAAAGAAACATAGTTCGCAGCTATAAATAACAAAGAAAGGAGTCAACAGAAAAAGTCAAAATTTCAGGGGGAAAAATCACGAGTACAACTGCATTCCATAGGTCAGTGTAAATAACTATTTTTGGAGAATTTAAAACTTGAGCTAGTCCATTGCCACTCTAAATGAATGTCATAAAACAACCAGAAAAAGTGTGAAACTGAGGCCACAACAAAGTAGTATTGTACACTGATTCCTATTGATTTAGCAAATAAAAATCATCTAGTTAAGGAATTTGAGCAACTGTCACCACATCTGCAAGTTGCTTTGTTCGCTAGATACAGGAGATATACAACATAAACAAACAACTGCAATACTCTGGTCCATATCCATGGAACATTGACACCGAAACAAAGATTACACCAAATCAGATAACACAGAATATTAGAAGATAATAGTATCATTACCTTTGCAACCGTGGAACCAATACGCTTTTCCCTATCTGAAGCATTTTTCTCATTTCCACGAAGAATGAGAGACTCAAATTTTTCCTTAAACCTGAAAAAATTCCACAGTTTCATACAGAATACAGAAGCAGAAACATAACTGAAGGCAACCAGAGCATGAAAAATATTATTACCATTGCTTATCACCCAGTAGCTCAGGGCAACAGAAGTTGAATAAGGCCCACAACTCCTATTTGAAAGTCAAAAGTACAGAAAATATACAAAATTATGTCGATGTTTTGTTTGACACATACAACGCAATGGAATAAAAATAGCAAATATGAATCTTCAAGAAACCACAAACAGTACCTTCAGATTGTTTTGCAATGGCGTGCCACTTACAATAATCCTATGGGCACAAGGAATCTCAAGCAAACTTTTGGCTCTTTGTGTACTTGGATTCTTTATGAGATGCCCCTGGAGATGCAAATAGGTCCATCAAACTAAAAGTAATTTATAGCATGGGCATGTTGACATGATGTTCTTATATTCAAGTAAGAAAGTCCTATCTCAACTACAATAGGTTGTTTCATGCACCTTTCACAAAAAGAAATCCAGTGTTGCTTACTTGAACAGGCAACCAAGTGAGTTTCAAGTGTAAGTTGGTATGATGGATGGGTGTGAGTATGTGGGTATAAATGTTCATTTGAACACTAGGGTGTAGAAAATTTCACATGCACTAACTAAATAACAAAACTTCATTTTGTTAATAATTTCAAAGACATTTATAAGTCTGAATGAACAATTTCTTGAAAATATCAGTAGAAGTTTAAAAACAAAAACAAAAATTGCTTGAAAAAATGACACTTGAAATTTTAGAAAATACTAAATCAATTAGTAATGCACCAATTAAACATGTAAGTTTCATCATAGTATATCCATGATAAATATATGGCATGTATAATTAAACAAGTCCCTTCTTCGACAGGATCATGCACTGCGGTGTATGAGAGGCCGGTCGAGTAATTGAATTGACAAATAACCTTTCTTATGCATGACCATAACTAACAGAAGCTACATTGTTTCCTTACGCAAACCAATAGACATCAATTACTCAAATTGAATAGCATATTCATTTTCACCTCATCAAGTATCATATAATCCCATATGATATCTTCACTTTCATCATCATGGACATAGCGGCTCCCCCTTAAAGATTTTGAATTAACCCGCACAATATCATAAGTTGTGAGAAGAACACCTTTGTCCTACAAGAAAAGGCAATGGAATGTGGGAGCAAAATGAAATGTTATCTTAGTATACTTCTTAATATGAAAGAACAAAAGTGCAGCCACGGTCATACTAAAAGTTTACTCAAAATAAAATCACATATATTATGTGGATGGCACCATGAGCCTTCATTCTGCAGTAGTTAAATTTGAAACAAATAAATGATTTAACAAGCAGACTTTAATAATGAAATGGGCTTCCCTCAATTCCAATTTACGCCTTGAATTCAAAAAGTAAATGCTAAATGCATGGTCAACAATATTGTTCGCTGAAAAATATATTGCATCTTAGATGTAGGGGGACGAATATTAAGTACTTGTAATTTGATGTGAAGGGTAGTTGTGATTCAAGGACAAAAGGACACATCAATTACCTGAAGTATATTATAGAGGAATTACCTGTAGTACGTATTGAAGCTCATATTGCCGAGCTTTGGCACAAGTCCCATAGTATCTACATGGAAGCACAAATATGCGATTACTATTTGGTTTTCCTACGCAGATTATCATTTAATCATATGAAAGACAAGAGAAAGCAGCCTCACTCTCTTATCTTATCAGAGAGACCCACGAATGATAATTCTTTAATCCAATGGGAAAGCAGCGTTTTAGGGGCCACAATCATTACTCTTTTAATCAAACATGAATGAAATAACCCTGCTAAAAAGCTACAAATCTGCAATAAGATATAAACAGAATCCATAAGTTATACAAAAGAAAAAAAAGGGGTTCCAAAACAAAATATTTGTTAATCATACTCTATCTTTTTACCTGCATCGTTTTACCCAAGCCCATGTCATCACCTAAGATTCCACCCTTACCCTGACAATGCAGAGACCATAGCCACTTTAGGCCATCACGCTGATGTGGAAACAAAATCGTTGCAATCTTACCTGGCAACTTGTAAGTAGATTTGAGGCCACTTAAAGTAATAGAACTATCATCCTCCAAACCAGAATCATCTGTAGAATCATCAACCACAATAACCTCATCAGAATCATAGTGCTCTTTAGAATTACCACTATGCCTCCCCAGTTCTGTAACTATCTTCTTGTCACGCAAAACTACACAACCATCCTCATCATCAACCTCTCCTTTCCCACCTTTAGAAACCAAGGAACGGCACTCAGTTTTTGGTTTCTTATCCACCAATGAAGCTTCTCTTTTCTTTTGTCTTTCATCATGTTTTGTAGGCAGCCTGTCCACATAATTATCACCATGGGGTTCATTCTGCAAATAAGCCTTTGCCTCCTCTCCTTCAGTTTCAGACACAAAAGAATCCCCAACAAGCACTAATTTCGCACCCATACTTCTGGATTCATTTCCACCAACCCCTTTACCAGTAATCTTCATACCATGGGTCTGCTTACCAAATTTGTCACCCTCAGACTCGTATTGAATACGTCCCTTATCTTCATAATCATCTACCACACTCTCGACACCATTTCTAGCCTTCTTAGTAGCATCTAAAGAAGAATCAGACATGTCAGAAGCAAGTGAAAATGAAGAGCCCGCACTCTCATACTCAGGCAAATCAACTTTCTTTCCATCGTCAACTTCTTTACAAATAACCGAAGGGAAAGAACCTTCAACCATGTCAGCTTTTCTGGCACCCCTCCTCTCGATTGACAGAAACTCAAGCCTCGAGCTTAAGTCATCAAGAATATCCCTAATCTCATTCCCACCAGTGTTGGCACTAGTCTTACTCGCATTCCTCTGAGGCAGTGTCGGTGACTCAAAATCAGTAATATCAGAAAAATTGGGCTCATCAAGCACCGCTGCTTTCTCAGCTGGAGCATTTTCTTGCCGCGATGAGATTTTACAAAGACGCCGTCTACCTTCAACCTTAACCTTTGTGGTTTTTTCTGGTTGTACAATTGTTTCTAAAAACAAATAATAAAAACAACTTGTAAGAAATAGTTTCGTAATTTGCAGTCACAGGGGCATATATTCAAACAGATTGTGGGCAAAGCGAAAAATGAGTACCTGGAGAAGAATCAAAACCAGTGAGTGAGAAATGGGGAATGTTATGATCACTGCGGTTGTTGTCGTTGTTGCTTTGGTCTTTAGATGAAGCTCTGCCTTCGATCTTCACCATAGATGGCTTTAAGTCCTCCATTTCCTCGTTATCGTCCTCTATTGATTCAATATTTGAAAACCCACAAAAATATAATTTAACGTAAAATAATTATATTTATAAAAGAAAACAATTGCAGACAGAGTAAAGAGTTGGGGTTCACACCAGCGAGTCTGGAAAAGGGCTTAGCAGAAGGAGAACCGAGGTCTTGGAGGAGGCGATAGTGGCTGTCGTTTAGGCTCTGTGGTTTCTTGCTGCTTTTCCTCTCCGCCATTTCAAAATAGTACGAACGAAATAAAAATAAATAAAAAACTTGAGATTGTGGCTCTATATATATAGGCAGAGAGAATAGAGAACATCAATGGAAAAGGAAAACATGGAATTTTTTATTTTTTATTTTTCATCTAATGCTGCGGTCTTTTCTATGTCAGGTGCTTTTCGTTTCCCGCTTTGCCTGGAACTTTTTAAATTTTGAGTGACTAGCAGTCTTTATTATTTTCTCGGGTTTTAAAGATTTTCAAAGAATTAAAAAGTGTGGAGGTAACCAATTCAAATTTTTAAAGAATTTTAAAAATATTTTCCAACAAAAAATAAAAGACTTTAAAAAAAAATTAGTGGTATTTAATTGTAACTTTTGAAAGGAATATTCATTTCATGCTTGTGTGAATATGTCATGTTTGGTTCATGAGAAAGCATCTCTTTTTGAGTTACAAAACACAAATAGACAAAAGGAGAAATAATCAAAGAGAGATAGAATTAGAGCATCATAATGAATAATACACTTCAATGAACTCTAATCGAAGCCTAATTCCTACAATATTAGAAAGTCGTTCTATATAATCTTGGACGTTGTAACCCTAAATGGTTCACGACCAAGAGCAATAAATATCTATGCAACAGAAGTTGATATGTCAACACATTTTTTGGATGAAAAGTAAAATTCCTTTACAGGAGTAGTTCCTACCATGATAGATTAATGCTTTTATACGAAGAGAATACTCATGAGGCAATAGCTCAAGCCAAGGAACTTGAGTCTCATCAAGCATCCAAAATTAGAGAAGACGTTAAATTAAATGAGCTGGTAACTCATGATGTTGATCATCTCTAAGTTGCAAAGAAAGTTGATATAGCATAAATCACAAAAGCCTATAACATATCGGCTATGGCTTGGAAAACGTCTCAAGTTCAAACACATTGTGTGGCTGATTGGCTTTACACACAAGTGGGAGACTGTTAAATATATGCCCTAGAAGCCAATATAAAAATGGAATACTCTAAGGATATAATATAATTAATATAATCAAAGGGGTGTGAATGTTACTTTAAGATACATAATGTACACGAAGTAATAAGTCCATGGATAAAGATATAAATGGAAAGCGGTCTAAAGAAATTAGATTCACGAGACCTTTCCATCATAGGAGTATCATATCCTAAAACGTTCCTAGTCATAGGATCACCAATGTGAATTGCAAAGACTAGTACACACTATGTCTGCTCAAACGACAGGATGACTAGTCTCAAGTCATTTGTGTAGAGACACTTGAGAGGTGTATAGGTGCTCTATAGAGATGAAGTTCACTGAATACGATCAACTCAAGAATTCTTGTATGGAAGTCTTACTTACATGTGTCAAACAAAGAATTCTAAGTTATGATAATGCAAATTAATCAATATACCTGAGACATTGCGGTTGTCTTGTGTATGGGTTATTTGTCTTCGAGAGCACCATACAGTCATATCAAAAGGTTGTGACTTAAAGGTGTTCCACAGGATCTCAACATGTGCACAAAGGCATGTGAATGTACAACAAGGAATCTCTACTCTTAGTAGGAAGAAAGAATAGTCTAAAGATATGATTCGTTAAATATTTGGCTAAAGTATAAGATGTGAATTGAAATAAGAACGTTTGCAATTGCATCCAAGTGAATCATATAACCTATAGATGTCATGTTAGGGATTTGACACGTGTTAACCATATCCCAACAACACGACATAGAGTATTGTAACAGAGAATGATCGAATTGCATTGTAATCACAAACTGACTAGGTTCTCTAAATGAATTTTATTTAGCTTGGGTAGTCATGACATACTGCTAGGTGTCACTCATGGTTTGTGGAAGCTTTGTAAGGACTAATTATAATTTGCCTTCGCCAATAGGGAGAATTATATAAAGAGATACAATTCACATTTGATTTAGAAGAAACCATTGTTACCCACAGCCTCACTAATTAGAACCTGTAAAATCAGACACCGAAAAGTATGGATCAAGAATTTAAAAGAGAATAAATGATTTCGCCGTTTGGTCAAAGTCAAAGTCAAGGTCAAGGTCAAGGTCAAAAAGTCAAAGTCAAAGGTCAAATAGTGACCCGAGACTTGACGCGGTTGACTAGGACGAATGCTTGTTAGACAAGTTAGTGATTTAATTTGTTAAGTCATTAAATAAATTAAACAAATTAGATTAGCTTAATGAATTAATTAAAGTTATGGAATTTTAGTTTTGGTCCTACATGACTTAAACATTTAAAGAAAATGGACCTTATAGACTTAGACAAAGTGTGACACATTATGCGATTAATGTGGTAGACCAAAGTAGCCCAAAATGGCCAAGGGATAGGGGTGCAGCACACGTAGGGCATTATGCCCATGCGTCATATAGTTGTGTCAAAATTTGGGCTTATAAATAAGTTGCTATACCACCACACCTCCTTAGGGTTTCAAGTTGGACATTTAGGAAGAGAGGAAAATATCACAACCTCCCTCCCTAGTCTCCCTTGGCCGGCCACCTAAAGGAAGAACAGGCTAGCACCCATCTTCTCCTCTTGGTTCCTTATTCTCCTATTCCATTCAATCTTTGGTGAAGATTCTTTGGGGAGACATAACCTCATTGTGCTTATTTGGAGAGCAAAGTGGAGAACCAACATCAAAGGGACTAATCCCTCTACTTGAATACCATCATTGGTTATAAAAAAAATGCTCCAAGGGTATGTATCCTTTAATCCCTTCTTGCAATAGTTGTCTTAGAGAGCCATTGTGTTATTTTCATAAACCTATAAAAATTGGAACATAAGATGAGACTTGTATGAATCTTTAGCTATTTCCTTGCTTGCACTTTATTTGATTTCATATTTGATATGCATATGCTAGATGATGTGTTTTCACATAGCCTATGGGATTTTAGAAATCCATACACATTAATTTCCCTTCATATGTAGGAACCAAGAAGCTGCTGGAAAATTTCAAAACTATTTGGAGCTTTTGATTGGCTTTGGGATGTGTTTTCCCCATCCGATTTTCCTAGGAAATACAATGAGTGTTATGAAAATTTTCAATTTCAATTTCTTGTGTGTTATGGGAAAAGTGGGGAATTTTCTCATGTGCTTGTTTGGTTTTTTTAATAACCTCAATTCTTGGTTCATAACGCAGCACACAAAATCTCAAATTTGGGTGATTTACGTTTATGTGTTTAGCAAATTCTACGGTCCTTTATGGGTTTTCAAATTCCAGGTTCGTTTATGGGTTTTCCAATGGTTGCAATGGTTGTGATATTCTCTTATGAGAGAGAGAGAGAGAGAGAGAGAGAGAGAGAGAGAGAAGAGGTGCATGTGGGAAGGTGGGCTGTTAAGAGAGAGAAAGGGAGTGCGATGGTTGTGGGTTGATGGTTGGGAAAGAGAGAAAAAATGGAGAGAGTGGTGGGGCTGTGGGCTGCCAAGGGAGGAGAGGGAGTGGTGGAGTGCCAAGCTTTTTCTTTTGTCTCTTTTCAATTAATATTGTGCCTTTCTTTCATTTATATTAATATTTTAAATAGTATATGGACCGAAATGCCCTTCAATTAGTAATGGAAGTTAGAAAAATTTGACAGAAATTGGGCATTGTCCTCGAATCGCTTGGAATTTAAAACCACAAGAGCAAAAGTGACTAAATTGAAACCACACAGACCTTAGTGGTAAAAGTGGGAAAGTGAGTTTTGGCCCAAATAAAATAAAATTAAATATTTAAATATTTAAGGCTTTTTCTTTGTTTGGAAATTTCTTTCATGAGTGATCATCAGACGGTAAAAAACACACCCATTACATTACAATTTCAGTCTCTCTCTCAGCAGAGCCGGGCCGGCCAGGGCCTGAGCCCGGGGCCCATAATTGAAGGGGGCACAAAAAAAAAATCAAGTTAAGCCATATATATAATATATATGTATACAACCAAAAAATAACTAGAAGTCCTCATAAAAAATTAAAAATAACTAAAAGAACCAGGCGTGCATCCTTCCTTCCAAAAAGCGTGTGCTAATAGCGCAAATATGTTGTTTTTTAATCCTTCCAATAGCCCATATATTCCATATTTCTCTGTTGCTGCTGTACCTAAAACCCATATTTCAATCAACTCATTGCCTCATTTATCATATCAATTTCAGAAAAGGACTCATTTTCTTTTGGGATGTTGGGATTTAATTTTGATTATTTTTTTGGGTCTTAGTGCCCGTTGGCATTGCTTATTTGGGGTAATAAGTGATTTTAAAAAAAATTTGGGAAGCCCAACCCGTTTGGTAAACTGTGAGAAAATCACTTATTGTTAAAAATTGCTGTGAGAGAAAGCTATAAGGGAAAGCAGCTAATGAGGTGCTGTTATTTTCTGATTATGCAGAAATCAGTTTTGAAGAGGTGTTGAGTTTAATGATTATGCAATAATTATTTTCTGATTTTGTTGAAATCAATATCAACAACACTTTTAACAAAAATTTTACCAAACGCCAAACTGCTTTATCTTACAGTTGATTTCTCTCAGCAAATCTAACGCGATTATTATTTTCACAGCACAAGCAATGCCAAACTGGCCCTTAATCTGTTTTGCAAGAGAAAGTGATTTTCGGATTACCTCTTTTAAACACTTACATATTACGTGTTGTCCTCTTTTATTTGCTGAAGGATGAGAGTGGTTTTACTTTTATTGTTCAAAGTGTAAAAAGGTATTTGAATAATTATTATTTTATTTTTTTAAATGAATGGTTCACATGAAATTTATCTACAGATTTACCCAATTCATTTGGAAGAATTAGCAAAAAGTGAGAATGAATTGAAAATTTGTGATGCAAAAATAAGATAATTTTTAAATTTGCCAAAGCAAAAAAATGACAGATTTACTTGTAGAAAAGTTTCGCGTAAAAGAAACTAATTGCAAATATCCTATGGATGAATACGATGACATTTTTCCTCAAATTTTTCATCTAACAATAACAAATGCGAAGACTCATCACGTTGTAAGATGTTTAATAAAATTAATTAATTGATTAAAAAAATTATAATTTTAGTGATTACTTTATTTATAGGGCACAGTTACCGTTTATGGGTTTTCCAATGGTTGCAGTGGTTGTGATATTCTCTTATGTGTGTGTGAGAGAGAGAGAGAGAGAGAGAGTGCATGTGGGAGGGTGGGCTGCTAAGAGAGAGAAAGGGAGTGCGGTGGAGTGCCAAGCTTTTTCTTTTCTCTCTTTTCAATTAATATTGTGCCTTTCTTTCATTTATATTAATATTTTAAATAGTATATGGACTGAAATTCCCTTCAACCAGTAATGGAAGTTAGAAAAATTTGACCGAAATTGGACATTATCCTCGAATTGCATGGAATTGAAAACCACGGGAGCAAAAGTGACTAAATTGAAACAACATTGACCTAAGTGGTAAAAGTGGGAAAGTGAGTTTTTGCCAAAAAAAATAATAATAATAATTTAAATATTTAATGTTATAAAACTAGGGGGAATTGTAGAGAGCAATAAGAGGAAGAGAAATACAGAGAATTTGTTCTATGAACTTGTATCAACTTCCCTTATTCATCTTTGATAAGTGCCTATTCATAGGCTTAGAATAGAGATATTTAACCTCCAATTTATAGCTACTAATTACAATAATAAGGGCATAGGTTACGAAACAATAAGGGGTGGAGGTAATGGATGTTATGGTGGTCATCCACATTCCATAAATTTATAACACTCCCTCTTGGATGTCCACCATATAATGACATTGTTGCCTCATTAAAAATCTTGCTTGGAAAACCAGTGGGATAAAATCGAAGAGAAGGGAAAAAGAGTGCAACTTTCTTCTGGATCATTGATATGATGTTGGACACGTTTATGTTGCCTCGTTAAAACTTTGCTAGGAAAAACCCAGTGGGACAAAAATCTAGTCGAAGGAAAAAAGAGTACAACGTGCATATGTCCTGTATGTAGTAGAATTAGGATGCTCTCCCTGATTGATATCTCCCCCTAATTAATATCTCCCCCTTGATTTTCATTCACTTTTGGAATTTAGGCTTCAGAAAAAGTTTTGGTAAAAAGGTTCGCTGGATTATCTTGTGAATGAATTTGTTTAACTCCAATCTCTTGGCTTTTTTCTGAAACTATGTCACCCTTGATGAACCTTTCTCTGATTTGAGCAATATAAGCAACATTGTCTTCATACACGATCGTTTATCACCCTATTCGATCTACCTTTCACTTTTCAAATGCTTGAACTCTTAAGGAGCATCAACAACTAATTTAATAGTTAGAATATGTTACAACAATATCAAATTTGAATTCAGAATACTCAAACTCTTAGTGTTAACTCTTAATTAAGAATATTGTGGTACTTTATATCCTTCAAGGGGTCGCTTCATTCGATATATCTCAAATATTTTATGAGCTTTAAGGATTTCCATGTACCATATAGTCTTCATAAATATGTATTTAACGCATGCCATAAGTTTCGAGTTAAAATAACAACTGCACTTATAGAAATGTGGATGCATCTATGATGAGATGGGAGACTAAAACCATGTCTCTCCCAAGAAACGTTATGTCATATTAGTGATCTTATTTCACTTCACAAACACCAATTCGTAACCTTCATACTTAACATTTTGTAATTCAGTGTTTGAGCTATAGGTTCAATATCCCACACTTCATATTTAGTGATAAATGGAATTGCCTATATCCATTTTGGCCAATCACTTAACTTGTCGACATTCATAAGGCGAGATTTAATATAATCATAGCCCTTGAAAATTGTAGTTGTTACTAATAAACCAAATGTATCATCAATTCGTGATCCCACAATTCTCATGTGCATGTGCATGCATAATTTATAAGCATCTCATTGCTTTGAGGTACCAATGCCTCTTCAAGGGCTTTTGTTGTCACTTATGGGACAAACATCTCTTTTAAGATGAATTATTCAGAATATGTGGATCATAACCTCCTATAGAGCGTTATTTTCGATTTGGCTTGAATTTTTCAAATAATCTCCACTACTGGGGAGTTAAGTCTTTAGAACCTATATTTCTATCATGCTCCAGACATGCATTATATATAGTCACTTATTGTCATGTTAATGGATTGTAATACATGAATATCAGTCCATGCTTGCATATGTATAACTTATATATATGGATTATCTTGATGAGACAAAAGTGGATGTATTCAACGGTAATTCCTGATGTTCTTTAGGAACTGTCATTTCTCCCCTAACGGCGGGAAAATTGTCACAACAATAATCATAAAAATTTAGGAGACTAAACTCACCATCATTATTGAGTCAAATTGACTTAATTGGATAATATGGGAGTTGTGTTCAGAATTTCCGTAACAAGAGACAAATATGTGACCATTTGTTATGCTCATAGTAAAACTGGGGAAGTGGTCCATAAATAAATGTGTTATAGGCTCACTGCTCACTAATATCTCCTTGAATTATTTAAGGAAAAAGGGCTCAAAGTCAATTTTTGACTGAGAAGGTCTTATGACAAATTTTCTTTGCGAGCATGCTATATTCGTTGGACAAGACAATATTTTGAGTCTTTAAACGATGTCCTTACGAATTTATATAAATCTTATGCATCATTGTGGACCATGGATTGCCAAGACAATCATGCCACAACATAAAAGTTATTCGGTCAATGAATTTTTGGTTCATGACATCATAATCTTCAACTACTTTAATAGTGGTGTAATAGAACCCACAAAAGAAATTAGGAAGTTTCTCTAATAGACGCCTCTTAACTGTCAATATTGGGGTGGTAATACAACATTACATGTAAAAAGAAATTAACTAATAACCCAACAGAAATAAAACTAAATAAAATCTAAATAATAATAATAATAATAAATGAGTAAAGTGGTATAAACGAGGAATAAAATAAATTGATTAAAAACTATGAAATTCCAAGATAATCCCATATTAATGTGGATTCAATATGTAGATAAAACTACAAGTTTAAGAATTGGAACCAATTCAGGTTCATGTAGGCACAAATAAGTAATGAACTTCAGGTTCATATATAGTATTAAGATCCATGAAAAACTATGAACTTCAGGTTCATATCAACATATATTTGAAACTTCAGGTTTGAATACATATATCTAAATAAATTGAATTAATAGTTGTGCTTTGAACTTCATACTCAAATCTATGTATATGCACTCGAAGCTTCTGGTTCGGGGTTCTTGACATATGTAGGCCTCATGGAATTCTGATTTTGATTAAGGCTTATTTAAGTAGTGCCCCCTGAAACTTCGGTCAAACCTCACATTACCCCCCCAACAAAGTTAAAATGGCCCACTTAACCCATTTGACCGTGATTTCGTGTTCCACTTTACCCACAACCGTTATCTCCATTAATAACTCTGTCAATTTTGATGACGAGGCATGGCTATTTTAGTCTTTTTACCATAAGTGATTATGTGTTATGTGAATGGCCCACTTTTTTTGTTTAAATTGAATTAAATATAAATAAAATAATAACTTGTTTAATTATATATATAATGAAAAAATGAAAAAATAAAAAATCTTTCTTTTTTATGCTTTAAAAATAAAATAAAATAAAATAAAAATAAATAAATAAACCCTACCTAGATCTAACTCTCCCCACCAATTGATTCTCCTCTCCCCCTAAACCCTAAATCCCCAATTTGAGCAGCAAAAGCAAAATTTGGGAGATGACGACGGTGCTACGGAAACTAATTTGGGAGATAGTGAAGAAGAACAACTCTTTTTTGATAGTGGAGTTCGGGAGAAGCCACACCGGTGTGCGGTTCAGCAAGGAGCCCAACAATCTCCTCAATCTCAACACCTACAAGCATTTTGGGTTGGCAAATAAGAAAACTATGACCCAACCCAAGAAAACTATGACCATTGAGGCTGTGGGTAAAGATCAATATGTGTTGTTGGCAACAACTAAGACCAAGAAGCTGAACAAACCTACTGCTTTGCTCCATAAGGCTGTGATGAAACATAAGTTTCACACGATGGCCAAGGCAGTCTCAAACAAGATGGCAGATAATTACTACAGGCCAGATATGAACAAAGCAGCCCTTGCAAGGCTGAGTGTTGTTCTCAAGAGCGTCAAGGTTGCCAAGTCTGGTGTCAAGAAGAGGAACATGCAAGCTGTCTATGGCTAGAAGTGAGTTATAGGAGGCTTGATACACTAGTGTTCTTTTCATGATTTTGGATTTGATTGGATCGCCCTTCATAATAATAAGCTTGGGCGCCATATCACATATTTTGCTTTTGCTGCTCAGATTGGGGATTTAGGGTTTAAGGAAAGAGGAGAATCAATTGGTGGGAAGAGTTGGATCTGGATAGGGTTTATTTTATTTTATTTTATTTTTAAAGCAGAGATAAGAAGGATTTTTATTTATTATTTATTATTTATTCCATTATATATATAAATTAAACAAGTATTTATTTTATTTTATATTTAATTGAATTTAAACAAAAAAAGTGGGTCCTTGACATGCCTCATCATCACTTATGGTAAAAAAGACTAAAATAGCCATGCCACATCATCAAAACTAACGGAGTTATTAATGGAGATAATGGTGGGGGTAAAATGAAACATGAAATCACGGTAAAGGGGGTTAAGTGGGCCATTTAAACTTTGGAGGGTAAATTGAGATTTGACCTAAGTTTCAGGGGCACTAGGAAATAAGCCTGTGATTAATACAAAATCAAGGAGTTTCATGTCCTTATGTGCTCTTTAAATTCTCGGAACTTCACGCCCTCAATTATTTGGAATCAAAGAACTTCAGGTTCTGATTCAATCAAAAGGATCTAGGTCCTAATCTAGTTATATGATGAGGATCGAGGGACTTCCTGGCCCTAATCTTTTGTATAATACAAAATCATCATATAATTAAGATCATACTTAAAATTAAATAAACAAACAAATAAAAAAACATGGCATTATATTCATGTGTAATAAGAATAAGATTATTTTTTTCTTAAACGAGCATGATGAAGTCTGATGGTGAGTACAAAGAAACTCTATACCATGTGATGACTTTAGCTCATATAAGAAGAAATAAAAATTTAGAGAAAAAAAACATACCAAGAGCAATGTCGATCCTGATAACTTGTTATAAAACTAGGGGGAGTTGTAAAGAGCAATAAGAGGAAGAGAAATACAGAGAATTTGTTCTATGAACTTGTATCAACTTCCCTTATTCATCTTTGATAAGCACCTATTCATAGGCTTATAATAGAGGTATTTAACCTCCAATTTATAGCTACTAATTACAATAATAAGGGCATATGTTACAAAGCAATAAGGGATGGAGGTAATGGATGTTATGATGGTCATTCACATTCCATAGATTTATAACATTTAAGGCTTTTTCTTTGTTTGGAAATTTATGTCCTGAGTGATCATCAGACAGTAAAAAACACACCCATTACATTACAATCCTAGTCTCTTTCTCAGCAGAGCCAGCCCTTGGCTAGGGCGGCCAGGGCCTGAGCCCGAGGCCCATCATTGAAGGGGGCACAAAACGAATCAAGTTAAGCCATATATAATATATGTATACAACAAAAAAATAAAACTAGAAGTCCTCATAAAAAATTAAAAATAACTAAAAGAACTAGGCGTGCATCCTTCCTTCCAAAAAGCGTGTGCTAATACCCCGTATATGCCATCAAATATGTTGTTTTTTAGTCCTTCCAAGTTCCAATAGCCCATATATTCCATATTTCTTTGTTGATGCACCTGAAACCCATATTTCAGTCAACTCATTGCCTCATTTATCATATTAATTTATCTAAAGATTTACCAAATGAATTGTTTATATTGATTTAGAAGAATTAGCAAAAAATAAAAATGAATTAAAAATTTATGATGCAAAAATGAGATAATTTTTTAATTTGCCAAAGCGAAAAAATGAGAGATTTAATTTTAGAAAAGTTTCATATAAGAGAAACTAATTGCAAATACCTATGGATGAATAGGATGACATTTTTCCTCAAATTTTTCATCAAACAATAACAAATGCGAAGACTCATCACGTTGTAAGCTGTTTGATAAAATTAATTAATTGATTATAAAAATTATAATTTTAGTGATTACTTTATTTATTTATAGGGCACACTTAAGATATTTTCCCTGGCCGGCTCTGTATCTCAGTCACAGTAGCACCGAGATTCCAAGTCCTTGGCCTCTGCGCTCTCTTCACACTCTGTCTTAATAGAGGAATAGAGTAGAGAAAACCCGAAGCAAAGCCAAAGAAGAAAACGAAGAGAATGTCGTGGAGAGGAAAGAGAAAGGATGAGGAGGATCACGCATCGGACGGTGACTCTGAGGGCCACGCGCCCCCCAAGAAGACCTGCAAGAGAGACTCCTCCGATGACAACTCGGACGAAATCATTGCCTGCGAGGTCACCATTTCTCTCTTTATTATTATTATTCTTCTTCTTCTTCTTGTTTTGTCTGCATGTATATCTGTGAGGAACTGATTTGAGGGTTTTTGGGGAATTGCAGATATCCAAGAATAGGAGGGTAACTGTGAGGAACTGGAATGGAAAGATTATGGTCGACATTCGTGAGTTCTATGTTAAGGATGGCAAGCAAATGCCTGGGAAAAAAGGTTTGCTTTTTTTGCCTTTTAACTTCTTTCAAAAAATGGAAAATGGTTTTATTGTGTTTTTATAGTATAATTGTTCATCTGGTTTTCCTGGCTTCGACTTTCTACTTTTTATGGTTTATTTACTGATCACTGTCTCATTTTCTAGTGGGGTTTTTGTATTTTGGCCGGATTTGGGGTTTATAAAGAAATGAAAATGCTGCAATTTAGGGTTTTGCGCTTATAGTTTTTGGAGTCTTGTCACAACTGAGAGTCTAATGCTCAACATTGCAAGTGGAAAATGAAGGTGGTGTTTTTTTTTTCTTTTTCTTAAATGTTCTTGAGAGAAGTTTTTTCATGAGAAACCATGAGGGAAAGAGTCCATCGAGGGGTCGGTAACAAACATTTGAACAGAAATTCTTGATGTAGAGATCGATGAGGATTCAAAAGCGGGTGCTTTATAAATAGTAGAGAGTAATATATAGAGAAGTTTCTTTATGGAGTTGGGATGTGCTGTGTCGCTTTGGGGGGGTTTGGCAGAAGAGGTGAGCCAGGACTGGTTGAGGAAACGATTACCAGAAAAAAGGGTGTTTTCATCAACATCTCACAAGGCTTGGGTCTGGGATGATAAGGAACAATATGATTTCCAGAGGTCGGAAAGTAAACGGTTGGACTACAATGGCATGAATGTTACTCAGTGTAGTAGCATGAATGTTAAGGAAGGAAAAACAATGAACCTGGCCATGTTAAAGAGACAGTGCAAAGAAACCTTGGTACTCTGTAATATCTCTGCGAAACAATTCAAGCTACCTAGATAGAGCTAGTTATTCAGTCTTTAGTTAGTTGGTGAAGGCTCTGGTATCCACCAGAGAGTAGTTCCACTCTCGGAGTAGGATACAGGCAGCCTTATCAAGGCTCCTTGGGTTCCATATGGTACTGAGACCTCTCCAAGCCAATAAAGCAGTGTTTCTTTTTAAGAGTCAAGACAAAGTGGAAAAGGTTGGGAAACTCAAGAAGTGTATACTAGTGGGTGCATTGGGACTGAGTCTACAAAATTAAAATCCTCTGTCTAATGTCACCAGAAGCAGCTTCTCTTTTTTGGGTGGCTGATGTGGAGGATTATTCACAAACGACATCAAAACTGTGGATTTGATGGAACATAGGCAAAACTAGTTTAGCTGATGGGAAAGGTTGTCAGGACCTATGGTTTACTAGAATCCCTAAAATTTATAAGTGCAGCAGAAGTCTAGCTGGCAATATCCTTAAGGCAGAGACAAATTGAGAATTTGGATTGTATTGAGTTATGACTTAAGCAAATATAAGAAGCAACAGCCATACTAAACAAGATTAACTGACAATACATAAATTAGCATAATAAAAGCAAACAAAAGTTTGAGTATGGCCTCAAGATTTGAGAAATACGTTGTTGACCTAATTAAGAGTTCAAACAATAACGGTTGTGCATTAAACTTTTTGGAGACAATCTACTACAAATCTAGGTGAAATAAGAGTTAGGCGTGGTGCTTAGTTCAATTCTAACAAGGACATATTGTTACTAGGCAGTTTCTAGTTTAGGTTGAAAGATTATTTAAATGCCTAAGCAGTGGCTTCACCTTTGCACAAGAAAGGCGTTCATTACTCAGAAAAGTACAAAGACTCTTCATTGTGTGCTCCTGCATCAGTCAGGGGTTGGTTTATGATGAATGTGGTGTATTGTGTTGTACTATTTATCATGTTAGTTTTTGCCAATACAGTATTCATAGTTTTCTAGGGTTTATTTGTTGGGTTTACTGTATGGTTTGGTAACTCTTAGTTTAATGATGAAGCAATTTCTTTTCTTCAGCGCTTAGTTTCATTTTGTAGTTGACAAACTGTTGTCTTATGTATGATTTCTATTCATTAAGTGTTGCCTAGTGTTGACTTGTTTGCCCTTGTTCTCAGGAATCTCACTAACGAAGGATCAGGTATATGTCTTGATTTTTTTGTACATTTGAATAGCTGTTGAGAGCTTTCTTACCTATCATTTTTTCTTGTGCAGTGGGATGTGCTTCATAATCGTGTGGAAGAAATTGACAAGGCTGTTAATGGGACCTCTTAGTGAAAAGCTTTGCTTTTATTTTAATAGAATATATGTTAGCTTGCAGGCTGTCAAATCAGGTGCTGATGTTTTTGTATCTACCTAGGAGGGATAACTGGATTTTTAGGTTACTGACTTTATGACTGGAAATTTGGAATTAAACCTCTCAGCAATGTATGTAATTACTTGATTAACTATATCAAGGAATAGGTTTTTTTGGGGTCAGATATCAAGGAATAGTTTGTCTATGCTTTGATGTGTATACAGATATCGCATCTGTCTAAAGAAGACGTCATTTTGGTGCTGTTGAATGTTTCATGAAGGATGCTGATTTGCTCTAAGTTTTCATGTTAGTTTCACAGAAATTTTAGTGCATCCCCAAGTTGTCAATTGTGCCTCAATCATTATGTTTGGTGACAGATTAACTAAAGTCTAAGTCGCACAAAGAAGTTTATGTTCACAAAAGAGAATGGGACAAGAGCTGCTTTTTGTGTTTTTTTGTGTTTTTAGTTTTTGGTTTATCAAATATTCATTTTGGATGCATTGCTTGGCAGTAGTTAGGTTGAGGATCATATCTGCATATAGTCTCCTTTTGGGGTCAATATAAACATCATTAGATGAAGGAGATGATAGGAAAGAGAATTACAGAGAGGAGTTTTAGGGTTGCGATTTGATTGGGGTTCGTTATCGTGGGGTCGGGAAAGAGGACAATCCAGATATCTGCATAGGTTACAGAACGGGTTGGAGAGACTATGGTCTTACGAGTTCTTTAAGTTACTAAGGCTACAAGCCACCGTTGGATTAATTCAACAAGTGAGATGTGTGAGGTGCTCACAACGCTCAAAATTTGGTCCACAGGTGGGCATTTTTGTATAAAATAAATGAACTTTAAACTTGTTTTCTTTGTTTGCATGGGGGGAATAGAGTTGGGGATATAGGGGAATTTAGGTAGTAAATTTAAGCTTAAGAAATTTTGAACAGGAAACTACTGCATCCAAGGAATAAATTACCAATTTAACAGTATAAAAAAGTATGTTGTTTGCTCCATAATCTGAAGAAATTTTGGCCGAGGATTCAGAAAGCAAAAATAGAAAAATTGTTAAAATCTTGGTTTGATGATTTTGGTCTAAGGAAGAAGAAAAAATAAATTACACCCACTTTTTTATTATTCTAAGAATTGATCGGTGCATAATTACATATCAATTTGTACCATTTTAACTTATGATTTGGTTATGTTTTTAAGTTAAACTTGTGCTTTTAATAAGTTTTATGTTTGTTTCAGTGTAATAAGCTTGAGACTCACTAATTGCATTTTGGAGACAAGTTAGCTCAAAATGGTGTCTGGAGATCAGTTAACTTCACCGATTGGACTGTACTTGCTCAAGAAGAACCAGATAATGAGCCATACATCATTGGAAAGATACGGAAGTCTATTTTCTATAGAATTTTACGGTTCATGATTCCGAGTCTTCTAGAGAAAGTTATACATGTTTTCGTAACTTAAGGTCAAATTCGGCAGCATCCGTTCCTGGGCCAAAAATCACATTTAAATCAAGTTTTTTTTTTCTTTGTTTTCTTTTCTGTATAGTCTTTGTTTTTGTTTTGTTTTATTTTGTTTTATTTTTTGTTAAGTTAGTTTATGTATTTATTTACGTGGTGTAGTTAGTTAGTTTATTTATGAGTGTTAAAAACACATTTTTATTTCACTTCAAAGGCTGCATTACAAACAAAAACAAAAAGTTAAAAAAAAAAAAAAAAAAAAAAAAAAAAACAAAAACAACAACAACATCATCTTCATCTTCATGGCTTGCCTCTATTGTCTCGCACTTGCAGAATTTGCAGCGCTCTACATGATCCTCATTTTTCTCTCCAGTGCTTCCACATGCCTCATTGGCACAGGAGAGCCGCTTCTGGAGTCCGCCACCATAGCCTTCAAGGAAGCTACTTCCTCGCTCAGCGGCACACTCCCGTGTCCTCGCCAGGAATCGCATGCCCAAATTGGTAGCCGAGACCGCATGGAGTACCGTTAAATTGTGGGACTCCTCCACTTGCAGCCTTGTTCGGACCTCTGTGCCACATGCAGGTGATCTGCCGATGTGAGTTTACTGCCAATCATGCTGCCCAGCAGCACTGCCTCAGAAAAGTTCGGTATTACCTCAGCAAAGTTTGAGGCCGTACCGTGATGATATGTGGAGTTTGGGAAGACAGGGTTTGCATGAGCCCTTATCTGGGCATTCGGTGGTGCAAGTGAGAGGTCAAGGTTGAGATCATCAAGGTGAGTGCATGAGGATGCCATTTGTTTTGCTTCTGAATTTTTTGATGTTTTTCCTTGAGTTTGCAGGAAGAAATGCTGGGTATCATCTGCTTGCAGAGATATGGTTTAAATAGGCATATGCTGATGAGAGAGAGCCAACACCATTTCGGATTTCCCGAGCATGCTCGACCTAATCGCTTCAAGGGGAAGCACCTTTACTTTACTTCACTGTTACTTTTTTCTTTTTCCGTGTTTTTCTGGTGTTTTATGTTTTTGCCCGTTACTTTTATTTTCCAGAGCTTTGTGTTTTTGCCTTTCCCTTTCGGCTATCATCTTTGTTTTATTTTAGTTAGGGAACTGTGCTTTCTTTTTCCGTTTATTATTTTTGTTTTATTTAAGTTTGGGAAGTGTGTTTTCTTTGTCTCTTTCTTTTTCCTTCTGCAACTTTACTCTTTTATTTCTGAAAACAAAAATAACAAAAACAAAAACAACCAAAAATAAAAAATAAAAATAGTAGAAATCATTTCTTCAGCGCTAGGTGTCTCGACCATAGGAGCTTTGAGTTTGGCCCTCTGGCTGTCCTTTTCCGGGGCTTCACGCACAGCCTCTTGGGGCTCATCACTTGAGCTCCCAAAGATCGCAATCTTAGCTTGAGCATAATTACTCTCGCGATCTGCTTGCTTGCGTTTACCCGGTCGGTCTAGGTCCTCCAGCCTTTCTCATGTCACGAGAATACAACTCTACCATCTTTGATAGGCTCTTATTCTCGTCCCCGCAATACTTCTAGCTGGTGTCGATTCACCTCCACTATCCTTGCCCTCTCCCTTTTCAAGCTTTTTATAGCACTCTGACACTCTTCAACCATACTTCGCTCCGCCGCTCACTGACCTTTTAGAATCTCTACCTCATGGGACTTCGCAAGTAGGCGATGACCCAAACTTGCAACACATGTTGTACTCTCACGCTCAGTGCCAGGGGCATCACTCGTGACCCGGTTGTCATCCCTTGTCCCGAACACACGTATATCTTTAGGAGTTACTAAATTTCTGCCAACTCCAATGGCAACATCGTTGTCCAGGAGTATTGAGTCATTGACAGGTCACAGGCCCCCTTGCGGAGGCAAAGTAGGGTACCCATACTGGTGCCGCCCCTTGGCCCCATGTCTGAGTCGGTGGAGCTAGGTTGAGATCCAACGAAAATGGGTAGGAAGAGGCCATTTGATTTCTCACTTTTTTCTTTTTCTTGCTTCTTTTCTCTTTTGTGTTTTTGAGTTTGTGTGTTTTCCCTTCTTTTTCCTTCTTATAGACATAGTCTTTGACAAACCCTAGCCATTGCGCGTCTGACCATTTTCTAAATCTCCAGGAGTCCTTGAGTCCCACAACCTTCTCGCTTTCCAACCATACCCAACTCATTTATCACGACGTGTCTTTTTTTGAATGGACGCGTTCAGTAAAGTCTTCGCGCCTTTCCATTAGCCCGTAATTTCCGCTTGTGAAATCTGCGGCACTTCTCATCCGTCAACACGTGGCTTCTGCTTCTGCCCGTGACTAACCATGAGACGACATCAAGGACCACATTCCCTCTTTTTAGAAATCACGCTTTGCTCTCATAATTCACGTTTCATTTTTAAAAAAAAAAATTAAAAAAAAAAATCAATCAATAAATAATTTTTTAAAAATGTGTGGGTTTCGGAATTCATTTTGGGTCGGGTTTCACCTTAGTTTGGGTTTCAAAGTGGGTTAAATTCACCATAGTTTGTGTTTCGAAATTGTGGTCTTTGGGCTTCAAATTTTTTTTTTTTTTTTTTTTTTGGGTTTCAGAATTGTGTGATTATGGTTTACCTGTTTAATTTTTTTGTTTGTTTGTTTTTGTAATTTATTTTTGTAATAACTTTTTTTTTTTGTGATTTATATTTACTTTAGTACCTTTCATTTCTTGTTATGACATTGTTTGTGACTAATTTTTAAACATTGAGGACAATGCTCATTTCTAGGTTTGGGGGTATTGGAGTTTAGAATGTAAATTTGGTTTTTCCTTAATTAAATTTTTTTTCTTCTTCTTGTTTTTCTTTTATTTTGAGTCTTGTTTTGTTTTGTTTTTGAGTCACTTTCCGAACACATATGATGAGATTGTGATAAATGTTGCATGACTTAAATGAAAATTGAATTTTATTTATTTATTATTTATTATTTTTCTTTTTGTAACTTTTTATTGTAAAATTTTTTTTTAAAAAAAAAAAACTTAAAAATAAATAAATAAAATTTGGCATTGTTCTAGCATGATATGTTCGAAACCATCTTTACACTTGCCATTTGTTTCATAATTTTCCAATTAAAGGATTTGCATGATCTAAAGAATTGTATGAAGCATAAATTAGACTTATATAACCAACCATATAAAGTGAGCCTTTGAGCCTTGTACTTCAATTCATGAGTGTTATATACATACTCTTATTTTCTTGTCATCTAAGTTGTTGTTTGATCTCATTATTCATTGATTTGGTTGAACACTTAAAAGTCATTCATTCATGTGCAATTTGACTTCATGACATTTAAAGAAATGATATTAAGGCCTTCTTTGGATCGTTTGTGCCTTTCAAGCTAACCTTATGCATGCTTATGCATGATTTTCCATTGTTAACCATTTTGAGCCTACATGTAAACCTTTTCTTTCATTTACCAATTTTATTTCCTCGCCGTAGCCTGAAAAACAAATATTTACTTTTCTAAGGAACTCATGAGCTATCATTGGGATGTGTTTTTCATACTAGGTTTGGGAAGAGGTGCTACATTTCAAAAAATATATATATATTCACACAATTGGTGAAAGAAAAGAGTAAAATTGTGATTAAGTGGTGGTTGATTGAAAATTCATTTTTGGGCCTTCAAAATAAATTGGTGATTGTTCTATAAAGGAGTGAATCATTGTAATGAAGGTATAAGGAGTTTTGATGACGTAAAAAATTCTCATTGTGATGATTCGAAGTCTTGTAAACAATTGTTTTATGCTCTTATATTTTGAGTTCCTTGGACTTTGTTTTATCCATACCCTTCATTTCTTACTCACCTTACACCCTTGACTCCATTACAACCTATGTTAAAGACCTAAATTGATCTTAAATGTCATGTGGTTGAATTGCATTCATTCTTCTACTTTTAAGTGTTTGACATCCTTCTTGAGATCATTTTAATGCAAGTTCTTCATCTTTCTATTTTGAGTTAAGTCTTTATGGTTTAACTCTAATCTCATGTTTATAACTGAGTGTTGCATTATAACCCTCTTCCGAGTGATTCATTTGTGAGAGGACAACTTTGGTGAGATTTGAAGTTGAACTTGTGTTTTGTATGATTTTTGAAATTGTGTGAAAACTAAGATTGAGGAATTTGTTGCATTTGGCAATCACACTACTACACTTTGAGCATATTATGTTTTGAACTTTGCCACCTTGTGAATAATGTCTAAAATTGAGCTTTTGTTGTTAGAACTTTTGAGTCATGTGCATGAGTCATTTCTCTTCAGAAATGTTCGGAAAGGTTGTTTTGAGTTTCTATTTTGATTTTTTGTGTTTTGTGATTGTTTCTATTTTTATTTTTGTTTTTTCTTTTATTTTTGTTTTTGGTTTTGCTTAAGGACTAACAAATCTAATAAGTTTTCTAACCATTTTGTTTTGTAGAGTTAGAAAAACGTTTGTGGGTATTGATTTGTTAAACCCTTAGGAGACACAACTCCTCCTACTAGGGATACCTAGAGGTTTAAAGGCTTGTTGCATACGCTAAATGCAATCGAGTTACCTACGAAAGTGGTCTAGTTAACTTCTTGTTTTATTTTTATCTTTGTTTTCCGTTTGTTTTGCTTGAGGACTAGCAAGAATCTATTTAAAATGTGTTCGTACAAACACATTCTGCGTACCTGAATCAAAATGGCTAAAATTCACTTCCATGCGCGTACAGAAAAGGGGATTTATTAAAAACATACAATGCAACATAATACAATGCAAATAATTGACTTTATAATACAATTAATCAAGTTAAAAAGATTTGGTAACGAATTCCACTATTGTATAATCACGAATCACAAAAACAAATTTGTGTCCAGACAAATTTCACATCAATCATAATATAATTGAAGATGCAAACAGTCTTTACAGCAATCCAATTAAATGATTGGTTTCAGTCTACGTACTTGCGAACATACGTGGTTTTTTTTTTTTATAGATCTGAATACCTCTCTCGACGTAAAATCAGCCAACTGCAGGGACACAGAGGGATCCCATGTCAAGCACTCTGGGTAGAATCTGCAACAATGCAAAGCATGTTAAAGTCCACTAAGCTAACACCATTTTGTAGAGCCAGCTGCCAACAAAAACAGCTATACCTCTCCCAGTCGAGCATTGATTTTCAAAGGTACAAAATCATCAGCTCGTGTCACTCCTACATTTACAATTGCAGTAGCAGCACCAGCTTCATGTGCAGCTCTGTAGAAGTTGGAAAGTTAAAGCTACTTATCAGAAGGCAAAAAAAGAATGAAATAAATAAATGAATCAAAGCCCTCAACAGATAAAACAAAGAATAAACAATAAGGATTTCGTTTCCAATATACTCTTATTGTTCAGGAAAAGTCCGTCCTTGCTTACATAAGCTGCACCAATTTACTGGAATTATTAAACCTCATCTTGCACCACAACCGAGAGTGATTATGACGTATAGCAAGGAACTGACGACACTATAGTCAATATTCTTGATACGGGTCAACCGGAGAAACTGTCATTCAACTGCATAAGGTGTCCAAATTTTTATCCTATATTACCATTGATTAAATTACAAATTTTCTGTTACTTTTTTTCGTCAGAAGTTTACTGTCACTTTAAGGTTTTGGGTTTGAGAATTGTGCAAACCGAGATATGAAAATTACTTCATCAAAAACTAAAATTTACAATGAAAAATATATATGCACCTGACAAGCCGGTAAGCAGACATCGTCATTACGGATGATCCTAGCACAAGAAAAGCTTCACATTCTTTTGCAGCTTGGATTGTCTTATCAGCTCTATCCTTGGGAACATTATCACCAAAGAAGACAACCTTCAAGATCACCATGCAACAAAAAGAGTCCCCTGAGACTTTATATTTCCAATGTACTTGTACAAGATATTGGAAGTGTTCAGGATCGGAACTATTGCATGAATTGATGCAAATGAAAAAAGGGTGAAAAATCATTATAAAAAAAAAAAAGAACAGCGCAGGCAAGACAAGGCCATAAATAAGCAACTCTCATTCCAAGCAATGATATCACATGATATGGATAATTGTGATAAACTATGTTCTAAAATGCTTGTGCTTTCTTGGGAAAGATAATACACCAAAAAATATTGAGATACCTTAACTTTCAAAAGTAATATTATAATCAAGTCTGCAAAGAGCACAGAATTCCTGTTTCAGTGAGTGCCATATAGCAATCAGATTTTTAAGGGATCAAGGAACCCATCATTTTTATGCCAATTTCTATCCCAAAAAGAAAAAGACTTTCTTTTACTTTAGTGAAAACTTGGGTCCTTTCGCATGAGATATTCTAGATCTTTAACGTGCCTATTGGTCAGGTTCACTCAATAGACAAGCAACACTATAAAAAATGTATTACATAAATTCTCTGATAACCTGTTTCTTGTCTTACATCAGGTTTAAGCACTCCATTGCACTTTTGACACGTAGGGATGTGAAATTCCTCCTCCCAAAATTTTTCATCAATTTCAATATCACCGTCAGGTCTCTGCTTCATGCCAAGGCTCCTTTCTGATCCAGGGTTACCATAGTCCAAACTCTCAATTGCCTCTGCCCACTGCAGTAAAATCAATTTTTACTTGCTCATCAGGCCACCATTCCGATTAATGCACCATAATGGAAACAAGAACTTGCAACCAAACCGGAGTTTACTTCTATAACTCATGAAATAACTTGAAAATTTTTACTTACTTAGGAGACAGAAAAAAATAAAATTACATATCAAAGAAAGTTCCTGCGGATAAACACAGGCAGCAATATCATCCGTCACAGAGTCCCAGACTCACAAGAATATATTCAACTGCCCATAGATGACACATGTCTATGGAAGAATTTTAAAGCAATTTTCCTTTAATTTAGCGAGAAAACAATATAAGACATCTTTTTCCATTCTTTTTTCTAGTATAAATCTTCACCACATTCAATATTTTGCAGCCCATCCATGGAAGTCAAAGAAGTTCTTGACAACCTAAACATTAGAAGGCAAGTTTTTTCCAAGGAGGAGGGATTAATGTAAGTAAGAATGATGCTATGCAATACAGAACAGTGTCTTGTTATTAAATTCTAGCCAAAGAGTCTCGTTTTTCGGGTAGACTGAAGGTTTATCATTGATGAAATGTGAGAATGCTAACCTTTGGATTAAGGGCCTTAACTTGGTCCTGAAATAGATCCCGAGGGAAGGGAAAACCACACTCTATACAAACCACAGAATATACAGTCCCATGTAATTCAACTGGGTTACTACCAGCACGGTGATGCAACCTGAAACAAGACAATGAAATTTAGTTCGACAGGCCAGAAACATCTTTCTTCAAAAAAGTTTGACACGAAAACTTTTTCTTTTCTAATTTGCAATTTGTTTGGTACTGATTTAGATTTTCTGGGAATCATTTGAAAAGGGAAAGAAGTATTGACTATAAAACATTGATAGTCTGAGCTTTTAAAAGTTTTTCTATCTGACATATCTTAAATATTAACCTTAGAAATTTCTAAATATAGTTGTACAACTCTTTATCTGAATTGAAATCCAGGATGCTGATTTCCACAATTTAGTGTATTTTCCTCAATAATCCTTGAAACAACACAGCCCAAGAAACATACAGCTACTTGCCTATCAACATTTTGTGTAACCATACAGTTTATCTTGCCAGATTTTTCTAGAGATGCTAAAGCAATATGAGCTGGACCAGGATGTGCAGCAGTAAACCGTCTCCACCCAGCATAACTCCTTGCCCAATATCTCCTCCGGGCCCGAATTGAACGGAGAAACTCCTGTTCATCAAATGCAGAAAAAGCGGAAGTTGAAGGCAGAGCTGTGAGAATATATTATACAACATAAACAGCAGTAAATGAACTCCACTGGAAAAGAGTTATATTAGAAATTAACCATGTTGAATTTTTTTCTTTATTTTTTATTATAAAAAGGATGGTAATCTTTGTTAAAGACATGTATAAGAAAGAACGGAGTTGAGACCGATGTCACAACGATACATCACGTGAATCTTTTATTGAAGTAATTTGCTCAAAAAATATCATGCGCCGACTAAAAGATATTTATTGAATATCACATGCTGACAACTTCCTAAACTAGAGGCTGTCCGTCATTGAACATAATTACTTCATAATACTAAACTCAACACCACTCTTTGGTTGCCAAAAGAAAAAAGAGAACAGGAAAAGATTCCTCTCTTTCCTTTCATAAATTTTAAGAACCAACAGATAACTTCTTTACCAGCATAAGTCAAGTTACAAATCCATTCAAAAATGAGATGTTTAACTTTTTATTCCAGGTCTGATGCATACAGAACAACCATAATTGAAAGCTTTGAAATCAATTATTGGCACCAACTCATTTTCAATTGATCAAGATTCAAAATATCGTACACTACTTAAATTTTAAATCAATGGTATAAACAGATTCCATGTACTTCCAGCACTCAAATAACTAGTCTATTCGTTAAGAACAGAAGAGTAAAGACTTATCATTATCTCAATTATATATAACTATATGACCAGTATGAGAGTCTTGCTTTTTCTGTTTAGGGTCTTATTTTATATTATCTAATTTAGCTCACAACTTTTTTTAAACCATCAAAAGTAAAACTTGAACCCTTCTGATGATGTAACCAATGCTATAGGAGCCCTCACAGCACATGCCTTCTGATCACCTGATGGGTAATTGGTCTGAAACCAGAACTATAAGCTCCATTTGGGCTGCAGCAGAAGAAAATATCACTTATTAGTAATATTATGCATCTCCATATGACTAAAAAAAACCTAAGACACCTAGATTGACTTATTCTTTTCGCTGATTTGCTCCGAAGTATGAATGTGCAGCATATCAAATATTGTTGACAATAAAAAAATGTAAATAAAATAGTCATAAATAGCTTTTACAGCTCTCAAAGCACATGGATAAAAAGTGCAACCTAGTGGAAAATGCAGGGTCTGGAGAAGAGGTTTCTGTGACTCAAATCCATGATACAAGGCCACTTGGAACAAACCATACCATTACGCCAAGGAACATTCTCTCTCAAAATACGTGTATAAAACAAATCAATACGAATGAAAAAGGCAGGCTTTGAAAAGCCATCAGCGAATGTTGACTGAACAAGTTAATAGTGCAATAGAGAACATAACGGTTGGAAACCACTACTCAACGTCATCAACATATTACTGATTAGAGTCAGTTCAACAGCCAATAATAGGTCTCACAAAGATAGGTGCAAAAGACGAAGTTAGAAGCAACCTATTTTCAAAAGTTCAATTTTCAAAGTTCTTAACTATTAGAGGATGCAAAAACAAGGCAGGATGGAACTCATAAGCATGAAGAACCATATTAAAAAAAAGAGACAGAACCTTCTGTAGTCAGGAATTCCACATTCTGTGCTAATTCCAGCTCCTGTCAACACCATGAGCTTGGTACTGCAAGATAGTAAATAAAAGATAAAGGAAAACTGATAAAGACAAATATTCAACATATGCAGTCAAAAATATAAATCTTTTCCAGCACAGAAGAAAAGCTTATATGCAACAAAGAACACAGAATTCAAACCACATAATGAGGGAATCTGATAGACCTTTGATCAAAAAACTGATACAAAAGGTTGACATCTTGCATGCTAGGAGGATCTGAATCAGGAATCAACTTCTTGTCCCTCAAGAAGCTCGAAGGCACTTTTTCTTCCCTCGTTGATGAGGTACCTGGGACAGATATTCGACATGAAGTTTGGACAGCAATGACTCTTCTTCTACTACTCGGTAATTGCAAATTTGTGCTACTTGATCGAATAATATCTGTATATATAAAAGAGATTTCAAGAAGATAGAATCAATCATATATTCAGATATACCATACTTGCAGAGTAACAAAGTTAGAGTTACTAATACTGTAAACTTTGGTATTTAACATGCCCACACTTGCCTGTCATGATATTCCCCAGCAATTTTCTAGCAGTTCTGCAACTCTGGAAATTAAAAGTAAACAATTTGGTTTCGTCAATCCCAGCTGAAATTGAACAAAATGCTGAGGGCAAACCAAATGTCTGCTTCCAAAAACTAGGAAAGAATATTGATTTCAACGCAGAATTGCTAAAACAACATTACGAAATAATTTAGCATTATGTGAGCTTCAATTTTGAACAACAACGATAAGAAGGATACTCAAGATGTCTAACATCATGAACAAATTATTGAAACCTCAACTTCTTTTGTACAAGTATACTCAAAATATCCAACATGATTATATTTCATATGTTTTCTCAAATTTTCTTGAATACCCAAGTAAAAAAAAGGAACTAGAGAAAACCCAGAAATGTACAAAAATCCAAAATATATCAAGTGCAAGTATGACAGTTAAAAACTAAGTAAAGAAACAAAATGAAAGGAAGGCGAAGAAAATGAAAGGGCAAAAGGACTCACGGAAGAGCAGGGTAGGTGGGAAGGCAAGCGCATGAGCATGGCCATCGTTCTAGCTTATATTCAGAAATATAATTTATTGTTGTTTTTATTTGAATTTGATGTTTCTATTTCTACACTTGGATATGAATGAATGAATGAAAATGGAAGGTGGAGGTTTGCGTTGTTATTTTGGGTTTGATTTTGATCTGGGCGCGTTTATCATTGGACTCATCGGTCATCAACTCATGGTTTCTCTTCATGTTTTCGGTCTTTCCTTCGCTTTGTCCACGTTGCCTACTTCTGCACCGTTTACACAAACAACAGAGGAAACCTTTGGTCCCTTGGCCACCTGAAATCACGCCACCTGTTAAAGTTCTCTGACTTCCCATTTGATTTTTTTTTTAATAAGACTTATCATTTAATATTTTATGAATACTTTTAGTTCAGTACAAAATCTCCAGAATACCCTCCCACCGATTCCAACCTTCTCTTCCAACCAAAAACCCATCACGTGCTTTCTTTTCTTTTTTTGAACGAAAAGTGATTTCTCTTCTTTTGCTGAGATATTTCTCGCTCAACTTGCTTCCATTCCATTTTCTGCAAAACTCAACTCACTCAAGTCTTTTTTTTTTTTTTGTCGAAAACTCACTCAAGTCATAACCCATCACTGAAAGCAGCAATTGCTTTTGTACCATTTTCTTCTCTCTTTTTTTTTAAATTTTATCGAATGCCTCTGTTAAAATAATATATTCAACCAAAAATTAGAAAATTAGTAACATATCATGGTTTCTATTTCATATAACAAGACAATAAAATTCAAAAGGAAGAGGGAAAAACAAACAGAGGAAAACAGAGGAGGCATGAAACTTCCATCTTTATTAAAGGTTAATCATATCCCAAACCCCAAATCAATAACATAACCACACAATCACAATAATAAAGTATATTGAACATTAATTACGTAAATAAATAAAAATTAACAGAAAGATAACATAGGCACAACCATCAAAACCAGAAAATTGGGGAGAGAGAGAGAGAGAGAGAGAGAGAGAGAGAGAGAGAGAGAGAGAGAGAGAGAACCTGGTGTGTGGAGGAGTATGGCTGCTATGGATTCCAAGTAGTGCTAGGACAGAAGAGAGAGCACGGGAACAAGAAGGGTATTTGGTTATTCGACATTAACAAACAAGAAAAGGAGATTTTGGTTAGAGATAGGAATAAGTGGGGAGGGTATTCTGGAGATTTTGTACATACTAAAAGTATTCTTAAAATATTAAGTGAGAGTAAAATATTAAGTGAGAGGTTTCACTAAAAAAAGGAATCAAATGGAAAGTCAGATAACTTGACAGGTGGCGTTAGTGTTTGTTTCGCACAAGGTGCAAGTTGGATTGGAAATTCAAATTCCGATCAATTTTGATATGAAATTTCTGATTTTAGCGACATAAATTTTTGAAAAATATTTGAATTGGAATTGGAATGTATTCTGAATTCTGAAATATATTGAGGTTTCAAGCTTATACTACACATACTACACATAATAACAAATTTCAAGTTGAACTAGATTTGACTTAATGGCCAAATAGACATATACGAGTTATTTCATAAAGGATAACATCTAAGTAATAAAATATAGTAGTTTTTCAAACTTTGCCATGTGATTTTTCAGTTTTGAGCCAATTTTAACCTTTCAAATCAATGATCATGTTTAAAATTTTCAACTATTTTCCAAAAATTTCCAAAAATTTCCGAAATATGTAAGTTTTGAAAATTCTGAGTTTTCCAAATTGGAATGGATGTGAAAATCTGAATTTTTTTGGATTGCAATTAGAATCCCCTGATTCCAATCCAATCCATCTGAAAGTTAGCCATAGTTCCGCATGACTATCTTAGCATGGACTATGCTTAGAGATTGTCTTGAATTGGCATGGCTTGGTCTAAGCTAGATGAAACTTTTCGCGCTTGTTTGGTAGGCCTCATTGGACTGTACTAGCTTAAATAACACTCATAACCCATGTTTGGTGAAGCAATTCTTTAAGTCTAGGCCCACTAAAAAAGCCTATTTCATTCATACAGAATAGAGAGGTGCGTGGAGGTGCTGCTAAATAACGAAGTCGCTCTTTGGGACAAGCGAGTATGCCATTATCCAACTTAGATGCTTGTGCTCTTTCTCTTCAACGTTTCTATGCTCACCTCTACTCACTCAGGTTAGTTGTTCAACTCTATTCCTATCTTTGCACTCTTCTTCTCTATCTTTCTTTCCTTGGTGATATTTGATTGGTTCAATATGTTATTTCTTGGTTTGATTTTTAAGTTTTGATTATGTGTTTGTTTGTAGTTAGCTTAATCTGATGCGAATTATGCTAACAATGTATACATCCCAACCGTCCAAAGTATACATCCCCAAATTCACATCCCACCATTGGAGAAAAAACCCGATTTACACCTCTCGGAGATGTAAACAAAATATAAAGTGGCTTTACACTCCTAATGTTACAACCTTGCAATGGAGATGCTCTAAGGTGCTTTATAGAAACTTCGGCCAAAAATAAAAAGCCATAAGTTATTTAAATCTTTTAAGGCTTTTTCTTTGTTGGAAATCATTCTCCTAAGTGATCATGAGATGGTAAAAAAACATTGGATTGGAATAAGCAATAAATTATTCTGACATTCGAAAACTATTGAAAAAAAATTGGATTGGAATTGGAATGTCCTAAATTGGCTTGGCTTGGTCTAAGCTAGATAAAACTTTTCGGGCTTGTTTGGTGATGTGTGTTTAAACCAACCTAAATATTAGATCATTTTAGATCATATTAAAACTCTCGCAAGGGCATGAATCGATTTATAGAGTAGTGTGATGCAATTATGAGTATTGTTCCCACGAAGATTAGTGATCAATTCTAGTTCTTTAACCTAACCTAATGCATGACTCTATTTATGGATTTTCAACTTATGACTCAACTAAACTAAACAAACAAACAAAACAAGAACACTTAAACAAGTAAAGCGAAGTAGAGAAGTGTTGTGTTAAACCTAAACTACAATTAAATAAAGATGCAATTAAAATGAAAACAAATTAATTAAACAGAAAAAGCAAAGCAACGTTTAAAGATAGGGTTATAAGTCGATTATGATAATTACTAAGGCATCTGATTCTACCACTAATTCTATTACCCAAGTTTCCAGGATGCAAGTTAACAAATTCAACAAATTTAATTGATGAAGATTATGTACCTAAGTCCTTCTTAGGGCACTAAAGCCAAGTTTCCCTAATTTAGATTACTACCCATATTAAGGCATAGGTCTAATATCCCGAAATGCAAATCACCTATGTTCAAGATAACTCTAGTAACCTAGGAATTCATTAAGTTCAATGGAAACAAAGAATCAAACAAACTAAGTATTGTATTAAGACTACTATGTATTTGCTATCCTTAATTTGTATGAGCTAAATGAACATGCAATGTATTAAGCCTACGCACAACACACAAATAGTCTAGATGCTAGTCTTAAAGGTCTGAAATCAATACAACTCAAACAAGTAAAACCAAATAAATTGGAGATTAAGAATTCATCAATTGAACTAATTTGGGGCCAAATGAGTTCTCCTTGAATAAGAGGTGTATCCCTTGCTTTTATAGAGGGGAGGGACGTCTCTTCGTTCTCCTTATTTGGCTTGGAAGTAGCTTTTCTAACTCTCCAAACAAAACCCTAGGACAGCTAGGTGTTCGGTTCATTTTTACACATGATTTTTTATGTTATTCACCTTTTATTTTGAGTTAGTTCTTGACATTTTATAGCTTTTTACTTCCTTTTTGTGTTTTCTTAGATTTTACCTTGGTTAGTATGAAAATGAGCTAAAAGTGCATTATTTGTTATAAATTCTGTTTTTGTTCATTTTCGTAGGTCAATTTCTTGGCCTGGGATCAACATGCTCTGGTGCTCGGATGAGGTCATGATCTTCATGAGACTTGTTCCAATGGATGTTAACTACAACATATCCAAATTTGAGCTCCATTGGACAAGTATTGCCCATCCAACCAATCCAGCATGTTACCATAACTCTGGAAATCCGAATTTGGCCAGCTTTTACCTCCTTTGTGTCATCTTGATTTTCTTGTTACCATAACTCTTGGTAACAAGAAATTACCTTTGTAAATGAGATATTTTCTGAAGCATTTGGCATCTTTGTGAGGACAAAGCTTCATCATGGCAAGGGGACAATGGGCTAAGGCTTTATCAAAGGTGGTAGTTTTATATTAAAAGGTAAAAGCTGGAAAGGAGGAGAGAGGGAAGCAAAGGTGTTTGCAATCTGAAGTGGGAGAGGTTTTGAACGTGAGAGATGAATTGAATCAATCATTCTACACATTGAGAGCAGATTTTGGAGAGCTTGGAGCAAAGAGAAAGCCAAGGTGCAGCCAAGAAAAGTGGAGAAGAAGACTTCCACCATTGATGATCTTGAAGCTTTCATCATTTTCTGAAAATCTGTAAACTCTTTCTAATTTTATTTTGAGTTTGTATTTGGAATAAGTATGAGCAACTAAACTCCATAGCTAGGGCTTAGGTTGAAGCCCTAAACATGATTACCTTATTGTTTTGATGCTTGAGTGTATGAATTTCTGGATATTGTTGATGAATTCCAATTCACCAAATTAATCTATCCTTGATGTGTGTTTTTCCTTGGTTGGCCATCTTTGAAAGCATGCTTCTTGAGATTGTTGGGATTATGTGTATCTTCATGTTATCCTAAGCAATAAATGGATGAAGTAAGAATCATCTATGTGAATTGGTTTCTTGAATACCTAATGTAAACACCATGCTATTAGGATTCTTGTGATGTTCATATTCTCTTTGAACTTAATGAGTTTTCCTTGTAATTGAATCGAAGTACGAACCATACCTAGGTTCGGTTATGGGGAGGGCACAAGTATTGTAGCACGAACCATGCACTTTACGTATATTAGAGAGAATCATTGCGTCTTTGAGCCACGACCCATGGTCTTGATTGCGAACATCTTCATCAACACGTTTAGAGTTCATCACTTGAGTATTCATGAACATAGGTAGACTTGTTTAGGGTGGATTCCGAAACCCTAGTGTTTGTTACATTTTAATTTCACATCTTGATAATTCATCTATGCCATTCTCATTCAAATTCGAAGTCCATTTACTTACATGCAATAGAAGTAGATCACTTGAACCAAATCAACCCCCCCCCCCCCCCAAAATGTGTGTGTGAGTTGCGTGTTCGACACGTTATGTGTCTTTGTTACTGAATTTTATTTGTTTCCGTAATTTTTTTGGACTTTTGGTCCGCGTTGTGTTCTTGCATTTTCTGTTCTGAATCCAACCGTATAAAGAACGTGAATTTTGGACGTACAGTTCGAAAGTTATAGGTCGAAAACTGAACAGAGGTCGGAATTGAAAAACGAGAAAAAACGATTATGTGAAGAAACGACCGGTCGCTAGTGTCTCAACGACCGGTCGCTCAACACACAATTCTCAAATTTCGATTCTGTGCAAAAACGACCGGTTGCATTTAACCAACGACCGGTCGCTAGTCATTGTTCACGACCGGTCGCAAGTATCAAACGACCAGTCGCTCGTCATATAATTCTGAAATTTCGACTCTGTGCAAAAACGACCGGTCGCTGCATTCCAACGACCGGTCGCTGGTACCTGTTCACAGCACATTTTCTTTTTTTTGTTTTGTTTGCTTCTTTTACATTTCTTTACTTATTTTTAGTTTCTATTTTGCATTTGTACTTTTGTAGTGTGTTAAATAAGTGTTCTCTTTGTACTCGAATTAGAACTTATAGGAAACCGACAAGTTCTTCGTGGGATCGAACCCGTACTTGCATAATCTATACTTCATTAGATTCGTGCACTTGCGGGTATTTTTAATTGGTTGTTTGCACATTAATTTGTGTCCTTTTAGGAATGCAACAATTTTTGGCGCCGTTGCCGGGACCTGGCACGGTTGCTTATATGTTTTGTTTGAGTATATTTAGAGTACTTAATTTTATTTTCATTGTTTCTTTGTTTGTCGTTTCATTTTATTTGAGTTTGTTTTTGTTTCTCATTATTGCAGGAACACTTTGCTTATGTCCTTTTTGAATTTTGATATTTCATTAGATTGCACAATAGAAGATATCCAAGCTCAAGCTTTGAGAGAAAGGAACATCCGAATAGCTGTGTCTACTCCATTGCCTCTCCCATTCTCACCGTTTTCATCATCACCAAGCTCACCAATAGTCGAGTCACCTCCACCTTCACCAATGGCAGCCCCAGCTGCTAATGCGGAACTTACTATGCAAGCATACTCTTCACCGCCAACAACTGGACAACCATCTTGCATAGTATATCCCGCAACCACTTTAGAAAACTTTGAGTTGAGATCGGGCATGATACACATATTGCCTAAGTTCTTGGGAAATCCCGAGAGAATCCTAATGCACATATCCTAGACTTCGAGGAAGTGTGTTCCACAATAAAGATCGAAGGCATGAGTAGTGATGAGATAAGAATGAGACTTTTCTCATTTAGTTTGAAGGATACAGCAAAGGAATGGCTTCACTATCTACCTCCAAATTCCATCACCACGTGCACGGATCTTGCTTCAAAGTTCTTGCAACATTTCTTCCCAGCATAAAGGACAAATGAACTCCGAAGCCAAATTACAGGAATTCTGCAAAGGCCGGGAGAAAGCTTCCAGGATTATTGGGACCGTTTCAAGAAACTTCTAATCACTTGTCCGCATCATAACATACAAGCTTGGCTTTTAATGCAACACTTCTATGAAGGACTTTTTGAAGCGGATCAAAGTAATGTGAATGCAGCTGCAGGAGGAACTATAATGACCAAGACTCCAACAGAAGTGCGAGCAATATTTGAGCTTATTGCTGCAAATGCTCGCCAATATAATTCAAGGCAAAAACCAGTCAGAAAAGGGGAGTCCTATGATGTAAGTACCCTTTCTAGTATGGAAGCTCAGATTGCAAACCTAACCAACATGGTGAAGAAATTGGCACCAGGATCATCCAAGGTTTGTGCATTTTGCTCCACAATTGGTCATGACACTGAGGATTGTCCCTTGGCACATGAGGAAGCAAATGCAGTGGGCTCATTTCAGAGGAATCAGTGGCCTAAGAATGATCCTTTCTCACAAACATACAATCCGGGGTGGAGAAATCATCCGAATTTCAGATGGAGTGACAATTCGAATGTTCAACAAGGGCCATCCCAACCACCTCAAGGCCAACACCATACTCGCCCACCTCATGGTGAAATGCACTATTACAATCCACCACAACCACCACCGAACCAATCAAGTTCAAATCAATCTCACCCACAATCTACAGGAAAATCTTTGGAGGAACTTGTTGCTTCAATGGCTAGAAACACAGATAGTTTCATCACTTGAGACAAAGAGCTACATGCAGAGGAATGACACCCACATGCAGAAAACGGATAAGGCCATTGCCAATCTAGAAAATCAAGTGGGGCAAATTGCTACAGCTTTGAGTCAAATGGAACCTGGTATGATGCCTAGCCAACCAGTGATTAATCCAACTGGGCGTGAGCATGTTCAAGCAGTTACCTTGAGAACTGGTAAGGTAATTGGTCAGGTTGATAATTCTGAAAATGTGATTCAAAATGATGATGAGATGCAGGTTGAACAAGTGACTGAGCCTAGAAAAGGATGAAACCAACAAGGAGAAAGATGAACATGCAGCTTCTTCATCAGAATGGATCCCAAAGCATGAACTTGCGAGAAGGGCAAGGAAGGAGAAGGTAAGTCGTGAACCTACTGATGAAGATATCTTACGTGCTCCTTTTCCTCAGAGGCTTATGAGTTCCAAAAAAATTCAACATGCCAAGGACATATTGGAAACCTTCAGAAAAGTGCAAGTCAACATTCCTCTCTTGGATGCAATCAAGCAAATTCCGAGTTATGCAAAGTTCTTGAAGGAAATTTGTACCAACAAGAGGAGATTCCAAGATCATGAAACGGTTGCACTAATGGAAGAAGCTTCTGCTGTTTTGCAAAGGAAGCTCCCTCCCAAATTAAAAGATCCAGGAAGTTTTACAATTCCTTGCACTATTGGTGATAAATTGTTTGAAAAAGCTTTACTTGATTTAGGTGCTTCAATTAATCTAATGCCTTATTCTATTTTTGAAGCCCTTAATTTAGGTGATCTTAAACCAACTTCTGTCAGCATTCAATTGGCAGACCAATCAGTGAGATATCCAAGAGGAATCTTGGAAGATGTACTTGTGAAAGTAAATGATCTCATTTTACCAGCTGACTTTTTGGTGCTAGAAATGGAAGAAGCTCCTATTCCGGGTGCGGATCTTCCATTGATTCTTGGCCGCCCCTTCATGGCCACTGGAGATACTAGGATCAGTGTTCGACAAGGAACATTGACAATGACAGTTCAAGGGGAAACGATAATGTTCAATGTATTTGATGCCTTCAAACTCCCTAGTGATGAACATGAATGTTTTCGTATTGATACATTGTGTCAAATGGTGCAAAATACTTTTAATAGTACTCATGGTACCGATTCATTAGAAAAGGTGTTGACACAAAATCCTCAAGTTGCTGAAATTGATGACGATGAATTACGTGAGGCTGTGCAATTCCTTGATGCATGTCCAGCCATACCACGTAAGTACACTCCTAATTTTATACCTTTGCCAGTCAATACCTGAAAAGCTTGTTCCTTCTTTTGACAGGGCACCTGAGTTAGAGCTCAAACCATTGCCGTCCCACTTGAAGTATGTTTATTTAGGTGAAACAGAGACATTGCCCGTGATTATTGCTAGCAATCTCAATGTGGAAAATGAACAGAAGTTGATGCGAGTGTTAGGAGAACACAAGGGAACAATTGGTTGGAGTATTGCGGACATTAAGGGAATAAGCCCAACAAGATGCATGCACATAATTTTATTGGAAGATAATTCCAGACCCACAAAAGATGCTCAACGTAGGCTAAATCCAATCATGACAGAGGTAGTCCGAAAAGAAATTCTGAAATTATTGGATGTGGGTATAATTTATCCTATTTCCGATAGCAAGTGGGTAAGCCCGGTCCAAGTGGTTCCTAAAAAGTCAGGAATAACGGTTGTAAGAAATGAGGAAAATGAACTTATTCCTTCTCGTGTCAAAACGGGATGGCGTGTTTGCATTGATTATAGAAAATTAAATACCGCCACCCGTAAAGATCATTTTCCATTACCATTTATTGACCAAATGCTTGAACGACTTGCAGGTCACAGTTACTACCCGCTTTTTGGATGGCTATTCAGGTTACAACCAAATTGTCATCGCTCCTGAAGACCAACACAAGACGACATTCACATGTCCCTATGGCACATTCGCCTACCGGCGTATGCCATTTGGATTGTGTAATGCCCCGGCCACCTTCCAACGAGGCATGATGAGTATTTTCTCCGATATGGTAGAAAGATTTATTGAAGTATTCATGGATGATTTTAGTGTGTTTGGTCATTCATTTGATTCATGCCTTAACAACTTGTCTTTAGTTTTGCAAAGATGCCTGGAATGCAACTTAATTCTCAATTGGGAAAAGTGTCATTTCATGGTACAACAGGGGATTGTTTTAGGTCATGTGATTTCCAGTCAAGGCATTGAGGTTGACAAAGCCAAAGTAGACGTGATAAGCGGTTTGCCACCTCCCACATCAGTGAAATGTTGTGTAGATTCAGCTGCACCAAAATGGGTTCAACTGCATCCTCAACTTGTGATACTCGCAAGTGCACGAGCCGTTGGTAGTTTAGTATATGTAAGTGCGAGGTCGATTCCACAGGGATTGGTGATTGAATGATCCAACTCAGTTTTCCTACACAAAACAGAAATGGAAACAAGAGAAACAAAACAAGAAGAAAGAAAAGAACTAAGACAAGATGGTGAGGTTTTAGAATCCACCCTAATTGTTCTAATCATGTTATGGCAGCAAGTAAACAAATTGATTCACTCATGAAGATGCTCACAAATAAGTCCATGGTGTTTGGATCAAATTGCATTGAACATCACAAGGACCCCAAGCATGGTGTTTACATTAGGAGACCTAGAAACCAAATCACATGAGTTGCTAATGGATGGAATGAAGATGATCCCTAAACCTTCCCAACAAGAGCAAAATTCATAAAACCTCAGGTGATCAATCAAAGGATGCAAAAACAGCTCTATTAAATTAGTGAAGAAGAATTCATGAATGAAATCAAACTTTATAAACTCAAACCATGATACAAGACTAGCAAGATGTTTATTAAAACTAATAACAGAAAAACAAAGTAAAACAAATGAAATACAAGAAAATAAAAGACAAAGGGAGGAGAAGAAGATAAGGACAGCATGCTAGAGATGGAAAAGATTCATCTCCATGGCTGCCAGGAGGCCAAAGCCTCCCAGCTCCCTGCCTTCTCCCTTCTCTCCCTTTGTGACTCTCAACTTTCCCTCTCTTTGTGTACAATGGAAGTGTAAATTATGGAATGAAATTCTCTGGTATTCTAAGCTCTCTAGAGACTCCCTATTTATAGGCACAATGGTTAGGTGAATCAGATTATACAATTAAGTTCACCAACCAAACAAATTTCACCTAACACACTTGCATTAGATAATCAGAAATGGTTGTTGCACTTCACCAACAAATCCCACCAGCAGCCATAGCTCATCATTATGTCAGCATGACCAAGTATCCATCCAGAAACCAATACCTCATGCCTAGCTCACCATGACCAAGCATCCATCAGCTCATCCTTATGTCAGCATGATGTGTAGCTTCAAGGGCTTACGAATTGGGCTTGGCTGAATCAAATGACAACTTTAAGATGTCCATTGTGAAGTCCAGAATGTCTATGATCCAACCACACAAGTATTGGCCCAATCCAAGCTTGGATGAAGAAGATAAGGCCGAAATGAACGTCTACCTCAGTCTCCAGCTCTTGCACGTTTTTGCACCATATTGCTTCATTGGCCTTAACATGCTTTAATTGCATGAATTATGCTCTCTTGCTCTATTGGCCTACAAAACACACAAAGAGAGGCGAATAACTTAGAAATTGAAGAAACTAAGCAAAAGAAGTAAGTAAATAGGGTACGTATATGTATGAAATTATGAGCTTAACATGAAAGAGATCCGATCCTTCTTAGGACATGCCGGGTTCTATAGAAGATTCATAAAAGATTTTTCTAAGATCTCTCGACCATTGTGTAGCTTGCTTGCCAAAGATGCAGATTTTGATTTTAATGATGAATGTTTGGCAGCTTTTCAAAGACTCAAAACTCTTCTCACAACTGCACCTATCATTATGCCTCCAAATTGGAATTTACCTTTCGAATTAATGTGCGATGCATTTGATTTTGCAGTTGGAGCTGTTTTGGGACAAAGAGTTGAGAAGAGATTGCATGCCATATATTATGCAAGCCGTACCCTCAATGATGCTCAGTTGAACTATTCAACTACTGAGAAAGAGCTTCTAGCTGTAATTTTTGCTTTAGAGAAGTTTCGTTCGTATTTGATAGGCTCTAAAGTAATTGTTTTTACTGATCATGCAGCTTTGAAATATCTCTTGGCAAAGAAGGAAGCAAAACCAAGATTGATACGATGGGTTTTGTTACTCCAAGAATTTGATATAGAAATCAGGGATAAGAAGGGATCGGAGAATGTGGTAGCTGACCACCTTAGCCGATTGATCACCAACTCCAATGCCGAAGAAGACACTCTTACTCTTCGTGAATCCTTTCCTGATGAGCAACTTTTTGCATTACAAGTTTTTGACCCATGGTATGCTGACATTATCAATTTTCTTGCAACAGGAAATATACCAAGGGACTTGTCAAGAGGTCAAAAGGACAAATTACTGAAAACCACCAAGTCCTATGTGTGGGATGACCCATATTTGTGGAAGTATTGTTCGGACTCCGTGATTAGGCGATGTGTTCCCGAGAACGAATTTCAGTCTATACTCACATTCTGTCATTCGAATGCATGTGGTGGCCACTTTGGAGCCAAGAAGACAGCATTAAAAGTTTTACAAAGTGGATTCTTTTGGCAAAGCTTGTTCAAAGATGCCTCACAATTCTGTCTATCTTGTGATAGGTGTCAACGAATGGGTAACATTTCATCTCGAAATCAAATGCCTTTAAATCCAATTCTAGTTGTTGAAATATTTGATGTTTGGGGCATAGATTTCATGGGACCATTTCCTTCATCTTTTGGAAATCTATTTATTCTACTTGCGGTTGATTATGTTTCAAAATGGGTGGAAGCAATTCCAACCAAATCTAATGATTCGAAAGTTGTTCTTAGCTTTCTTCGAGCTAATATCTTTTGTAGGTTTGGAACACCTGTTGCGTAGATTTCAGCTGCACCAAAATAGATTCAACTGCATCCTCAACTTGTGATACTCGTAAGTGCACGAGCCGTTCGGTAGTATAGCATATGTAAGTGCGAGGTCGATTCCACAGGGATTGGTGATTGAATGATCCTGTTCAGTTTTCCTACACAAAATAGAAATGAAAACAAAAAAAGCAAAAAAAGGTTTTGTACAGCATTTGAGAACTTGAGAATTTGGAAGAGAAGGTGTTTAGGAAGCTTTGAGGATTTTGGAAGAACATGTGTTTGAAAGCTTTAGAGAATTTGATGAAGGAAATGGGAGAAGTGTTTGGGAAGTGTTTGGAGAAGAGAGTGTTTGAAGAATTTAGAAGAAGAGAAAGGAAAATTGTTTGAGATTTAATACAAAGAAAATTTAGTAGAATGATCTTATTACAACAATTGAGAACTACAAAGGGAAACTAAGAGAATTTGAGGGAGAGAAGGGAAGGGAGCTCTAGATAAGTGTTTGAGAGCTCCCCCCCTTGGGGTGTGATTACAAGCTTAGAGAACTTCCCTATTTATAGGCCTAGGGGAAGTGAAAATCTGAATTATACAATAGGTTTACCTACCACACTCACTTCACCAACTTACAACACTTAATTCACCTAACACACTATTACATTTGAAAACAATTCCTCTTGTCTTTAGGCTTAGTGTTGCAACTCCCACTTCATCATCTTTTGGCTCATTTGGCTGCTGCAAATTTCCACTCAAATATAGGTATTGAATATGCTTTACCAAACTTTCCCACAATCAACAACACTTCATCATGCATATGACAATGCATTGCAGCCAGCTTGTGGGCTCGTTTTGGGCTTGTGGCTCCATTCTGAAAAATCTGGACAAATATGTATCTTGAAGTTCTTTGAATTATCTTTCCAAGCATATGCAGCCCAGCTCAAGGAAAAATCGGAAAGGCCTTCAAATGTGATTTTTGGCCCAGTAACGCAGATGCTGCCGAATTTGACCTTAAGTTGCCAAAACATGTATAACTTTCTCTAGAAGACTCGGAATCATGAACCGTAAAATTCTACAGAAAATAGACTTCCGTAGCTTTCCAATGATGTATGGCTCATTATCTGGTTCTTCTTGAGTAAGTACAGTCCAATCCGTGAAGTTGACTGATCTGCAGACACCGTTTTGAGCAAATTTGTCTCCAAAATGCAATTAGTGAGTCTCAAGCTTATAACACTGAAACAAGCACAAAACTTATTAAAAGCACAAGTTTAACTCAAAAATATAACCAAATCATAAGTTAAAAGGGTACAAAATGATATGTAAATATGCACCGATCAAATACCCCCAAACCTAGATTTTGCTAGTCCTCGAGCAAAACAAGAGGAAAACAAAGAGAAAAACAAAACAAGAAGTTAACTAGACCACTTTCGTAGGTAACTCGATTGCATTTAGCGTATGCAACAAGCCTTTAAACCTCTAGGCATCCCTAGTAGGAGGAGTTTTGTCTCCTGAGGGTATGTTTGGTAGGCAGGACTAGCCAGGACTAGCCAGGACGTGTTAAATAACACTTTGAAACCAGCGTTTGGTGAAAGAGGGACTAAAATAAATGGGATTGTATAGTCCGTTGGTTAAAAAAACACCGGACTCGCTCGTTCAATATTGCGAGGATGAAATGCGGTTCGCAAAATAGCGAGCGTGCTATTTTGAACGCACGAGTCCAACCAACACAGCATTCACTCTCTCATTCTCTTCCTCTCGAACGACTGGAAGACCTCCATGGCCGTGACTAGCTCGTTCTACTTAATGATGGTGCCGTTTCCATTGGCAAGAGGACTTGGAGCTGGTAGCTGGTGGACTTGATGCCAAGAGACCGGAGAGGTCAGCGAGCTCGAGCTGGGTGAGGCTGCCGTCGGAGTCCATGTCGAATCGCATGAAGATGTTTTTCAGCTGATTTTGCTGATTGGAGCCGTGCAGCCATCGTTCTGGTAATGGCCAAAGAAGAAGAAAGGGATCAGAACGGGCAAAGAAGAAGAAAGGGATGAGATAAGATCCCAATTGTGTTCTGGGTACTTGGGCCTTTCAAAAAAATTAATTAATTAATTTTGTGGTGTGGTAATTGGTTTGTGAAAAGTTATGGTGTGGGGCTAATTGGCTTCTTTTGTTTGTTTTTCCCTTTGAAAATTTGGAAAGAAAGACGGACGTTAGGAAGAAGCTGGGAAAGGCAGAGGTAGGAAGAGAATATAATTTTTTTTAAAAAATAAATTTATAAATTATAAATTATTTTTTTACACATCAGCCCCAATTAAATATTTCTAATTAATTTAAATATTTTTCAAGTCAAAATTCTTAATTAAATTTAAATATTATAATAATAAATTTTTAGTCCAAACACAGCACCAAACATAGGTCTTTACTATTTTTACAATCCAGCTTCTTAGTCCAACAAGCACCAAATGTAGGTCAGGACTTAATCCAGCTTAGTCCAATCCGAGCTAATCCAAGACAGTCCCAGAATTTAGTCCAGTCCATGACAGTCCGCCGTACCAACGACCCTGAGGGTTTAACAGATTACAATACCCACAAACGTTTTTCTAACTCTACAAAACAAAAAATGGTTAGAAAACTTAAAAGATTGTTAGTCCTTAAGCAAAACCAAAAACAAAAACAAAAACAAACATAAATACATTAACAAAAACAAAACAAAAACAAAACAAAAACAAACAAAAAACAAAAAAAACAATTACAAAAATAAAAAGAACTCAAAACAATCTTTCCGAACATTTCCGAAGAGAAATGACTCATGCACATGACTTAAACGTTTTAACAACAAAAACTCAATTTTAGACATTATTCACAAGGTGGCAAAGTTCAAAACATAATATGCTCAAAGTGTAGTAGTGTGATTACCAAATGCAACAAATTCCCCAATCTTAGTTTTCACACAATTTCAAAAATCATATAAAGCATAAGTTCAACTTCAAATCTCACCAAAGTTGTCCTCTCACAAATGAATCACTCGGAAGAGGGCTATAATGCAACACTCAGTTATAAACATGAGATTAGAGTTAAACCATAAGGACTTAACTCGAAATAGAAAGATGAAGAACTTGCATTAATATGATCTCAAGAAGGATGTCAAACACTTAAAAGTAGAAAAATGAATGCAATTCAACCACATGACATTTAAGATCAATTTAGGTCTTTAACATAGGTTGTAATGGGGCCAAGGGTGTAAGGTGAGTGAGAAATGAAGGATATGGATAAAACAAAGTCCAAGGAACTCAAAATATAAGAGCATAAAACAATTGTTTACAAGACTTCGAATCATCACAATGAGAATTTATTTTTACATGATCAAAACTCCTTATACCTTCATTTACAATGATTCACTCCTTTATTGAACAATCACCAATTTATTTTGAAGGCCCAAAAATGAATTTTCAATCAACTACCACTTTTCTCTTTTCTTTCACCAATTGTGTGAATTTTTTTTTTCCTTTTTTTTTTTTTTTTTGAAATGTAACACCTCTTCCCAAACTTAGCATGAAAAACACATCCCAATTAAAGCTCATGAGTTCCTTAGAAAAGTAAATATTTGTTTTTCGGGCTAAGGTGAGGAAATAAAATTGGTAAATGAAAGAAAAGGTTTACATGTAGGCTCAAAATGGTTAACAATGGAAAATCATGCTTAAGCATGCATAAGGTTAGTTTGAAAGGCACAAACAATCCAAAGAGGGCCTTAATATCATTTCTTAAATGTCATGAAATCAAATTGTATAAGAATGAATGACTTTTAAGTGTTCAACCAAATCAATAAATAATGAGATCAAACAACAACTTAGATGACAAGAAAATAAGAGTATGTGTATATAACACTCAAGAAATGAAGTACAAGGCTCAAAAGCTCACTTTATATGGTTGGTTATATAAGTCTAATTTATGCTTCATACAATTCTTTAGATCATGCAAATCCTTTAATTGGAAAATTATGAAACAAATGGCAAGTGTAAAGAAGGTTTTAAACATATCATGCTAGAACAATGCCAAATTTATTTATTTATTTATTTTCAATTTAAATTTTTACTTTTTTTTTAATAATTTTTTTTTAAAAATAAAATAAAATGAAATCCAATTTTCATTTAAGTCATGCAACATTTATCACAATCTCATCATATTTGTTCGGAAAGTGACTCAAAAACAAAACAAAACAAGACTCAAAAGAAAAACAAGCAATAATTTTTAATTTTTTTTTATATATAATTTTTTTAAAAAAATTTAGGAAAAACCAAATTTATTTGCTAAACTTGAACACCCCCAAACCTAGAAATGAACATTGTCCTCAATGTTTAAAAATTAGCCACAAGCAATGTCATAATAACAAATGAAGGTATTAAAGCAAATAAAAAATAACAAAATACAAAAATAATAAAAATTACAAAACAAACAATCAAATAAAAAAAATAAAAAAAATAAAACGAAACAGTAAAACACTCAAAACAGTAAGCCATAAAAGACAGTCTTACGCAAACTAAAACCTAATTTTATTTTTTTGAAAGCCCAAAGCCCACAATGAAATTAACCCACCTTGAAACCCAAAAAACCGACCCAAAATGAAATCCGAAGCCCACACGTTTCAATTTTTTTTTTTTACATTTATTTATTTTTATTATTTTTTTTCGAAGCGCGAAGGCGGGATTTCTGAAAAGAGATAATGTGGTCCTTGATGTTTCGAGAGCGAGACACGTGTTGACAAGTAGAGGCACCGTATTTTTCACAAGCGGAAATTACGGGCTCATGGAAAGGCGCAAAGACTTTGTTGAACGCGTCCGTTCAGAACAAAGTAAAGTCGTGATAAATGAGTTGGGTACAATTGGAAAATGCGAAGGTTGTGGGACTCGAGGAACGCTAGAGATTCAGAAAATGGTTAGACGCTGCAATGGCTAGGGTTTGTCAAAGACTACATCTATAAGAAAGAAAAAGAAGGGAAAAAACAAACTCAGAAAAACAAAAGAGAAAAGAAGCAAGAAAAAGAAAAAAAGGAGAAATCAAATGGCCTCTTCCTACCCATTTTCGTTGGATCTGAACCTAGCTCCACCGACTCAGACATGGGGCCAAGCAGCGGCACCAGGTATGGGTACCCTACTTTGCCTCCGCAAGGGGGCCTGTGACCGTCAATGACTCATCAATCCTGGACAACGATGTTGCCATTGGAGTTGGCAGAAATTTAGTAACTCCTAAAGATATACGTGTGTTCGGGACAAGGGATGACAACCGGGTCACGAGTGATGCCCTGGCACTGAGCGTGCAGAGTACAACATGTGTTGCAAGTTTGGGGCATCGCCTACTTGCGAAGTCCCATGAGGTAGAGTTTCTGAAAGGTCAGTTGGCGGCGGAGCGAAGTATGGTTGAAGAGTGTCAGAGTGCTATAAAAAGCTTGAAAAGTGAGAGGGCAAGGATAGTGGAGGTGAATCGACACCAGCTAGAAGTATTGCGGGACGAGAATAAAAGCCTATCAAAGATGGTAGAGTTGTATTCTCGTGACATGAGAAAGCACCTGGAGGACCTAGACCGACCGGGTAAACGCAAGCAAGAAGATCGCGAGAGTAGTTATGCTCAAGCTAATATTGCGATCTTTGGGAGCTCAAGTGGTGAGCCCCAAGAGGCTGTGCGTGAAGCCCCGGAAGAGGACAGCCAGAGGGCCAAACTCAAAGCTCCTATGGTTGAGACACCTAGCGCTCTGAAGAAATGATTTCTACTATTTTTATTTATTTTTGGTTATTTTTGTTTTTGTTATTTTTGTTTCAGAAATAAAAGAGTAAAGTTGCAGAAGGAAAAAGAAAGAGACAAAGAAAACACACTTCCCAAACTTAAATCAAACAAAAACGACAAACGGAAAAGAAAGCACACTTCCCAAACTTAAATAAAACAAAAATGATAAACGGAGAAGAAAGCACAGTTCCCTAACTAAAATAAAACAAAGATGATAGCCGAAAGGGAAAGGCAAAAACACAAAGCTCTAGAAAATGAAAGTAACGGGCAAAAACATAAAACACCCGAAAACACGGAAAAAAAAAAGAAAAAGAAAAGTAAAGTGAAAGTAAAGGTGCTCCCCCTTGAAGCGATTAGGTTGAGCATGCCCGGGAAATCCGAAGTGGTGTTGGCTCTCTCTATCAGCATATGCCTATTTAAACCACATCTCTGCAAGCAGAGATGATACCCAGCATTTCTTCCTGCAAATTCAAGGAAAAACATCAAAAAATTCATAAGCAAAACAAATGGCATCCTCATGCACTCACCTTGATGATCTCAACCTTGAGCTCTCACTTGCACCACCGAATGCCCAGATAAGGGCTCCTCCAAACTCTGTCTTCCCAAACTCCACATATCATCACGGTACGGCCTCAAACTTTGCTGAGGTAATACCGAACTTTTCTGAGGCAGTGCCGAACAGAGCAGTGCTGCTGGGCAGCATGATTGGCAGTAAACTCACATGGATAGATCATCTGCATGTAGCACAGAGGTCCAACAAGGCTGCAGTGGAGGAGTCCCATAATTTAACGGTGCTCCATGCGGTCTCGGCTACCAATTTAGGCATGCGATTGTTGGCGAGAACACGGGAGTGTGCCGCGCTGAGCGAGGAAGTAGCTTCCTTGAAGACTATGGTGGCGGACCTGCAGAAGCGGCTCTCCTTGCCAATTAGCACGTGGAAGCACTGGAGAGAAAAAATGAGGACCATGTGGAGCTGCTGGAGATTCTGAAAGTGCGAGACAATAGAGGCATGCCATGAAGATGAAGAAGATGAAAATGAAGAAGAAGTTGTTATTGTTTTTTTGTTTTTTATGTTTTTAATGCAGTGTTTGAAATAAAATAAAAATGTGTTTCTAACACTCAGAAATAAACTAACTAATCATACCATAAAAACAAAAATAAAATAAAAAAAACAAAATAAAACAACGACTAAACAAAATAAATACAAAAACTAACTTAACAAAACAAAAACAAAAAGAAAATAAAAACAAAGACTAAACAGAAAATAAAACAAAGAAAATAAAACAAACTTAGTTTAAAAACATATGAATATACAAGCAACTCACGGATGACCAGTTTAGGGCCTCAGAAAACACAGCCAGGGGATCCGGGAAGGTTGGAGGGGTCACAATGGTCCCGCTTAAAACCCAAACTTCTTAGACACCGAAGGTGTCGCCTAAAGAACTCCTAGACACTGTATTGACGGAAGTGCTTACTGGAGTTACCATAAGTCAGCTCATATGAAAAATCTTTTTGAATTTTTGAATTTTGAATTTTTAGTTTTTAAGATAAGAAAAAAAAATTAAGATAAAATGAGACAACAAACCATAAATGAAAATGAACTAAGTACTCTAAACAAACTCAAACAAATGACATAAATTGTTGTACTAAAAGAAACAAACCAGGAAATAAACAGAATTTAAAGAAGAGAAAGGATTGAAATGCTCCCCCTTGAAGCGATTAGGTCGAGCATGGATGCATTTGGAGGTCGCGACTTCTCCCACTGCTCCACACTTCCCATTCTTATGATTGAGGTTGCCATCTCTCTCCATTTTTATTAAGCTGTCATAAATTGCTAAAACAAACACACAAACTTGAAATGGAATTAAAATGGTTAGGAAATAAATAAATAAAAACTAAAAAAGAAAAAGGAAAAATCAACACTTCCATGTTTCAAAGTAACAAGCAACAAAGTAAATCAAACTAGCTTATGGAGTTCGTTCTTTCTCAAATATGATTATTCATTTGGTGTGTGGTTGTAATCAAGTATTCAGAACAAGTATTTAGCTATGGTGTTTAGTCTAAACACAAATTCCGAACCCATTAAGAACAAGAAGAACAATAGAGAACTAAGTAGAATTTAAACATGGTGTTTGTCTTCAATATCTACCCATCCATTCACTAATCAGTCCAAGAGTCATATGGTGTTTATGTAAACTTGAACAAGATATTTAATTAAGAGCAAGTGAATGAAACCATAAACTAGAACTAACCAACATGCTACTTGAACCTTTTTCTTTTTTTTTTTGTTGTGTAAGCTGGGACTCAAACCCAGTTCTCTTGCTTCTCAGGCAATTGTCCTTGTCCGTTGGACTACAAACACAACTTGTCAATTAACATCTTTAACTTTAAAACATGAAACTGTCTAGTTATATAAAAAAAATAAAAAAAATAAAAAGTAGGAAAACCAAATAGAATCAAACAATGTTACCGATCCCGGCAACGGCGCCAAAAACTTGTTGCGTAGATTTCAGCTGCACCAAAATAGATTCAACTGCATCCTCAACTTGTGATACTCGCAAGTGCACGAGCCGTTCGGTAGTATAGCATATGTAAGTGCGAGGTCGATTCCACAGGGATTGGTGATTGAATGATCCTGTTCAGTTTTCCCACACAAAATAGAAATGAAAACAAAAGAAGCAAAAAAGGTTTTGTACAGCATTTGAGAACTTGAGATTTTGGAAGAGAAGGTATTTGGGAAGCTTTGAGGATTTTGGAAGAACATGTGTTTGAATGCTTTAGAGAATTTGATGAAGGAAATGGGAGAAGTGTTTGGGAAGTGTTTGGAGAAGAGAGTGTTTGAAGAATTTAGAAGAAGAGAAAGGAAAAGTGTTTGAGATTTAATACAAAGAAAATTTAGTAGAATGATCTTATTACAACAATTGAGAACTACAAAGGGAAACTAAGAGAATTTGAGGCAGAGAAAGGAAGGGAGCTCTAGATAAGTGTTTGAGAGCTCCCCCCCTTGGGGTGTGATTACAAGCTTAGAGAACTTCCCTATTTATAGGCCTAGGGGAAGTGAAAATCTGAATTATACAATAGGTTTACCTACCACACTCACTTCACCAACTTACAACACTTAATTCACCTAACACACTATTACATTTGAAAACAATTCCTCTTGTCTTTAGGCTTAGTGTTGCAACTCCCACTTCATCATCTTTTGGCTCATTTGGCTGCTGCAAATTTCCACTCAAATATAGGTATTGAATATGCTTCACCAAACTTTCCCACAATCAACAACACTTCATCATGCATATGACAATGCATTGCAGCCAGCTTGTGGGCTCGTTTTGGGCTTGTGGCTCCATTCTGAAAATCTGAAAAAATATGTATCTTGAAGCTCTTTGAATTATCTTTCCAAGCATATGCAGCCCAGCGCAAGGAAAAATCGGAAAGGCCTTCAAATGTGATTTTTGGCCCAGTAACGCAGATGCTGCCGAATTTGACCTTAAGTTGCCAAAACATGTATAACTTTCTCTAGAAGACTCGAAATCATGAACCGTAAAATTCTACAGAAAATAGACTTCCGTAGCTTTCCAATGATGTATGGCTCATTATCTGGTTCTTCTTGAGTAAATACAGTCCAATCCGTGAAGTTGACTGATCTGCAGACACCGTTTTGAGCAAATTTGTCTCCAAAATGCAATTAGTGAGTCTCAAGCTTATAACACTGAAACAAGCACAAAACTTATTAAAAGCACAAGTTTAACTCAAAAACATAACCAAATCATAAGTTAAAAGGGTACAAAATGATATGTAAATATGCACCGATCAACACCAAGGGCCATCATTAGTGATGGAGGATCCCATTTTTGCAATCGATCATTTGAAACCCTACTCAAGAAGTATGGCATAACACACAAGGTGTCCACCCCCTATCACCCTCAAACTAGTGGGCAAGTAGAGATTTCCAATAGAGAGGTGAAGCATATATTGGAGAAGACTGTTGGTCCTACTAGAAAGGATTGGTCTATGCGCCTTGACGATGCTCTCTGGGCATACCGAACTGCTTACAAAACTCCAATCGGTATGTCTCATTTTCGCTTAATTTTTGGAAAAACTTGTCATCTACCTGCGAGCTTGAACACAGGGCCCTTTGGGCAATCAAGAAGTACAACTTCGACATGAAGGAAGCAGGAGATTGTTGCGTCGATTCAGCTGCACCAAAATTGATTCAGCTGCATCCTCAACTTGTGATACTCGCAAGTGCACGAGCCGTTTGGTAGTATAGCATATGTAAGTGCGAGGTCGATTCCACAGGGATTGGTGATTGAATGATCCTGTTCAGTTTTCCTACACAAAATAGAAATGAAAACAAAAGAAGCAAAAAAAGGGTTTTGTACAACACTTGAAAACATGGAGACTTTTGGAAGAAAGGAGAGATGTGTTTGAGAAATGGGGAATTTGGAAGAGAGTGTTTGAGAACTTGGAGAAGTGTTTGAGAACATTGAGAATTTTGGAAGAGAATGTGTGAAAACTTGGGGAATTTGGAAGAGAGTGCTTGAGAACTTGGAGGATGGAGAAGAAAGTGTTTGAGAAGTGTTTGGGAGCTTTAGGGAATTTGATGAAGGAAATGGGAAAAGTGTTTGGGAAGTGTTTGGAGAAGAGAGTGTTTGAAGAATTTAGAAGAAGAGAAAGGAAAAGTGTTTGAGATTTAGTACAAAGAAAACTTAGTAGAATGATCTTATTACAACAATTGAGAACTACAAAGGGGAAACTAAGAGAATTTGAGGGAGAGAAGGGAAGGGAGCTCTAGAGAAGTGTTTGAGAGCTCGCCCCCTTGGGGTGTGATTACAAGCTTGGGAACTTCCCAATTTATAGGCCTAGGGGAAGTGAAAATCTGAATTATACAATAGGTTTACCTACCACACTCACTTCACCAACTTACAACACTTAATTCACCTAACACACTATTACATTTGAAAACAATTCCTCTTGTCTTTAGGCTTAGTGTTGCAACTCCCACTTCATCATCTTTTGGCTCATTTGGCTGCTGCAAAATTCCACTCAATTAGATATTGAATATGCTTCACCAAACTTTCCCACAATCAACAACACTTCATCATGCATATGTCATGCATGACAATGCATTGCAGCCAGCTTGTGGGCTCGTTTTGGGCTTGTGGATCCAGTCTGAAAAATCTGGAAAAATATGGATCTTGAAGCTCTTTGTCTTATCTTTCCAAGCATATGCAGCCAAACTAAAGGAAAAATCGAAAAGGCCTTCAAATGTGATTTTTGGCCCAGTAACGCAGATATTGCCAAATTTGACATTAAGTTGCCAAAACATGTATAACTTTCTCTAGAAGACTCGGAATCATGAACCGTAAAATTCTACAGAAAATAGACTTCCGTATCTTTCCAATGACATATGGCTCATTATCTGGTTCTTCTTGAGCAAGTACAGTCCAATCCGTGAAGTTGACTGATCTGCAGATACCGTTTTGAGCTAATTTGTCTCCAAAATGCAATTAGTGAGTCTCAAGCTTATAATACTGAAACAAACACAAAACTTATTAAAAGCACAAGTTTAACTCAAAAACATAACCAAATCATAAGTTAAAAGGGTACAAAATGATATGTAATTATGCACCGATCAAATACCCCCAAACCTAGATTTTGCTAGTCCTCGAGCAAAACAAAAGGAAAACAAAGATAAAAAACAAATAAGAAGTTAATTAGACCACTTTCGTAGGTAACTCGATTGCATTTAGCGTATGCGACAAGCCTTTAAACCTCTAGGCATCCCTAGTAGGAGGAGTTGTGTCTCCTGAGGGTTTAACAGAGATACCCACAAACGTTTTTCTAACTCTACAAAACAAAATGGTTAGAAAACTTATTAGATTTGTTAGTCCTTAAGCAAAATAACAACAACAAAAAAAAGAAGCAAAAAATAAAATAAAAATAAAAACAAAACAAAAATAAGACTCAAAACAATCTTCCCGAACATTTATGAAGAGAAATGACTCATGCACATGACTCAAAAGTTTTAACAATAAAAGCTCAATTATTCACAAGGTGGCAAAGTTCAAAACATAATATGCTCGAAGTGTAGTAGTGTGATTGCCAAATGCAACAAATTCCCCAATCTTAGTTTTCACACAATTTCAAAAATCATACAAAGCACAAGTTCAACTTCAAATTTCACCAAAGTTGTCCTCTCACAAATGAATTACTCAGAAGAGGGTTATAATGCAACACTCAGTTATAAACATGAGAATAGAGTTAAACCATAAGGGACTTAACTCGCAATAGAAAGATGAAGAACTTGCATTAATATGATCTCAAGAAGGATGCCAAACACTTAAAAGTAGAAAAATGTATGCAATTCAACCACATGACATTTAAGATCAATTTAGGTTTTTAACATAGGTTGTAATGGGGCCAAGGGTGTAAGGTGAGTAAGAAATGAAGGGTATGGATAAAACAAAGTCCAAGGAACTCAAAATATTACAAGACTTCAAATCATCACAATGAGAATTTATTTTTACATGATCAAAACTCCTTATACCTTCATTTACAATGATTCACTCATTTATTGAACAACCACACTCAAGAAATGAAGTACAAGGCTCAAAAGCTCACTTTATATGGTTGGTTATATAAGTCTAATTTATGCTTCATACAATTCTTTAGATCATGCAAATCCTTTAATTGGAAAATTATGAAACAAATGGTAAGTGCAAAGGAGGTTTCAAACATATCATGTTAGAACAATGCCAATTTTATTTTATTTATTTATTTATTTAAGTTTTTTTTTCTTTTTTACAATAAAAAGTTACAAAAAATAATAATAATAATAATAATAATAAATAATAAATAAATAAAATTCAATTTTCATTTAAGTCATGCAACATTTATCACAATCTCATCATATGTGTTCGGAAAGTGACTCAAAAACAAAACAAAACAAAACATGACTCAAAATTTAAAAAAAACAAGCAAAAAAAAATTTATTTATTTAATTTTTTTTAAAGACAAACCAAATTTACTTGCTAAACTCCAATACCCCCAAACCTAGAAATGAACATTGTCCTCAATGTTTAAAAATTAGCCACAAGCAATGTCATAACAAGAAATGAAAGGTACTAAAGTAAATAAAAAATCATAAAACACACAAGAATTAAAATACACAAATACAATAATTACAAAAATAAAAATTACAAAACAATCAAATAAAAATAAAAATGAAACAGTAAAACACTCAAAACAGTAAGCCCTAAACAGATAGTCATATGCAAACTGAAACCCAAAACAAAAACAGCCCAAAGCCCAAAATGAAATTAACCCACCTTGAAACCCAAACTAAAGTAAAAAAAACCGACCCAAAATGAAATCCGAAGCCCACACGTTTTAATTTTTTTTTTTTTTATTTATTGATTTTTTTTTAATTTTAAAAATGAAACGTGAATTATGAGCGCAAAGCGGGATTTCTGAAAAGATGGAATGTGGTCCCTGATGTCGTCTCATGGTTAGTCATGGGCAGACTAAGCGAGACACGTGTCGACAGATAAAGCACCGTAGATTTCACAAGCAGAAATTACGGGCTAATGGAAAGGCGCAAAGACTTTACCTGAACGCGTCCGTTCAGAAAGGACAGGTCGTGATAAATGAGTTGGGTATGGTTGGAAAGCGACAAGGTTGTGGGACTCAAGGACTGCTGGAGATTCAGAAAATGCTTACGACGCTGCAATGGCTAGGGTTTGTCAAAGACTATGTCTATAAGAAGGAAAAAGAAGGGAAAACACACAAACTCAAAAACACAAAAGAGAAAAGAAGCAAGAAAAAGAAAAAAGTGAGAAATCAAATGGCCTCTTCCTACCCATTTTCGTTGGATCTCAACCTAGCTCCACCGACTCAGACATGGGGCCAAGCAGAGGCACCAGGATGGGTACCCTACTTTGCCTCCGCAAGGGGGCTTGTGACTGTCAATGACTCAATACTCCTGGACAACGATGTTGCCATTGGAGTTGGTAGAAATTTAGTGACTCCTAAAGATATACGTATGTTCGGGACAAGGGATGACAACCGGGTCACGAGTGATGCCCTGGCACTGAGCGTGCAGAGTCCAGCATGTGTTGCAAGTTTGGGTCATCGCCTACTTGCGAAGTCCCATGAGGTAGAGATTCTGAAAGGTCAGTGAGCGGCGGAGCGAAGTATGGTTGAAGAGTGTCAGAGTGCTATAAAAAGCTTGAAAAGGGAGAGGGCAAGGATAGTGGAGGTGAATCGACACCAGCTAGAAGTATTGCGGGACGAGAATAAAAGCCTATCAAAGATGGTAGAGTTGTATTCTCGCGACATGCGAAAAGCTGGAGGACCTAGACCGACCGGGTAAACGCAAACAAGCAGATCGTGAGAGTAGTTATGCTCAAGCTAAGATTGGGATCTTTGGGAGCTCGAGTGGTGAGCCCCAAGAGCTGTACTTGAAGCCCCGAGAAGGATAGCCAGAGGGCCAAACTCAAAGCTCCTATGGTTGAGACACCTAGCGCTCTGAAGAAATGATTTCTACTGTTTTTATTTTTATTTTTTGGTTGTTTTTGTTTTTGTTATTTTGGTTTCAGAAATAAAAAAGTAAAGTTGCAGAAGGAAAAAGAAAGAGACAAAGAAAACACACTTCCCACTTAAATCTAACAAAAACGACAAATGGAAAAGAAAGCACACTTCTCAAACTTAAATAAAACAAAGATGACAAACGGAAAAAGAAAGCACAGTTCCCTAACTAAAATAAAACAAAGATGATAGCCGAAAGGGAAAAACACAAAACACTAGAAAATAAAAGTAACGGGCAAAAACATAAAACATCAGAAAACACGGAAGTAAAAAGAAAAGTAAAGTGAAAGTAAAGGTGCTCCCCCTTGAAGCGATTAGGTTGAGCATGCCCGGGAAATCCGAAATGGTGTTGGCGCACCCTCATCAGCATATGTCTATTTAAAGCACGCCTCTACAAGCGGATGATACCCTACATTTCTTCCTGCAAACTCAAGGAAAAACATCAAAAATTCAGAAGCAAAACAAATGGCATCCTCATGCACTCACCTTGATGATCTCAACCTTGAGCTCTCACTTGCACCACCGAATGCCCAGAAAGGGCTCGTCCAAACCCTGTTTTCCCAAACTCCACATATCATCACGGTACGGCCTCAAACTTTGCTGAGGTAATACCGAACTTTTCTGAGGTAGTGCCGAACAGAGGGCAGTGCTGCTGGGCAGCATGATTGGCAGTAAACTCACATCGGCAGATCATCTGCATGTGGCACAGAGGTCCAACAAAGCTGCAGTGGAGGAGTCCCACAATTTAACGGTGCTCCATGCGGTCTCGGCTACCAATCTGGGCATGCGATTACTGGCGAGGACACGGGAGTGTGCCGCGCTGAGCGAGGAAGTAGCTTCCTTGAAGGCTATGGTGGCGGACATACAGAAGCGGTTGTACTGGACCAATCAGCATGTGGAAGCACTGGAGAAAAAAAAAGAGGACCATGTAGAGCGCTGGAGATTCTGCAAGTGCGAGACAATAGAGGCATGCCATGAAGATGAAGATGAAGATGATGAAGATGTTGTTTTTATTTTTAATTTACTTGAATGTTGTTGTTTGTTTGTTTTTTTGTTTTTGTTTTTGTTTTTGTTTTTTTTTGTTTTTTACTTTTTCTTTGCAGTGAAATAAAAATGTGTTTTTAACACTAACTAACCACACCACGTAAATAAATACATAAATTAACTTAACAAAACAAAACAAAAACAAAGACTATATAGAAAATAAAACAAAAAACAAAAAAAAATAAAATTTGATTTAAAAACACACGAATATACAAGCAACTCACGGATGACCAGTTAAGGGCCTCAGAAAACACAGCCAGGGGATCCTGGAAGGTTGGAGGGGTCACAATGGTCCGTCTTAAAACCCAAACTTCTTAGACACCGAAGGTGTCGCCTAAAGAACTCCTAGACACTGTATTTGACGGAAGTGCTTACCTGGAGTTACCATAAGTCAGCTCATATGAAAAATCTTTTTGAATTTTTTGAATTTTGAATTTTTAGTTTTTAAGATAAGAAAAAAAAAATTAAGATAAAATGAGACAACAAACCATAAATGAAAATGAACTAAGTACTCTAAACAAACTCAAACAAATGACATAAATTGTTATACTAAAAGAAACAAACCAAGAAATAAACAGAATTTAAAGAAGAGAAAGGATTGAAATGCTCCCCCTTGAAGCGATTAGGTCGAGCATGGATGCACTTGGAGGTCGCGACTTCTCCCACTGCTCCACACTTCCCATGTTTGAAGTTGCCTTCTTTCTGCCTTTTTATTGAGCTATTTACATTGCTAGAACAAGCACACACAAAAACTTGAAACGGATTAGGAAATAAATTAAAAAAAACTAAAAAATGAAAATGAAAAATCAACACTTCCATGCTTCAAAGTAACAAGCAACAAAGTAAATCAAACTAGCTTATGGAGTTCGTTCTTTCTCAAATATGATTATCCATATGGTGTGTGGTTTTAATCAAGTATTCAGAAAAAGCATTTAGTTATGGTGTTTAGTCTAAACACAAATTCCGAACCCATTAAGAACAAGAAGAACAATAAAGAACCAAGTAGAATTTAAACATGGTGTTTGTCTTCAATATCTACCCATTCATTCACTAATCAGTCCAAGAGTCATATGGTGTTTATGTAAACTTGGACAAGATATTTAATTAAGAACAAGTGAATGAAACCATAAACAAGAAATAACCAACATGTTACTTGAACCTTTTTCTTTTTTGTGTTGTGTAAGCTGGGACTCAAACCCAGTTCTCTTGCTTGTCAGGCAATTGTCCTTGTCCGTTGGACTACAAACACAACTTGTCAATTAACGTCATTAACTTTAAAACAAGAAACTGTCTAGTTATATACAAAAAATAAAAATAATAAAAAGTAGGAAAACCAAATAGAATCAAACAATGTTACCGATCCCCGGCAACGGCGCCAAAACTTGTTGCGTCGATTCAGCTGCACCAAAATTGATTCAGCTGCATCCTCAACTTGTGATACTCGCAAGTGCACGAGCCGTTTGGTAGTATAGCATATGTAAGTGCGAGGTCGATTACACAGGGATTGGTGATTGAATGATCCTGTTCAGTTTTCCTACACAAAATAGAAATGAAAACAAAAGAAGCAAAAAAAGGGTTTTGTACAACACTTGAAAACATGGAGACTTTTGGAAGAAAGGAGAGATGTGTTTGAGAAATGGGGAATTTGGAAGAGAGTGTTTGAGAACTTGGAGAAGTGTTTGAGAACATTGAGAATTTTGGAAGAGAATGTGTGAGAACTTGGGGAATTTGGAAGAGAGTGCTTGAGAACTTGGAGGATGGAGAAGAAAGTGTTTGAGAAGTGTTTGGGAGCTTTAGAGAATTTGATGAAGGAAACGGGAAAAGTGTTTGGGAAGTGTTTGGAGAAGAGAGTGTTTGAAGAATTTAGAAGAAGAGAAAGGAAAAGTGTTTGAGATTTAGTACAAAGAAAACTTAGTAGAATGATCTTATTACAACAATTGAGAACTACAAAGGGGAAACTAAGAGAATTTGAGGGAGAGAAGGGAAGGGAGCTCTAGAGAAGTGTTTGAGAGCTCCCCCCTTGGGGTGTGATTACAAGCTTAGGGAACTTCCCTATTTATAGGCCTAGGGGAAGTGAAAATCTGAATTATACAATAGGTTTACCTACCACACTCACTTCACCAACTTACAACACTTAATTCACCTAACACACTATTACATTTGAAAACAATTCCTCTTGTCTTTAGGCTTAGTGTTGCAACTCCCACTTCATCATCTTTTGGCTCATTTGGCTGCTGCAAAATTCCACTCAATTAGATATTGAATATGCTTCACCAAACTTTCCCACAATCAACAACACTTCATCATGCATATGTCATGCATGACAATGCATTGCAGCCAGCTTGTAGGCTCGTTTTGGGCTTGTGGCTCCAGTCTGAAAATTCTGGAAAAATATGGATCTTGAAGCTCTTTGTCTTATCTTTCTAAGAATATGCAGCCCAACTCAAGGAAAAATCGGAAAGGCCTTCAAATGTGATTTTTGGCTCAGTAACGCAGATATTGCCAAATTTGACATTAAGTTGCCAAAACATGTATAACTTTCTCTAGAAGACTTGGAATCATGAACCGTAAAATTCTACAGAAAATAGACTTCCGTATCTTTCCAATGACATATGGCTCATTATCTGGTTCTTCTTGAGCAAGTACAGTCCAATCCGTGAAGTTGAGTGATCTGCAGACACCGTTTTGAGCTAATTTGTATCCAAAATGCAATTAGTGAGTCTCAAGCTTATAACACTGAAACAAACACAAAACTTATTAAAAGCACAAGTTTAACTCAAAAACATAACCAAATCATAAGTTAAAAGGGTACAAAATGATATGTAATTATGCACCGATCAGAGATCACAGAAGGTTACAACTGAGCGAACTTGGATGAGCTTCGCAATGATGCTTATGAGAACGCAAAACTTTACAAAGAAAAAACAAAGGCGTTTCATGATAAGCATATCATTAGAAAGTCGTTTGAAGTAGGGCAAAGAGTATTACTCTTTAACTCTAGGTTCAAACTCTTTCCAGGTAAGCTTCGTTCCCACTGGGCTGGTGATCGGTGCATAACTACATATCATTTTGTACTCTTTTAACTTATGATTTGGTTATGTTTTTGAGTTAAACTTGTGCTTTTAATAAGTTTTGTGTTTGTTTCAGTGTAATAAGCTTGAGACTCACTAATTGCATTTTGGAAACAAGTTAGCTCAAAACGGTGTCTGCAGATCAGTCAACTTCACGGATTGGACTGTACTTGCTCAAGAAGAACCAGATAATGAGCCATACATCATTGGAAACATACGGAAGTCTATTTTCTGTAGAATTTTACGGTTCATGATTCCAGTTTTCTAGAGAAAGTTATACATGTTTTGGCAACTTAAGGTCAAATTCGGCAGCATCTGCGTTACTGGGCCAAAAATCACATTTGAAGGCCTTTCCGATTTTTCCTTGAGTTGGGCTTCATATGCTTGGAAGGATAAGAGAAAGAGCTTCAAGATCCATATTATTCCAGATTTTTCAGATTGGAGCCACAAGCCCAAAACGAGCCCACAAGCTGGCTGCAATGCATTGTCATGCATGACATATGCATGATGAAGTGTTGTTGATTGTGGGAAAGTTTGGTGAAGCATATTCAATACCTATAATTGAGTGGAATTTTGCAGCAGCCAAATGTGCCAAAAGATGATGAAGTGGGAGTTGCAACACTAAGCCTAAAGACAAGAGGAATTGTTTTCAAATGTAATAGTGTGTTAGGTGAATTAAGTGTTGTAAGTTGGTGAAGTGAGTGTGGTAGGTAAACCTATTGTATAATTCAGATTTTCACTTCCCCTAGGCCTATAAATAGGGAAGTTCTCTAAGCTTGTAATCACACCCCAAGGGGGGAGCTCTCAAACACTTCTCTAGAGCTCCCTTCCCTTCTCTCCCTCAAATTCTCTTAGTTTCCCTTTGTAGTTCTCAATTGTTGTAATAAGTTCATTTACTAAATTTTCTTTCTTCTAAAGTTCTCAAACACTTCACAAACACCTTTCTCTTCCTTCTCCAAGTTCACAAACACCTTTCTCTTCTCCAAACACTTTCCAAACACTTTCTTCTCCCTTCTCAAAGCTCTCAAACACTTTTCTTCCAAAATCCTCAAGTTTCTCAAACACATTCTCTTTCAAAGTTCTCCATGCTCTCGAACATTTCCCAAACACTCATCCCTTCTCTTTCTCAAACACCTTCCCATTCCTTCATCAAATTCTCAATGTTCCCAAACACTCCTCCCTTCTCTTTCTCAAACACACTTCTCCTCTCTTCCAAAAGTCTCCATGTTCTCAAGTGTTGTACAAAACCTTTTTGTTTCTTTTGTTTTCATTTTTGTTTTGTGTAGGAAAATTGAATTGGATCATTCAATCACCAATCCCTGTGGAATCGACCTCGCACTTACATATGCTATACTACTGAACGGCTCGTGCACTTGCGAGTATCACAAGTTGAGGATGCAGCTGAATCCATTTTGGTGCAGCTAAATCTACACAACAAGTTTTTGGCGCCGTTGCCGGGATCGGTAACATTGTTTGATTCTATTTGGTTTTCTTACTTTTTATTATTTTTATTTTTTGTATATAACTAGACAGTTTCATGTTTTAAAGTTAATGACGTTAATTGACAAGTTGTGTTTGTAGTCCAACTGACAAGGACAATTGCCTGACAAGCAAGAGAACTGGGTTTGAGTCCCAGCTTACACAACACAAAAGAGGTTCAAGTAGCATGTCGATTATTTCTTGTTTATGGTTTCATTCACTTGCTCTTAATTAAATATCTTGTCTAAGTTTACATAAACACCATATGACTCTTGGACTGATTAGTGAATGAATGGGTAGATATTTAAGACAAACACCATGTTTAAATTCTACTTGGTTCTTTATTGTTCTTCTTGTTCTTAATGGGTTCAGAATTTGTGTTTAGACTAAACACCATAGCTAAATGCTTTTTCTGAATACTTGATTAAAACCACACACCATATGGATAATCATATTTGAGAAAGAACGAACTCCATAAGCTAGTTTAATTTACTTTGTTGCTTGTTACTTTGAAGCATGGAAGTGTTGATTTTTCCTTTTCCTTTTTTAGTTTTTATTTATTTATTTCCTAACCCTTTTAATTCCATTTCAAGTTTGTGTGTTTGTTCTAGCAATTTATGACAGCTTCATAAAAATGGAGAGAGATGGCAACCTCAATCATAAGAATGGGAACTGTGGAGCAGTGGGAGAAGTCGCGACCTCCAATTGCATCACGCCCGACCTAATCGCTTCAAGGGGGAGCATTTCAATCATTTCTCTTCTTTAAATTCTGTTTATTTCTTGGTTTGTTTCTTTTAGTACAACAATTTATGTCATTTGTTTGAGTTTGTTTAGAGTACTTAGTTGATTTTCATTTATGGTTTGTTGTCTCATTTTATCTTAATTTTTTTTCTTATCTTAAAAACTAAAAATTCAAAATTCAAAAATTCAAAAAGATTTTTCATATGAGCTGACTTATGGTAACTCCAGGAAGCACTTCCGTCAATAGAGTGTCTAGGAGTTCTTTAGGCGACACCTTCGGTGTCTAAGAAGTTTGGATTTTAAGCGGGACCATTGTGACCCCTCCAACCTTCCCCTACCCCTGGCTGTGTTTTCTTGAGGCCCTTAACTGGTCATCCGTGAGTTGTTTGTATATTCGTGTGTTTTTAAATTAAGTTTTTTTTATTTTCTTTATTTTCTTTTTTGTTGAGTCTTTTGTTTTTGTTTTGTTAAGTTAGTCTATATATTTATTTACGTGGTATGGTTAGTTTCTAAGTGTTAAAACACATTTTTATTTCACTTCAAACTCTGCATTAATACAAAAAACAAAAACAAAAAAAAAACATAAAAAAAAAAAAAAAACAACAACAATCTGCAGCATTCCTCATCTTCATCTTCATGGCATGCCTCTATTGTCTCGCACTTGGGGATCTCCAGCAGCTCTACATGGTCCTCATTCTTTTTCTGCAATGCTTCCACATGCTGATTGGCACGGTGAGCCGCTTCTGGAGTCCGCCACTATAGCCTTCAAGGAAGCTACTTCCTCGCTCAGCGCGGTACACTCCCGTGTTCTCGCCAACAATCGCATGCCCAAATTGGTAGCCGAGACCGCATGGAGCACCGTTAAATTGTGGGACTCCTCCACTGGAGCCTTGTCGAACCTCTGTGCCACATGCAGGTGATCTGCCGATGTGAGTTTACTGCCAATCATGCTGCCCGCAGTCCTGCCTCTCTTCGGCACTCGCCTCAGAAAGTTCGATATTACCTCAGCAAAGTTTGAGGCCGTACCGTGATGATATGTGGAGTTTGGGAAGACAGGATTTGGAGGAACCCTTATCCTGGGCATTCGGTGGTGCAAGTGAGAGCTCAAGGTTGAGATCATCAAGGTGAGTGCATGAGGATGCCATTTGTTTTGCTTCTGAATTTTTTGATGTTTTTCCTTGAGTTTGCAGGAAGAAATGTTGAGTATCATCCGCTTGTAGAGGCGTGCTTTAAATAGGCATATGCTGATGAGAGAGAGCCAACACTATTTCGGATTTCCCGGGCATGTCTAGACCTAATCGCTTCAAGGGGGAGCACCTTTACTTTCACTTTACTTTTCTTTTTTTCGTGTTTTTCTGGTGTTTTATGTTTTTGCACGTTACTTTCATTTTCTAGTGTTTCGTTTTTATCCCTTTCGGCTATCACCTTTGTCTTATTTTAGTTTGAGAAGTGTGCTTTCTTTTCCGTTTGTCGTTTTTGTTTGATTTAAGTTTGGGAAGTGTGTTTTCTTTGTCTCTTTCTTTTTCGTTCTGCAAGTTTACTCTTTTATTTCTAAAACAAAAATAACAAAAACAAAAACAACCAAAAAAATAAAAACAATAGAAATCATTTCTTCAGCGCTAGGTGTCTCGACCATAGGAGCTTTGAGTTTGGCCCTCTGGCTGTCCTCTTCCGGGGCTTCACGTACAGCCTCTTGGGGCTCACCACTTGAGCTCCCAAAGATCGCAATCTTAGCTTGAGCATAACTACTCTCGCGATCTGCTTGCTTGCGTTTACCCGGTCGGTCTAGGTCCTCCAGCTTTTCGCATGTCACGAGAATACAACTCTACCATCTTTGATAGGTTTTTATTCTCGTCCCGCAATACTTCTAGCTGGTGTCGATTCACCTCCACTATCCTTGCCCTCTCCCTTTTCAAGCTTTTTATAGCACTCTGACACTCTTCAACCATACTTCGCTCCGCCGCTCACTGACCTTTCAGAATCTCTACCTCATGGGACTTCGCAAGTAGGCGATGACCCAAACTTGCAACACATGCTGGACTCTGCACGCTCAGTGCCAGGGCATCACTCGTGACCCGGTTGTCATCCCTTGTCCCGAACACATGTATATCTTTAGGAGTTACTAAATTTCTGCCAACTCCAATGGCAACATCGTTGTCCAGGAGTATTGAGTCATTGACAGTCACAGGCCCCCTTGCGGAGGCAAAGTAGGGTACCCATACCTGGTGCCGTTGCTTGGCCCCATGTCTAGAGTTCGGTGGAGCTAGGTTGAGATCCAACGAAAATGGGTAGGAAGAGGCCATTTGATTTCTCACTTTTTCTTTTTCTTGCTTCTTTTCTCTTTCGAGTTTTTGAGTTTGTGTGTTTTCCCTTCTTTTTCCTTCTTATAGACATAGTCTTTAACAAACCCTAGCCATTGCAGCGCGTCCCGAGCATTTTCTGAATCTCCAGCATCCCTTGAGTCCCACAATCTTCTCGCTTTCCAACCATACCCAATTCATTTATCACGACGCGTCTTTTCTGAAACGGACGCGTTCAGAGGAAAGTCGTCTTCGCGCCTTTCCATAGCCCGTAATTTGTGCTTGTGGAGTCTGCGGCGCCTCTATGCGTCGACACGTGTCTCTCCCTCTCAGCTGGTCCCTTACACTGAACCGAGACATCATGACCCATGTTCTTTTAAAATAATAATAAAAATAAAAATCAATTAAACGTGTGAGCTTCGGATTTAATTTTGGGTCGGTTTTTCACCTTATTTGGGTTTCAAAGTGGGTTAATTTCATTGTGGGCTTTGGGCTTTCAAAAAAATAAATTTGGGTTTTAGTTTGCGTAAGACCTGTCTGTTTTAGGGCTTACCTGTGTTAAGTGTTTTACTGTTTCGTTGTATTTTTTATTTTTTTGTTTGTTTTGTAATTTTTATTTTTGTAATTATTTTCTTTTATTTTATTTTTGTATTTTTGTATTTTTTTTATTTGCTTTAATACCTTCATTTGTTATTATGACATTGCTTGTGGCTAATTTTTAAACATTGAGGACAATGTTCATTTCTAGGTTTGGGGGTATTAGAGTTTAGCATGTAAATTTGGTTTTTCCTTAATTTTTATTTATTTATTTGCTTGTTTTTGTTTTAATTTCAATTTTTTTTTTTTTTGAGTCTTGCTTTTATTTTTATTTTTGTTTTGTTTTTGAGTCACTTTCCGAACACATATGATGAGATTGTGATAAATGTTTGCATGACTTAAATGAAAATTGGATTTCATTTTATTTTATTTTAAAAAAAATTATTAAAAAAAAAGAGTAAAAATTTAATTTTAAAAATAAATAAATAAAATTTGGCATTGTTCTAGCATGATATGTTCGAAACCTTTGCACTTGCCATTTGTTTCATAATTTTCCAATTAAAGGATTTTCATAATCTAAAGAATTGTTCGAAACCTTATATAACCAACCATATAAAGTGAGCTTTTGAGCCTTGTACTTCATTTCATGAGTGTTATATATACATACTCTTAATTTCTTGTCATCTAAGTTGTTATTTGATCTCATTGTTAACCATTTTGAGCCTACATGTAAACCTTTTCTTTCATTTACCAATTATATTTCCTCGCCTTAGCCTGAAAAACAAATATTTACCTTTCTAAGGAACTTATGAGCTTTAATTGGGATGTGTTTTTCATACTAGGTTTGGGAAGAGGTGTTACATTTCAAAAAATATATATTCACACAATTGGTGAAAGAAAAGAGTAAAGTTGTGATTAAGTGGTGGTTGATTGAAAATCCATTTTTTTTGGGCCTTCAAAATAAATTGGTGGTTGTTCAATAAAGGAGTGAATCATTGTAAATGAAGGTATAAGGAGTTTTGATCATGTAAAAATAAATTCTCATTGTGATGATTCGAAGTCTTGTAAGCAATTGTTTTATGCTCTTATATTTTGAGTTCCTTGGACTTTGTTTTATCCATACCCTTCATTTCTTACTCACCTTACACCCTTGGCCCCATTACAACCTATGTTAAAGACCTAAATTGATCTTAAATGTCATATGGTTGAATTGCATGCATTTTCTTACTTTTAAGTGTTTGACATCCTTCTTGAGATCATATTAATGCAAGTTCTTCATCTTCCTATTTTGAGTTAAGTCCCTTATGGTTTAACTCTAATCTCATGTTTATAACTGAGAGTTGCATTATAACCCTCTTCTGAGTGATTCATTTGTGAGAGGACAACTTTGGTGAGATTTGAAGTTGAACTTGTGCTTTGTATGATTTTTGAAATTGTGTGAAAGCTAAGATTGGGGAATTTGTTGCATTTGGCAATCACACTATTACACTTTGAGCATATTATGTTTTGAACTTTGCCACATTGTGAATAATGTCTAAAATTGAGCTTTTGTTGTTAAAACTTTTGAGTCATGTGCATGAGTCATTTCTCTTCAGAAATGTTCGGAAAGGTTGTTTTGAGTTTCTATTTTGATTTTTTTTTGTTTTGTGATTGTTTCTATTTTTATTTTTGTTTTTTCTTTTATTTTTGTTTTTGGTTTTGCTTAAGGACTAACAAATCTAATAAGTTTTCTAACCATTTTGTTTTGTAGAGTTAGAAAAACGTTTGTGGGTATTGTATTGTTAAACCCTCAGGAGACACAACTCCTCCTACTAGGGATGCCTAGAGGTTTAAAGGCTTGTTGCATACGCTAAATGCAATCGAGTTACCTACGAAAGTGGTCTAGTTAACTTCTTGTTTTATTTTTATCTTTGTTTTCCGTTTGTTTTGCTCGAGGATTAGCAAAATCTAGGTTTGGGGGTATTTGATCGGTGCATAATTACATATCATTTTGTACCTTTTTAACTTATGATTTGGTTATGTTTTTGAGTTAAACTTGTGCTTTTAATAAGTTTTGTGTTTGTTTCAGTGTAATAAGCTTGAGACTCACTAATTGCATTTTGGAAACAAATTAGCTCAAAACGGTGTCTGCAGATCAGTCAACTTCACGGATTGGACTGTACTTGCTCAAGAAGAACCAGATAATGAGCCATACATCATTGGAAACATACAGAAGTCTATTTTCTGTAGAATTTTACGGTTCATGATTCCGAGTTTTCTAGAGAAAGTTATACATGTTTTGGCAACTTAAGGTCAAATTCGGCAGCATCTGCGTTACTGGGCCAAAAATCACATTTGAAGGCCTTTCCGATTTTTCCTTGAGTTGGGCTGCATATGCTTGGAAAGATAAGACAAAGAGCTTCAAGATCCATATTATTCCAGATTTTTCAGATTGGAGCCACAAGCCCAAAACGAGCCCACAAGCTGGCTGCAATGCATTGTCATGCATGACATATGCATGATGAAGTGTTGTTGATTGTGGGAAAGTTTGGTGAAGCATATTCAATACCTATAATTGAGTGGAATTTTGCAGCAGCCAAATGTGCCAAAAGATGATGAAGTGGGAGTTGCAACACTAAGCCTAAAGACAAGAGGAATTGTTTTCAAATGTAATAGTGTGTTAGGTGAATTAAGTGTTGTAAGTTGGTGAAGTGAGTGTGGTAGGTAAACCTATTGTATAATTCAGATTTTCACTTCCCCTAGGCCTATAAATAGGGAAGTTCTCTAAGCTTGTAATCACACCCCAAGGGGGGAGCTCTCAAACACTTCTCTAGAGCTACCTTCCCTTCTCTCCCTCAAATTCTCTTAGTTTCCCTTTGTAGTTCTCAATTGTTGTAATAAGATCATTTACTAAATTTTCTTTCTTCTAAAGTTCTCAAACACTTCACAAACACCTTTCTCTTCTCCAAACACTTTCCAAACACTTTCTTCTCCCTTCTCAAAGCTCTCAAACACTTTTCTTCCAAAATCCTCAAGTTTCTCAAACACATTCTCTTTCAAAGTTCTCCATGCTCTCGAACATTTCCCAAACACTCATCCCTTCTCTTTCTCAAACACCTTCCCATTCCTTCATCAAATTCTCAATGTTCCCAAACACTCCTCCCTTCTCTTTCTCAAACACACTTCTCCTCTCTTCCAAAAGTCTCCATGTTCTCAAGTGTTGTACAAAACCTTTTTGTTTCTTTTGTTTTCATTTTTGTTTTGTGTAGGAAAATTGAATTGGATCATTCAATCACCAATCCCTGTGGAATCGACCTCGCACTTACATATGCTATACTACTGAACGGCTCGTGCACTTGCGAGTATCACAAGTTGAGGATGCAGCTGAATCCATTTTGGTGCAGCTAAATCTACACAACAGCTGGCCCATTTGTAGTTACTAATGTCTTTTCCTATGGTGCAGTTGAAATCCGACCAATAGGCATAGGAAAGGAATTCAAAGTAAATGGGCATAGGTTGAAAATCTACCATGAAAATGCTTTGAATCAAGAGGTTGAAGTGCTCCACTTCATTGATGCACATGCTGTGGTGAGAAACTGAGTCGCGAGTCGGCAAAATAATTTTTTTTGATTCTGCCTAAAAACGACCGGTCGCTTTGCCTTGCGACCGGTCGCTCTTTTGGTATTTTGAAAAAAATTGATTCTTGTGAAAAACGACCGGTCGCTTTTCATTTGCAACCGGTCGCTCTTTGCGAATTTTAGTTAAAATTGATTCTGTGTAAAAGTGACCGGTCGCTCAGCATTGGACCGGTCGCTCGTCGCGATTTTAGTTAAGTCCCGTAGCTTTTTCTTCTTTTCTCTCTTCTCTCTCCTCACTTTCTTATTTTTCCAGGCCCTCTCTCTCTCCCCTTCGACTTCTCTCTTCTCCCTCCCTCTAAATCACTCACAACCCACCCTAATCTAACCTCAAATCACACTTTTCTCACTTGATTTTTCAAAGTAGAATCCGTTTTTGGCATCTATTCCTTGAAATTTCAAGTGTTTTCATCAATTTTGGAGAATTTTCAGTTATGGTTACTATTCACTTAAGGTAAATTTCATTTTTTTTTCTTTGAATTTCATTTGATTTTCTTACTCTAATTGCTTTTCTTATTGCTTATTATTGTTTCTAACTTGTTTTTCTTTGTTTTTGTTTTTTATTGTGGTTTGTGGTTGTGTGGTGTGATTTTGCTCAATTGGGTATGTTTTCTCACTCTAAATCTTTTTTCTTGATCATTATTGTTGTTATTTGTGTTTATTATTGTCTCATTACATTTGTAGTTGGTTGTGGGTTTTCCTCAAATTGGGTATGATTTCTCACTCTCAATCTTTTAATTTGATCATTCTTGTCGAATGATGATGCTTGGTGATGATGCTGATGATGTTCAGTCGTTTTGAGAGTATTGTACCCCTTGTGCACTTTCCATTTATTTTGTTTTTTTGGGTTTGATTTTCAGACGGTTATTAGTTTGTTTATTTCAACTTTTACTGTTAGTTCAACTTTCGTTTGTTTACTATTTCTTTTATTTTGTGATTATCCATCCCAATTTTTCTATATGGCATTGTTTAATCTTAAATCCCCATCAATTATAAACAGTGTTTCATATAAGTTTGGGAAGTGTTTTCAATTCATTCATGCAGAAACAGGATTTTGGCTCAAATGCTTATTCATTTCATAACATGTGATTACATACACAAATGTGAAAATGCATACATATAATTCCTAATCACATGTTCATTGTTGCATTCTTGAGCCACCTGAGGCTTCTGCTAATTGCCTCTGCCCGCTCGCATTTGCAGAATCTCCAGCAGCTCTACATGGCCCTCAACTTTCCTCTCCAGTGTTTCCACTTGCTGATTGGCACAGTGAGAGCTTCTGGAGGTCCGCCACTTGAGCTTTCAGGGCCGCCACCTACTCAGCCAGTGCTCCACACTCTCGTGTTCTCGCAGTTAGGCGCATGCCCAAATTTGTGGCCGAGACCGCGTTGAGCACGGTCAAATTGTGGGACTCGTCCACTGCCATTCTGCGAGACCTCTGCGCCACATGCAGATGACCCCGCTGTAGTCTCCTGACAGTCATGCCTTCGGCAATACCTGCCCTGCATGGCACCACCTCAAGAAAATTTGAGGCCGAACCATGATGGTATGAGGAGTTTGGGAAGATATGGTTTGGAGGAGCCCTTATCTGGGCATTTGGTGGTGCAAGCGACAGCTCAAGGTTGAGGTCATCAACGTGCATATCTGAGGAAGCCATTGATTTTTATGTCTGGACTTTTTGATGGTTTTTCTTGAGTTTGCAGATGAATTGCAGGGTACTCTTCCACTTGCAGAGGCGTGGTTTAAATAGACATCTCCTGATGAGGGATTTGTGGTCCAGCTTGTTTGCCATTTTCTCTCGATACCTACGCTTCACGAGGATTTTGCGGTTGCGTCCAGTAAAAGGGAAGCATTTCTCTTTCCTTTTTACTTTCTTTTCCTCCCTGTTTTTCTGTGCATTGTGTTTTGATTTCTTTTTAGTTTGTCGTTTTTGTTTTATTTCAGTTGGGGAACCGTGCTTTGTTTTTTTTTTCATTTGTCTCATTCCCTTTATTTCGTTTGGGAAGTGTGTTTTTCCATTTCGGCTGTCATCTTTGTTTTGTTTGGGACGTGTGCTACTCTTTCTTTTGCAACTTAATTTCTCTTATTTCTTAAAAAAAAAAAATGAGTGAAACAAAATGAAAATGAAAAAATACACGGAAAGGGCAACACAAACAGGCACACCAATAATACACTAGAATCACTTTTTCACAGTGCTCGGTGTCTCGACCATTGGACCTTTGAGTTTAGCCCTATAGCTATCCTCTTCCGGGCTTCAGGTGCAGTCTCTTGGGGCTCATCACTCGAGCTCCCAAAGATGGCACTCTTAGCTTGAGCGTAACCACTCTCACGATCCGTTTTCTTGCGCTTACCCGATTGGTCTAAGTCCTCCAGCTGCTTTCTCATGTCATGGGCGTAAACACTTACCATCCTTGAGAGATTTTTGTTCTCTTCCCGCAACGCCTCCAGCTGGTGTCGATTCACCTCCACTATCCTTGCCCTTTCCCTTTTTAAACTTTTAATAATACTCTGGCACTCTTCGACCACACTTCGCTCTCCGCCAACTGACCTCTTAGCACCTCCACCTCATGGGACTTCGCAATTAGGCGATGACCCACGCTTGCAGTTGTTGCGGTGCTTTGCACGCTTAGTGCCAGAGCATCGCTCACGACCCGGTTGTCATCCCTTTCTCCCAGCACCCGTATATCCTTGGGAATCACTAAATTTCTAGCAACTCCAAGGGCAACATCGTTGTCCAGCAGTATTGAGTCATTCACTGTCACGTGCCCCCGTGCAGAGGCAAAGTAAGACATCCACACTGGTGCCACTGCTTGGCCTCGAGTCTCTGAGTCGGTGGAGCTAGGTTGAGATCCAACGAGAATTGGTAGGAAGAGGCGATTTGCACTTTCTTTTCTTTTGTCTTTCTTTTCTTTTTTGTGTGTTTCTGAGTCTGTGTGTTTTCCCCCTATTTCTCTTTCTCTTTTATAGACTTAGTCTGCATAACCCTAGCCACTGCGCTTCTGCGTTTTGCGCGGCCCTTACGGCCTATCCCCTTAGGTCAGCTCACCCGTTCACTAACCCCTTAATTGCATTTCTGCCTTTCTTCATTTTCAAGAAACAAAAGTCGTCTCGCCTTCCTACGAAGCCAATAATTCTGGCTTGGGAATGTGGGAGGGACCTCTGCACGAGACACGTCCCTCGCTTTATTGCCCATGACTCACAGGAGCCGAGACATCAGGGCCCACTTTTTTCTATTTTTCTGAGTTCTCGCTCTTTGTGCTTCTGACTTGGTTTCTTTATTCTATTTACTTTCACGCTTTTGGGCTTTCGTTTGGGTTGGGCTTTCATTTTGGTTTGTGCGTTTCTTTGGGTTTGATTTCTGCGTGCGTAGGACTATTGTTAGGGCTTACCTGTTTTGTTTTGTTTGGTTTTATTTTGTTTTGTTTTGTTTTATAACCGTGTTGTAGTTGTTGTTCTTGTTTGTTCTTGTTTTTACTTGCTTTATTCCCTTTATTTCTTGTTATAACATTGTTTATGCCTAAATTCTTTAACATTGAGGACAATGTTTATTTCTAAGTTTGAGAAGTGTTAGCAAGTCTTTTTCGTTTCACTCAAATTCTTGCTTTCTTTTATTTTGTTTTCTTTTTCAGTTTTGAGTCTTTTTGTTTTTAAGTCACTTTCCGGACATATATGATGAGATTGTGATGAATGTTTGCATGACTTGATTGAAAATGCTAAAAAAAATAATAATAATTTGTTATTCACTAAATGGCATCGTTCTAGCATAATATGTTTGAAACCTCCTATGCACATGCCATTTGTTTCATAATTCTCTAGTTGAGGGACTTGCATGATCCAAAGAATTGTATCAAGCATGAATTAGACTTGTATAACCATATAATGTGAGCTTTGAGCCTTGTGCTTCAATTCATGAGTGTTATACACGTATTCTTTTTTCTTGTCATCCGAGTTGTTGTTCGATCTCATTATTCATTGACTTGGTTGAGCACTTAAAAGACATTCATATTTGTGCGATTTGATTACATGACATTTGAGAAATGATATTAAGACCCTCTTTGGACCGTTTGTGCCTTTCAAGCTAACCTTATGCATGCTTAAGCATGATTTTCCATTGTTAACCACCTTGAGCCTATATGTGTGCCTTTTCTTTCAAGTAACCAATTATTACTTCTAGCCTTAGCCTGCAAAACAAGAATTTACCTTTCTAAGGAACTCATGAGCTTTAATTTAGATGTGTTTTTCATACTAGGTTTGGGAAGTTTGTTATTACAATGAAAAAAAAAAAAAAAAAAAAAAAAGAGTACTTCACTCAAAGGGTGAAAGAAAAGAGAAAGGTTGTGGTTAATTGGCAATGAATTCAATTTCAATTCCATGTTTCTTGGTTGGCCAAATTATACCCGCAAGTGCACGAATCTAAGAGAAAGGTTGCGTGTTCGACACGTTATGTGTCTTTGTTACTAAATTTTATTTGTTTCCGTAATTGTTTTGGACTTTTGGTCCGCGTTGTGTTCTTGTATTTTCTGTGCTGAATCCAACCGTATAAAGAACGTGAATTTTGGACGTACGGTTGGAAAGTTATATGTCGAAAACTGAACAGAGGTCGGAATTGAAAAACAGAGAAAAACGATTCTGCAAGAAACGACCGGTCGCTAGTGTCTCAACGACCGGTCGCTCAACACACAATTCTCAAATTTCGATTCTGTGCAAAAATGACCGGTCGCTTTTAACCAACGACCGGTCGCTAGTCATTGTTCACGACCGGTCGCAAGTATCAAACGACCGGTCGCTCGTCATGTAATTCTGAAATTTCGATTCTGTGCAAAAACGACCGGTCGCTCAGCATCCAACGACCGGTCACTGGTACCTGTTCACAGCACATTTTCTTTTTTTTGTTTTGTTTGTTTCTTTTACATTTCTTTACTCATTTTTAGTTTCTATTTTGCATTTGTGCTTTTGTAGTGTGTTAAATAAGTGTTCTCTTTGTACTCGAATTAGAACTTATAGGAAACCGACAAGTTCTTCGTGGGATCGAACCCGTACTTACATAATTTATACTTCATTAGATTCGTGCACTTGCGGGTATTTTTAATTGGTTGTTTGCACATTAATTTGTGTCCTTTTAGGAATGCAACACTAGGCAAAGTTGCTTGGGATGCAAGAAGTTTACTAAAATGAGCACTCTTCACTTATAACGCCTTAACTCCTTTTACACATATCCAAATCACAAACCGCAAACTGCACCAACAAGCTAACTTCTAGATCTTTCCAATGATATAAGACTCATCAGCTCATTCTTTATGAGGAATTCACACCAACTTTGAGAAGTTAACAATTCTGCATTGGCAGTTTTAGGAGTGTTGTAGGATGATGAGCTAGCTTTGATGACATGACATGATAATGCGGCACCTTCTAGAAGCATCTAGAATCTTCTTCTTTCCTATTTCAGACGGGTTTCTTCGTCAAGGAGGGAAACTTTCTAATTCAACACCTACGAGCTTTCCATCAATGTCGCTTTCATCCTTTGAATTGGATTCCTTCCTGAACAAGGAAAACTGCCTTTTCCTAGTCTTAGTAGGAGAACGTCTTCTTTGCTTTATTTTCTTGATTAGACCTATCAAAACTAAAAAAACACATCAAAATGCTAAAAAAGAAGAGAACTAGACTAAAAAAAATTAAGCAAGCGGCCCTAAGAAGTTAGTGAATTATGGACTCATAATTTGGTAGTCCTCATTGGACTCGAACTAGCTTAAATATTACCCACAACCCATGTTTGGTGAAGTGCTTCTTAAAGTTAAACGAAACTAGAGAATCCGGTCCCACTAAAAATGCCTCATTCGTTTGCGCAAAATAGAGAGCTGCGTGGAGGTGCCGCTAAATAACGAAGTCGCTCTTTTGGATGAGCAAGTCTGCCATTATCCAACTTAGATGCTCGCGCTGTTTCTCTTTGACGTTTCTCTGCTCTCCTTTTCCATTGTTCTTCGCTTTCCTCTTTTATTGTGCTCTACTCTCACCCACTCATGTTGAATAGGATTATGAGCAATATCGATAGCCGAGTTATTGTCACAATACAACTGCATGAGCTTCTCCAGTTTAAAGCCAAATTTTATCAATAAACCTTAGACCCACAATAATTCACAAATTTCATGAGTCATGCCTTGATATTGTTGGTTTCACAAATCTCGTGGCCTATTACTCTGGGCCGAGGGATTCGAGTCGACACGTGGCGTCCTTCTTTTGGGGTGATGTGGTTGTGCGGGGCGTGCCAGCACGGTCTACCATGCGTTCGATGGTGATGAGATTGGATCGTAGAGTTGAGTTGTGCGCTTGTTTGAGTCTAACTCCTAATCAAAGCGACTGTGGCCGAGAGAGGAACTGATCTCCGGCCGTCAGGTTCACGGGAGTTACAAAGCCGCTGGGGGTGGGGCTGATGGTGGTTTTAGGTGGTGCTCCGCCGTGTCCCTGGTTGGCGATGGTCGTATGATATATGAGATGAACGAAAAAGTAACGAAGATGGTACTCCGGCGCCTTGAAAATCAAGGGTCGTATGATATATTGATGAATGGATCTTCCTACAAACTGCCACTACTCCTAAGAAAGCAAGTAAAAGTATTGAAAATGCGTTCCAGGAAGGTAAATGATAGGAAATAAATGACAGGAAAATATAATTTGCTCCTTGGGAGGCTTGTGTTTGGTGTTGAACCTTTCAAATGTAGTTTGAGCTTGGTATTTATAGGAAAGGTCTTGAAAAGACAACGAAACTGAAAATCTGCATGGTGAGGTTTATCAGAGCTAGTGGGCAATCGAATCGGCATTTGGGAATGTGAAGCATGGTGGTGTGACCCTTATAAATCCCGGCCGCCGCTAGGGTGGTGGGTTCTGCATCTCTAGCCTTGGAGGAGCATTTAATGCCCTGGTCTAATGGTTGGTGGCTTAGCCTTTCAAAATCATGGGACTTTCACACCTAATCCCTGATTTTACTCGCCATATCTAACTTCAATCACGTCCCCTCTCTCTTGGCTCATTAAATGCTCCTGCGTGGATCATGGGCTTTCTGCTGTGATCAAAGGCATTACTTCATTAAATGAAGCGTGGGACCTCAGCGCCACGTGGCGACGCCGCTTGACTTTCCTACTTTGGCCGTATATCCGCGGAGTTTGTCCTCGGCCAATATTACCGAGGCCGTAGTAACTTTGAATTATAAGCTCACTTTTGTTTTTAATAAAAGGAAGCGAACGATGACTTGTAGCGTTCGGTCGTGGATAGATGCTAGGGCCGAGAGGAAGTTCCTTCGGCCAACCTCCTTCCCTCAGTTCCTTCGGCCGAGATTTATTAGGCACAAACAGATATTCCTGCTTCTACAATATAGAGTTTGTGTAGGAGAATTCACTGTCACGTAGTCCCACATTGGAAGGGATTGGTTTCCTTTCATGGTTTACAAGCACCAATCCTTGAAATATATATATATATATATACAGAGAGCTTTCATTGAGGGATCCCTTAAATAAATTTAAGGGACACCCTTATAGGGCCCACTCCGCATTGTATTTCACTATTCCAAACGTCTATTTTGTATATATTCATTCAAAGATCATCTCTACAAAAAATATTTGAATCCAATATCATTTGACCATTCAATTAAATTATTGAAATTTAAGTACTTTCTTGAAGCATCGTGTTCATTGATTTTGTTGGTCTCAATTAGATGCCTTAATGATTTGATGTTTTGTAAGGATGATCTATGAATGAAGAGTTGAAAAATAGATGGTTTTGATCATTGAAAACAAATTCATAAGGTAGGGTGTCTCTCAAATAAAATTATTTGAGGAATCCCTCAATAGAAGGGGACTGTATATATATATATATATATATTTAGCTAATAAACATTATATATTTAATTGTCAAAAGATGGGCCTTGGGCGGGCTCTGGGCTCTGTTGATTTAATGAATATTATTTTTTTATTAATTAGAAATTCATGTTTAGATAATATAATTATCTAAAATTTGAATTATGTTTTAATTGTTATTACAATTGTTGGATGAAGAGGTTTCAGACCTCTATATATTGACAATTCGTTTAAATCAATAAATTATAGAATTATATTAAGTTGCATTATCATTCTCGACACATAAACACTTGAGAAATCATATCACTATTCGCCAGAAATCAAAGCCACAATACTTAGGCTTTGATTTGTGATAGTTTAATCCTGGTGGGAAAACCCCTATCGAACTACAAGGACAAGGGGTAGAGGAGAAATATTGTCTAAAGGACACTGCAACTCTCAGGACTCTATCACCTATCCAAGTTAGTATTTTCTATTTGATTATACTACAGTACTGTATTAATTAGATTTTATTATTTATATATAATATATTTTCATGTTGTTTATTATATTATTTGGTTTTATCCTAATTGTTCTCCGACAATCTTTAGACAATAATATGGAACAATCATGAAGTAAGACCTCTCATGCCGAAAAGTGTGAGAAATTCAAAGGCACTGACTTCAAACGTTGGGAATAGAAGATTTTGTTCTATTTTACAACATTAAACCTAGCCCATATTATGAGACATGATGGCCCTGTGTTCAAATGAGAATCTTGCAACCAGAGAGACCGTGGTTGTAATTGATGCATGTACACATTCTGAATTTCTTGCGTAGGAATTATATCTTGAATGGGCTGGATGATATACTGTATGATGTTTATGTAGCATTCAAGACAGTTAGAGAAGTTTGGGAATCTCTTGAGAAAAAGTACAAAACTGAAGATGTAGGATCCATGAAATTTGTTGTAGTCAGATTTCTGGACTTCAAGATGGTACATTCCAAACATGTTCTCAAAAAAGTTGAAGACCTCCAGAAAATTATCCAAAAAGAATGAATAAGTTGAGACTTGAATAAAATGATAATAACAAATTTAAAGCTTGAATAAAATGGGTGCTAACCATATCACAAAAATTATATCCACTTGCAGGGCTTGCATTGGCTTTAGTTAGACAGGCCTTCCAAAGAGAGCATTCTTGGTTGATGATTTTGAATCGAGAAGCTATAGCTTGTGATGTTCGAGGCTCCGGCCCAGCCATGTTTGAGGCTCTGGCTCAGCCATGCCCTAGTCATTCTCCAAAACCTTTTGGTACACATGAACCCAAAATGTGTCATTCGCTTCTACATAAAGCCTCATCTTCTTATGGTCTCCAATTCACGCCTCTTTGGGGGTTTTGGGGCCATATTGAAAAGGACTGAAAGGAGAATGAACAGAATTATCAAAGTGAGAAATGAAAATTTGATTTTGGTGGATTATTTAACAAAATGGATGAGTATTTATAGAGTTTGGGATGAGTTTTGGCGTTACATCTGATGTATAATATATATATATTTTAATGTTGGATTTGATTTTTGATCTTTGGATCTATTTTATTTCAGTTGAAATTGTTAAGAAGTAATCCTGGCATTTCATCATATGTGGGAACAATTTGAAAAAAGAAAACAAAGCAAGTTTCAATTGTGGCCATCTGATTCTAAACAGCAGTATTAATATTGCCATTCACATGCCCCTAGGTGTGGCTAACACAATGGATCCACAAATATGACCTTGTACATAGGAGCAAGTGGCTTGTGTAATTGGGCTCCACCAATTTTCAGTCTATGCGAAAGGTGGACTGCTATTCCACCCAATATATGGACTGGATTGATACTTTGTCTGGCCCTATACATGCATTGGGGGCTCCATCCAAGCTATATTGTTATAATTTGGGGAGCTTCTATAGTGAGGGGAAAGTTATAAGGGGTTTATTTGAGGGGTATGTTAGAGCCGTTGGATTTCATCCAACGATGAGTTTTTAAAAGAGGGTGCATGTAGAACCGGGTTGAAATCTGACCCGTTGGAAACCCAACTTCAGTTGAAGATATTTCCCTCTGAAAAATTCAAGAACACAGTCCTCTGTTTTTTAATGTAACGCAAACCCAGAATTAGAAAGATCCAAAGCTCCCAAACCCTATAGTCGCTCCATTGTCATCAGCTCCTTGGGAGGCCTGCGATCTATGGCATCCTCGGTATGACGATTAATGGCTCTTATCTAGCTATTGCCCTGTTTTGATTCTATGGCTGAAGTGAAAACCCCTTCTCTTTTTCGTTCAGCACACGAGATTCCAGATGAAAGCAAAGTAGCATATCTGCTAGACGCCGCAGCAGCATTTGTTCCTCGATTGTGGTAGAGATGGAGTCTCCACTACCAAATAGTCTTCTCTAATGTCCACCACATTCTCTTAAGCTGATTGACTTCGAAGCTCCCGCTTGAGTTTGAGAGGTAAGTTTCCTGCTTCCTGGATTGATTTTATTGGGTTTGGTTTGTTTTTTGTGAGGGTGAGAAATTCGTCATTTGTGGCATCAATAATGCGTCATTTCTGCGGTCAATAATGTATTATTCTGCCGTCAGTTTGCTGTGAATAATGCGTCATTTCCTTATGAATATTCAATATATTTAGTTGATTGTTTTTGGTGGGGGTGAAAAATTATAAAATGTAGGTAAAAGATCCTAAACTTAGGCTTAATGACATTAGGAGTAAGCATTTGGAGAGGATATTGGGAGAAGTTCTGTAATTGCTGGTTTGAATTACATTTGTGTTCTTAGTTGAACATGTTGGTTCTAATGTTATTTTTTCCAGATTATTGCACAAGAGATGACGTAACTATTATTAAATTTTGTGTAATAATGGCTCTTACAAACAAGCTAGGCTATGCGTCTTTTTTGTGTCAATTTGGGCAATGTTTTGTGTAAGTGGAATGCATTGATATGTTGTAATGCAGTAATGATTGATTAATGAATTAATATTTGCTATGCAGTGATATAGAAGTAGTTCAAAAATATATGTGGGTAAAATGTCTAGGGGCTCAGAGAGTGATGACTGTGTAACAGCTAATGGGATGGTTTACATTCCTGAAGTAAGAAATGAGGAAACACCAGCGGTTGGGATGAAGTTCGACTCGCTTGACCTCGCTTATAATTTCTATAACAGATATGCATTCTTGGCTGGCTTTGGTATTCGACTTCATTCCAGCTTTCGGGGACAAATAAGAAAGAGATTCTGAGGAAAGAATTTGTTTGTTGCAAACAAGGTGCATACAGGAAAGATGAAACTCGGGAGAGAAAAAGACAGCGGGGAATAAGTAGATGCAATTGCAAAGCTAAGATTGTGGTTGTGAAGACAAATGGGAGCAAGAAGTATGCCATCTCTCTTTTTGCAGAGGGACACAATCATAAGATGACAGCCTCAGAAAGAGTGCATTTATTGAGATCACAACGTCGTATTTTCGGATTCTACAAAAGTACTTACAAAACAGTTGGGTTCGGTTAATATCCCCATTCATTAGAAGGTAAGTATTTTCGAGGTGCAATCCGGAGGAATGGATAAAATCGGTTTTATCAAAAAGGATATTTACAATCTTGAATGTAGTGTGAATGGGAAGTTGAGGAACCACGATGTTGAACTAGTGACCGAGTATTTTATGGCTGAACAGAAAAAAAATGAGGCTTTTAATTTCAAGATTGAGGGAGATGGCGAAGAGGGTTTAGTCGATGTTTTTGGGCAGATGCAACTTCTAGACGGGCGTACCGGTTGTATGGAGATGTTGTTGTATTCGATACCACATTCAACACGAATCGATACGACTTGACATTTGCACCAATATTGGGAGTTAATAACCATGGTCAGACAATTGTCTTAGCATGCACATTTTTGAGCAAGGAAACAACTGAGTCGTTTATTTGGATGTTTGAGGAGTTTAAGAAAGCCATGCAAGGTGGCGAACCTAAAACGATCATTACAGATCAAGATGTGGCCATCACCAGAGCGATTTCAATAGCCTTCCCGACTACATTTCATCGGCTTTGCATATGGCACATCACATCAAAGTTCCATGTTAAGTTACCACATTCTGCTTATAAGGAGTATTGGCGTGAATTTCATAAAGCCATATGGGATACTGACAAAAAGGATGAGTTTGATGCAAAGTGGAATATTGTGGTTACAAAGGCTGGTTTGACTGACCATCAATGGCTAAGTTCAATGTTTGATTTAAGGGAATCTTGGGTTCCAGCCTACACACGAGACTTTTTTGCCGCTGGAATGTCAAGCAGCCAAAGAGCGGAAGGTTCTCATGCTTTCTTCAAGCAATACATATCAAGGAGAAATTCGTTGATGGATTTCATAATACGATTTGAGAGGGCACTTTCCCATCAACGTCAAAAAGAGTTAGCTGCGATCACGTAGATGCATTTGAAGTGGCTCAATGTATTCTACCAATGCCAATGAACAAACAAATGGCTACCTTGTACACAAGGGCAATGTTTCAAAAGTTTGAGAAAGAACTAATACAAAGTACAGCATGTTTCCTAGAGCTCAAAACAGAGGATGCTTCTAAAGTTGTCTTTAATGTGAGCGAAAGGAAAAATTGGCAAACAAGAGTGGCAGAAGTCGTATATGTCAAAGATTCTGACCACGCATCGTGTAGCTGCAAAAAATTTGAATTTGTTGGGATTATTTGCAAGCACATCCTAGCATTGTTCAGAAGGGACCAGATTGAATATATGCCCGATAAATATATTTTGAAAAGGTGGAAGAAAACTGCCAAAGCTGGATTGGTGTCAGATGCAAATGGCAACGAAATTAAAGACTCTGGAGATCCTGGTCTTTTAATAAAGCGGAGTACAATGTCCCGACTTGCTTCAGATGTGGTTGAGGATGCATTAATGTGTGAAGAAGGATGTGAGCTAGTGTCAGAGACTCTAAAAAGTTTGCGGGTGAAGTTGAAGTTGTTGAAGGATGAACCAAGTAATAACGAAGTTGGAGGGTCCAGCTCTCAAACACAATATATGAAAGACCCTAAGAGAGTAAGGTGCAAAGGAAGGTGGAAACAAGTAACGGGAGCAAAGGAAAAGCCAATGAAGCGAGGGATTCGACACTGTCGGGAGTGTGGAGACATTGGTCATGATAGAAGACAATGCCCAAGAAATTTGAACACACGTAAGATGTTAAAATAATTTATAATAACACCTAAAATTTGAATAGTTAAATTTTTTATGTGCTTGTGTTTGGTGTTTATGCAGGACATCACCGTCGAACAATGAGGAATCAACTCCAATAGATCTCAGTGACCCATTATTCGACGAATTTTACAGGATGCACGGACCTACCGAATGATTTATGTTTGTATTATACAAAGGCCGGTTGTTATGAAGGCTAATGATCAGGTTAAGTTTTCTATATGCAGTCTTATTTTATTTGTTTGTTCATGTCCACTGATAAGCTCTTACTTTGTCCACTGCTAATTGAAATGGAAATTTGGTTGGTTTACTTCTTGCATGAAATTTGGACACATGTTAATTTTACATGTCTTCTCCCTATTTGGAAATTTTCATAGACATTTGATAAAGTATCATATTTTGAGTTTTGTGAAGAAGCAATGACTTTTACCATGTACAATGGGTAGTTTATGCTGAATTATGAACGAGTGACACAGATTCATTGATTATATCACAGGCTAATGTATCATTTCCAGCAGGGAGCTGTTGTTTCCATCGCAGTAATGATTTCCAGCAACACTAATCATTTACAGCAGCAACCAATTTTTGCTAATGTTATGTTCTAGTGCTTGACTGGTTATTAAGATCTGACCTTGACTATGAAGCAATATTGGTGCACGATTTTGTAAACATTCGTACCTGAAGGATACTTGAAATTTGCACTATGTTGGAACACAATGATTAGAAATCAGCGTGTAAAATACAAACTACAATACAACATCTTCTATGCATGATAAGTACATTGCAGCTAATCACATTTCGAATGCTTGGAGAATATTAAAGTGTACACCAACATTTCAACTACTCGTAATTTCACACACACAAGAAAATTACATTGCAAAGCATTTTATGTGCTCCCTCTTAGCAATATCACGATCACCCCAACCAACTGAACAATGGTAGCCATATTCACTCGGTCGTATGGGTCAGCTTTTTCCGAGCAGCTTGCACGTGCTTATGGTCACTCGTGTCCCCACTCATATATACGAAATAAATATTCAGCAATATTTGTAATATTTTGTTATATAAATAACCCATAAATCATTCACCAAAGAATGTATAGCACATTGACATGTTATTGTGAATTAGGAGAGTGTTACTTATGACTGACGTGTCAATTTTTTGAGAACAAGTACGCCATCTGTTTAATGTGAAGGGACATGATAATGCGACTTTACTGAATTCCCAACGCGTGGTGATATTGACGACATATTGAATAATATTTCAGTTTTTGCAAAATACAATGTTAGACACAAGGAATTGCAATACATAGTCCCAATAATTATATATGAAGCAAATGAAAGTAATACTTGTGTTATTATAAATTAGATAATGAACATTAAGGAAATATACTTCTAATTTTTCCCAGTTTTATATTGTTGTTTGTACCTGTTTCATGTCCTACTTTTTCTATCTTTCTTTATATTATATGTTTAGGGAATCCCTCAAAGCAACATATACTGTGAAAAATAAAATATTGTGTGAATTTCTAATCACTCATATAGACTAGGACAAATATTCAGTACTATTTCAAAATTACTTGACTGGTGTCAGGTATTTCAGAAAAAGTAGGCCATCGAACGATGTGATTTGATATGATAGAGATATTTACTACGAACCCGAGACGGAGCCATATTGACAACTTATTGAATAGCGTTGACGTGTTCAAAGATCTAGATGCACGCACCCATGATGGCTTCAGAGCATTGTCCAATTATTATATATGTGGATTATTATAACAAAACAGATACGTTTACAGCCTTTTACATGAAAGGAAACTAATTATTGTATTATTAAAACCTAGATAATTAATATTAGGGAAATATACTTGTGATGTTGGTTGTTGCAAAATATATAGCTAGGGTTAAGAGGAAAGTGAGTTATCTAAAGGCATTCAAATTTTTTCTTTATGAAATTGATGATTTCTAGCTTCCCCCAGTTGTATAACGTCACAAGGAGGTTGGAGTAATTTTCGGGGCATTTTTCCAATTTTTTTACTATTTATTTAACTTTTTTCAAGATTTTTGCACTAAAAAAAGCCAAAATAATCGGAAGCTGACACCTGGCGCGATCTGAGCGCATCACCTTTCACCACTTGCACAAGTGTACGTCAATACACATGGCCACATCCTTGGTTTTTACCCTAAATTGTTATTTTATTGTTTTTTCTTATGAAATTCATAACTAAATACACAAAAATGATAAAAATGTTCCGAAAATTGATACGAACTCATTGACACTTCATCTTCCTTACTGAATTCCCCGTATCATGGTTATTCAGTTTAAAAGACAATTTCGAGCATTCACGGGAGATGCTTGTTGATGTAGGTTATCTAGGTTAAAGTTAACAACATATATAGCTAGGGTTAAGAGGAAAGTGAGTTATCTAAAGGCATTCAAATTTTTTCTTTATGAAATTGATGATTTCTTGCTTCCCCCAGTTGTATAACGTCACAAGGAGGCCGGAGTAATTTTCGGGGCATTTTTCCAATTTTCCTACTATTTATTTAACTTTTTTCAAGATTTTTGCACTAAAAAAAGCCAAAATAATCGGAAGCTGACACCTGGCGCGATCTGAGCGCATCACCTTTCACCACTTGCACAAGTGTACGTCAATACACATGGCCACATCCTTGGTTTTTACCCTAAATTGTTATTTTATTGTTTTTTCTTATGAAATTCATAACTAAATACACAAAAATGATAAAAATGTTCCGAAAATTGATACGAACTCATTGACACTTCATCTTCCTTACTGAATTCCCCGTTTCATGGTTATTCATTTTAAAAGACAATTTCGAGCATTCACGGGAGATGCTTGTTGATGTAGGTTATCTAGGTTAAAGTTAACAACATATATAGCTAGGGTTAAGAGGAAAGTGAGTTATCTAAAGGCATCCAAATTTTTTCTTTATGAAATTGATGATTTCTAGCTTCCCCCAGTTGTATAACGTCACAAGGAGGCCGAAGTAATTTTCGGGGCATTTTTCCTATTTTCCTACTATTTATTTAACTTTTTTCAAGATTTTTGCACTAAAAAAAGCCAAAATAATTGAAGCTGACACCTGGCGCGATTCTTAGCGCATCACCTTTCACCACTTGCACAAGTGTACGTCAATACACATGGCCACATCCTTGGTTTTTACCCTAAATTGTTATTTTATTGTTTTTTCTTATGAAATTCATAACTAAATACACAAAAATGATAAAAATGTTTCAAAAATTGATACGAACTCATTGACACTTCATCTTCCTTACTGAATTCCCTTTTTCATGGTTACGCTATATTAGTATTTTATTATTATTTACCCCACATTATTATTATATTACTTTTTAGCCTCTACATTTGTTAATTATATTTACTCGAAATTATTATTTTTATTGTTATTTTGAGTGAGAATAGACCATTTTTGGTGTTAATCAGTTTCTCTCTTCTTCAATTTGTTAATTTTTTTTTCCTTTATAAGGGTGAAGGGATGTTTTGAAAAATAAAAAGAACAAATTACATTCCAAGTATTGTATAACATCATAAAAAAGTCCATGAATAACCCATTATTTGTATAACTTAATTTACTGCATCCAAACATTTCATTCATTCATACAAAATTGACGAATTCCTGACGACTGACATAATGGTCCCATAAGATAGTTTTACATTGCAAAGCATATTATTTGGTCCCTGTTAGCAATACCACGATCACCCCAACCAACTAAACAGCCGTAGCCGCAATTAGTCAGTCGTATTGGTCGGCTTCTTCCGAGCGCTTTGACGTGCTTATGCTCACTCATGTCACCACCATCGTCTAGTATCTCTCTCACAGCATCAGGGGATACATAGTCCCAATTATAACTTGTATGAGTAGTTGCCGCAAATGCTCGGAAATTTTCGAATCCTTCGTTGAATGCCATCTCCAGTTCACTATGGTGCTCTTCGCATCGCATATGGTTCATCAAACAACCTTTAATTTCATCATTCATTACTGTATCCAACTCCTCTGCTTTCAACTTCCTTGTATGACTCAACTTCAAGTACTTGTTCTTTTGGGAGAATGCTTTGTTAACTCTAATGTTAAGATCAGCAGAATGGCCTCGTCTTCAACACATTTCTTGTGCCACGAATTGATCAGTCTGGAATTATAATCTAGCTTGCTACTGACTGCATGTATTGCCTCTAATGGATCATCGGAGTCCCCTCACTCCCAAATGATGTTGAAAATCGAAGGGTCGGCGAGTACAACGTGGAAATGGAGCCTGCAACTCCAATTTTTCATATTCGACTGTGTTGTTGGCGCCTGAAGAGGATGACATGCTTGAATAATCCTATTTGTTTTTAGAGGATGAGGATTGCTTATGCAATTTCGTTTGAGGAAGGGGACATAGCTTTATAGACCAACATACCAAAGCTTGCGTGTAGTCAACATATGTACTTTATTTCAATTTTTAAAAAGAGGTGTCAGGTTTTGTTTTTCAAGCATGTCAACCTCATTACACCACTGTCAATGGCTGAAAGCAACTCAATGGAAGTGACATCTAGTTAGTGAACCCAACCACAGTGGTTAGGATTAAACTTAGATTGTATCAGACAAAAAATTAATTTATACATTGTCAACCATATATTTTTTGGCGGGAACCTTTTTATTGGTATTACTATCACATCCTTCATAGAAACTCTCCCTCCACGAAAAACTGACTCCTCCACCGAAGCTCTCTCCATCGACTGAAACTCTCTCCTCCACAGAAACTCTCTCCCTCCATAGAATGGATTTACTAACCAAGTTTGATGTCAGCATAATAAACACCCCTCCAAACAAAGACCGCCTTCGACACGCGAGTGAGTCACCAGACAAGCAGTGTCACATTCCTAGACAGAATGACCATTTTGTTGGAAGTTTTGAGTCTGAAAGGGTTCTTGGATTCTGGAAGGAGAGGCATCTTCAACTTGGTGATGAAATCCAAAGGGCAAGGGCACGTTTGGAATTTGTTGAAGGCCAAATTGAAGATGACAAAAGGCAGGCCAATTTGGATAGGGCGAAGTTGCAGCGCATGAAGCGTAGACACAAACGACTTCGGAGTGTAGCTGTTCAAAAATACAAGAACTCATCTAATGCAGTGGAGTCAAAGAGGCGTGTGATGCAAGCTGGATTCGACTACTTCCGGTCCTATGCAAAACTCGTCGTACCCGGGTTTGATTGGTCATCTATTACCTTTTCCGACGTTAACAAATATACTCACCAAGGGAAGTAACCATTTTGGTTATCGTGTTTGAGCAGAGGCAAATCAGTGGAATTGGAATTTTCGTTCAACTCTGCTTCAAACCTATTTTGATGCTTACTATTATGGAAGATTTCAACCTTCACATTTTGATGTCTTTAATGATGAGAACACGTGATGCAACGTGGCCATCTACTTCAGTCATATGTTGCTGCCATGTCCATTTTTGTGTGATCAAGTATCAGATTTGGACATGGTTGCATCATATGCAATGTTGCCTTTATTTATTATATGTTAGGGCAAGGTTTATGGAAAAGCATTTGTGACAAGGTTATGTTATTGTTTTTTTGTACTGTTTCATCTCCTACTATTGTTTTCTTCCTTTATATTATATGTTTGTGGAATCCCTCAAAGTTAACATATACTGTGAAAAAATGCAGAGTGAATATATAATCACTTATATAGAATAGGACAAATATTCACTAATATTTTAAAATTGCTTGAGTGGTGTGAGGTTTTTCAAAAAAGTATGGCATTATTTTATGTGATTGGACATGATGGATTTTTTGTACTGATTCCCGATGGACTACTTATTGAATACCTGTGACGGTTTATAACTCTAGATGCAGTTGCATATGGACGACTTATTGAATACCTATGACGTGTTCAAAGCTCTAGGCGCAGTTGCAATGATGGCTTCAAAACAGTGTGCAATTATTATATATGTACATTATTATAACAAAACAAAAACAGATTATGTTACATCCTTATATTTGAAAGGAAACTATTTCTTGTCTTATTACAAATTATTTAACGAATATTAAGGAAATATACTTGTTAAAGTAAACAAACATATATACTTAGGGTTAAGAGGAAAGTCAGTTCTCTAAAACAATTTGGATTTTTTCATTGCGAAATGGATGCTTTATAGGTTCATCTAGTTTTATAACGTCACAAGGAGGCCGGAGTAATTTTCGGGGCATTTTTACGATTTTCCGACTATTTATTACAATTTGTTCAAGTTGTTTGCACTAAAAAACCCCAAATAATCGCAAGTGGACACATGGCGCGATCTCAGTGCATACCTTTCACCACTTGCACAAGTGTACGTCAGTTGCAACCAAACATTCTTGCTTTTTACCCTAAATTCTTATTTTATTGTTTTGCCTTACAAAATTCATAACTAAATACACAAAAATGATAAAAAAAACTTCGGAAAATTGCTACGAATTCATTGAGGCTTCATCTTTCTTACTTCCTGAATTCCCCGTTTCGTGGTGACGCTAAATTATTATGATATTGTTCTTTACCCTAAATTATTATTATATGACTTTTTACCTTCTATATTTATTAATTTTATTGACCCTAAATTTTTTTTTTTCTAATTTTGTTATGCGAAAAGACCATTTCAGGTGCCAATTAGTTTCTCTCTTCTTCAATTTATTAACTTCTAATTTTTATTAGGGTTAAGGGATGTTTTGAAAAAGTAAATGAAAAAAATACATGTCAACCATTGTATGGCATCAGAAAAAAATTAGTTTAGGATATGATAAGTGGGAAAATGTCTTTTCCAAGCACTGGTGAACAGACAGCTCACTCCATGCACGCCTTTTCGTTTACCAAATATTAAGATTGTAGTTGGCCAAAATATCTATGTCAGTAAAATGTCATATTACACATCTATGATGTCAGTAAGCATTCAAGTATACAAATATATATACATAGATTTATATATAAAACGGTTTATGACTGCACAAACACCAACAAAATACATTAAAACCCAACATTTGGCCAACGTAGCCAGCCAACGTAGAACTGAAGAGAAGCAAGTCCAGAAAGCATAAAAACCTTAAAAACATACTACAACTAATTATAAGGGTATGGATTCCCTGGCACAACATACACACGCATTACCTTGAACCAAAAAACACTCTCACGGTGCCATTTGCATCGATTGCAACAAGTCCAGAACGAAGGATTTATCTTTGCTTCAGGAGGCCAGCCTTCAATAACAAAACACCATTCGTTGTTGTTACAAGCGCTGCAATGATTGAACTTAATCTTCCCATAGTAAAACATATCTACGATATGTCTTCCAACATTCCAAACTCGGCTTAATCTTCGTCTCAAAGCATCCCTGGTTCCTTTCATATCAATGTTGTTACGTTGATTCAAAGAACACAAAAATTCTAATGCATCCTCTTTTGACTGACCAATTTCAGACATGCCAAGAAGTCCAACTATATATGCCGCTTCCATATGGCCTGCCGTGGCTGCGATGCACATCCCATACAACGCTTCCACGTTACCCTGCATGAAAAACACTTCGAACGCCTCTCTAAATATCGACTCAGGGTTCTCGCAAGCTCTGCATTGTTGCAAGAAAAGCTGGACCGCAGGATTATCATGGTACCAGCTAGGATGGTCTGGATACTTAGCCATTGAAATGGTGTTCCACACTTGTGGAGTGTTTGCCAACGTCCGGAATAATGGACTTGGTATTAGTTTTATTACTTTTATCAATTTTAATATTATTTGTTCTTTTAATGACCAATTAAGTGCACAGTTTCAAGGATTGTAAAAGTTCTCCCCAAAAAGACATGTTGCACGCACCACCAATGAGTTTTCAAATCCATTTTGTAATATTTGTTCTCGAAATAGGTGGATTGGCATTGAGTTTAAATTATTGTTCTTGAAATAGGTAGATTGTTTATTGGCATATACTAAAAGTTTATTGATTGTTTACTGCATGTTTATCGCATGTTAGAGCGCGGATATTGGATGTTTATTGAAGGTTTATTGATTGTTTACTATATGTATATCGCATGTTATTGCTCGGATATTGGATGTATATTGAAGGTTTATTGATTGTTTACTGCATGTGTATCGCATGTTATTTATCGGATATTGGATGTTTATTGAAGGTTTATTGATTGTGTACTGCATGTGTATCACATGTTATTTATCGGATATTGGATGTTTATTGAAGGTTTATTGATTGTGTACTGCATGTGTATCGCATGTTATTTATCGGATATTGGATGTTTATTGAAGGTTTATTGAGTGTTTATTGCATGTGTATCGCATGTTATTTATCGGATATTGGATGTTTATTGAAGGTTTATTGATTGTTTACTGCATGTGTATCGCATGTTATTTATCGGATATTGGATGTTTATTGAAGGTTTATTGATTGTGTACTGCATGTATTTCGCATGTTATTGTCTGATATTGAATGTTTATTGAAGGTTTATTGATTGTTTATTAGTAGGAAGAACAACTATTAAGCAGAATTTCCTAATCGATATGACTCCCTTATGGATGGTGAAATTAGGGACTGATGTATATTACATGTCTATTGCATATAGATTGCATGTCTATTGCGTGTATATTGCTTGTCTGTTGCCTGTGTATTGTTGTTTATTTCCTTCGTAAGCAATAAACAATCAAGACACACGCAATAAATGTACGCTATGCACGCAATAGACAAGCAATATAGATGCACCAATATACATTACTTTTATGCTACTGAGCTGCCCAAGACCAATAAAATAAAGAAAATCAACGAATTTATTAACCGATTATAAAGGAAAGAGGGATTCAAACCCGATGGGCGGTACGGAACCAATAGGAAGTTTTTATAGCATTGCAGATGGGAAATGTTTATTGAAGTTGTATTGAGGTTTATTGACGGTTTACTGAATGTTTACCTGAAGGTTTAGTGCATGTATATCGCATGTGTTTCAATAAACAGGGCATGGTTGAATAAAACATTGGAGGCGAGGGCATAGCCGCCTATTTCCCTTACAGAATTACAATCAATACACACGCAACTCATTGCGATTAAGTTAAGGCATGGTGAACGGCTTAAAGATTGGGATCTGATATTTGGAATGGTGGCTTGGATAAATCATGACATATTACTTTGCAATAATGTAATACACTTTAAAAAGCCATCAGTCATTGTTCACATATGCAGTCTTCCAATCCCAATTCAATGCAGTTTGGTTAAGGTTATGTAAATGTCGTGAAGGAGTTAGGGCAATATTACAGAGATGTTTGTTTCATTAAATCCAAAAAAACTTTACACTCCAGATGCACATTCTATTTATGGGAATGGCATGTGCCTAACTTCAAAAACGCATATGCCTATCCATTTACATTTGCCCACGTGCACTAGATTTACAGATCCATTTACTTTTCTCCTCACTAAGCCTCTGCATCTCCATTTCAGATTCTTCATTTTTCTGTCTATGCTCTGCATCCAGCTACTATATACATTTAGCATAATATGAGAATAAACGTAGCGTAGTATCACACTAATCAAAATGAAAGCATGCATCCGCTATAATAATATTTTGGTTCTAATTGTTGTCCAATAACTTAAACTTAAAATTAAGTACAAAAATACACTAAGATTGAGAAAGACGAAGAAGAATTGAGGAGCAGAGGTAGAATTCGAAAAGGAGCCGTGGATCTGTATTGTGTATTTACATGACTTTCAAATTGGAGATTTCCAAAACCAATTTAATCATCCCGTACCTGAACCCATTTCAACCACTATCATGGCATGTAAGCATCTCCCCGTAATATCTCTCAGCCAACTTCAACCGGAAAAAGGGCATGTTCTGCGAGGTGCAAGTAGCTAACGGAATCTCAGCACTCAAAAGCTCAATGTACTTCAACACGAACATGCCACAATCACCTCTGAAGCAAATCAAGAACTCGATCAATTCAAGTAATGACATTGTAACGTAATTGACAATTTCAAGTAATAAAATTAAAGAAAAAGTTGTGCTCACTGATTAGATTGTTGTGGAACATCCACACGTTCTATTGGCCATGGACACCACCAATCTCTGCTGCAGTCGTTTGCGTAAACACCTTCTTCGTAAAAGTCGATGGAGTTGAGAAGATTTGGAATAGTAATTGAAAGCGGGGCGAGTTCTTCCTTTAACATCTCATCTGGAATAAGTGAAACCATTGAATCGTATACTTTTATTTCACACTTAACCAGATCAATCATTAGAGCCACCCAATGCTTATGCTTCGTCAACATACAAGGGGCATACACCTTATACACGTTCTGCCAATCCACCCCACACGCCGAACCTTTCCATTTACAACGTTCACTAAACTGTTTCTAATTTTCCACCCAGCCTGCTCTTTTTTTCTTTTATTATCCGCAAAGCAAGTATGGATGTGATTCTGTGAAATAGAAAACAATCAATGGTTAAACACCTCCACAAAGCAAGTATGGATAATTTGTAATTATGAACTGCACTTGGTCAAGCCCTATGACATACCATGAAAAATACATCGGTCGTTGTCCAGTTCGATATTTGTACAACCTCCAAATCTTGTTGTCGCTTCCGGATGAGATACAACCCCAAATCAATGTGCTGCACATGTTTTTCTGGTCAATCTCATAATCTACGTACATTAAAACAAATGCATAATTAATTAAACTTACATCTCCTGTCAGCCAACCGGGTCAGCTTTTACGAGGGAAGCGAAGAATTCAATCTCAGCTTCCACGTGGCCAAATTGCATCACTAAACTGTGAATATAACAAAGTTTTAGATCACAACAATTAAAAAATATATACACTAATGCCTTCTATCTCAAAAAACAAGGGACTTACTTTGGGTTATGGCGCTATTCCCAACAAAGTTTTAGCAATTTCACCATATCATCATGCAGAATCGCCTTCATTGGGTCTACCATCTAAAGTCGGGTTGTCTCTGGCACAGTTTTTTTCACCAATTCAATAGCTTCAATGATCTTCCACATAGGAATAATCCTTTTCCTCTTTCGTAATTGGACCCCTTGTTCCACAGCTTTACCTTTATCATTCAACCAAACGTTCAACTCAGATAGCACAGCTGTAGGTTGATCCAAATCAATATCCCCGATAGTAAACTCAACAGTTGCCCCCGCCGTGCTCTCGCCAATGTCATCACAAACCAAAATAACTTCATCATCCTCTTCCTCACGTTCCTTTATTTGCACTTCCTTTTCCTCACTTTTTTTTCTTTTCACTTCCTTGCCCTCCTTTCTTTTTGTTTGCGGATCCTCTCCATCACTGCTTTTTCTTTGCAAATCCCCTCCGTCACTGCTTTTTCTTTGCAGTTCCTCTCCCTCACTATTTTTTCTTTTCACTTCCTCTCCCTCACTGCTCTTTCTTTGCAGTTCCTCTCCCTCATTGCCTTTTCTTTTCACTTCCTCTCCCTCACTGCTCTTTCTTTGCAGTTCCTCTCCCTCATTACTTTTTCTTTTCACTTGCTCTCCCTCACTGCTCTTTCTTTGCGCTTCCTCTCCCTTGCTGCTTTTTATTTTCACTTGCTCTCCCTCACTTCTTTCCCTTTGCGCTTCCTCTACCTCACTTGGTTTTCTTTGCACTTCACCCCCTTCAATCCCCTCCTAGTCCTTTTCCTCTCCCTCATATCTGTTACTTGGCCCTTCATCCCATTCACTGTCATCCATTTCGTCAGATCCCCTATATAGATGTGACAAGGCACAACGATTCGTCCTCTCTTTCAGTAAAGCTAGGTCCCTCCTTACTTCCTGCTCAAAATGAGGACCTAAACAGTGGTCCAAAAGTTTTTCCATCCGTATGACCTTTAACTCAAGGACGTCATTTTCCCGCTTTACTTGAAACAACTCGGACCTCAACAAGCTTACCAGCTTGTTCAACTCATCAAGATCAGCACATGAAGAAGGAATTGACTCTCCAGAGAACAACGGAGGGCGATCCTGTGGCCAACTCCAATATGATTGTCTCATTTCCTCTTCACTCGGACGTAGCGCCCGCACCTGAAGCTAAACTTTCAGAATACAGACAATATTCATATTCAATCATTCTGCTTAATAATTTCATTGAATCTTATAAACAGTTTCAAGGGCTGCAAACCAAACCTCTTTGCTCTGGAAAAAATAATTGTTCAACTTCCTCATCTCGGGCATAGACGTAGTCGTTCTCCATCGCAAAATACGCGGACAGCTGTTGGATCAACAACCTTGCAGTAATTCAGGTCCGCCATTCTAGGAATTAATTCATATACCCAAATCTACACAATTCACAGGACAAAAGTCATTATTTAAGTTTTAAAGTTCACAAAGCATAACTGACATGAACATTATTACCATGTACCTGGAAAGCATACGTGAAACCTTTAAAACTCCACCCACCCCTTTGCACTTCACCATGCTTATGATTCTTGCCCTTCTCATTTTTCCGGCTTGTTCCCGTTACCTTACTTTTCCCCTTCTCTCTTCCCTCTTCATTTTCAAAGCTTTTCATATACTTTGTTGGTGCAGAAAATAGACTGTCTTGGGTTTTGTCAAACGAACACCGAACCCCACGGATACCTGTTGAATGCATCCAAGTCCTCTACAAGGGTCAGGTAGTTTACATTGATGTTCAAATGCTTGTCCCTTCCCAAAACCACTAGCTCAGCAAAGTAAACAAGAGCTAGCTTGTAGACGTCATCTCTCTCTTTGCACCTCATAAATGCTTCTTCTAAAGCATTACATGTAATTCCTTCGTCTATAAAATATCTTTTATGAAGTCTAATTTCAGCACTTTCTCCACTGGAAACTTCAGGCACTTCCCCAAAACGAAGCCCTGTGATCAAACAGAAATCCTGGCAGTAAACTGAGCAACGTCGCACCCTATTAAGAAACTCAGCCCATCCAAGTCTTTCACACCCTGCCCCGCGACTCGACGCAACACAACTCCATGCACAATCTGCCCGCTGAACTGAATCTTGTCTATATTCAGAAGATGGCCAAAGCATGATGTCTTGAATCGTTCTAATTGTTCCGCACTCAACTTCGCTCGAATTGCAGTTAGGCTTGAATTTGCATGTGAGCAGTTGTTCACCCGTGACGCATATGCCTCTAACTTCTGGCCATACCAGCTGCACGTTGGATCCCATTTCCTAAAATACAAGATGAAATAACGTCAACACATATACTACCACCACGTATTTACACAATCATATTGGTATTTACACAACTAGTCAACTAGACACATTACAAATTTTATGAAGTACATGCGCATAGGGATTACTGATCACAGGCTTTAACATCATCAAAGCAATATGACAAATTTTGAGCAAATACCTGTTAATGCAATGATTCTGTGAATTACAACCAATAGCATGTGTTTTATTTATGGATCCAAACTCCAATCAATGGTTGATGCATGAGTGAGTATGAGTGCAATCTAGGCAAGTTCTGCACTTCACACACATGACAATTATTGTCATCTCATACACAACACAAAATAAATAAATAAATAAGAAATATAGTGGAAGGAAGCAAAGCAAAACATCTGCTCTGCTACTGCTGCTTGCTAAGCCATTGCCACATCCTTCTTTCTTTCTAGCTTTTTCTTCAGTCAGCCATTATGGTCATGGATCAACCTTTATTTCAAATGCTTTGCACTTTTATTCATGACTTTATTATTATATGTTCTCATTTTTCACAGGCAAATTTAGCAACAAGGGAAATAATATTTATTTCAAAATAAACCCATATTCTAGCGCCAAAGAGATAATCTGCACTCTGCACTGCTTCAAATGTGGAAGGTTTTGAAGATCTCCTCCAATTCAACACCATTATCTTATTCATATAATTATTGACATGTTATTGATATGTTATTAACATGTTAATGACTTGATTTTCATTCATTTTTTAACATATACACAAGCAAAAATTAACATGCAAGTGAAGCACAAGGAAGAGATGCCAAATCCGACAACATTGATGGTACAAATTGGGGAAAACCTTTACTCTAACCCTAAACTCAAATTTCATAAATTACTCACCAAATGCTGGTTATTGAACAATCGCAAGGTGTCTGTGCGGGGTCTTTGTGCGGCTTTGCTCCACAAATGGAACCTTTCACTTCCAACGAATACGGCTTCTCTCCTTCCCCTTCCACCGCTTCGCCTCTTCACTGTTTTCGGAATCCACGCCTTTGCCCCTTCCACTCAAAATAAATACTTTTTAAGGGTTTAGAGAAAGGAGTTGCGTTCAACCGTTGCCTTGCCTTCAACCGTCGTTAACAGTTGCCTTCAACCTTTTCTCAGAGCTTAGCGGTTTCTCAGAGCTATGGGTTTTAGAGCGAGCGATGAGTTTTTTCTGTTCAAACTTCGAACTTGCCTCTTTTTTTAATTTTTCGAACCAACTTCAATGCTGGATATTAAATTCGGGTTTGGGTTCCTCACCTACCCGATTGCAAAACTTTATCTCAATTCTCCCTAGCCCTTAGATTGATCTGATGGCTATAAAGTGAACCCCTTATAACTTAACACTCTTAAGTTTCCACTCACTATAGAATCAGCCTATAATTTGACATTTGGCCCTCCTTATGGGAGATGGCCCAATGACTGAAGAATATGTTGGCCCTTGATACTGAAGAGATTATAAATCTATGACAATGAGATACTTATGGTTTTAGTTATATATTTCATCTATGTCAGTGAATTGCAACGCATATGCTTTCCAGCTCTTATTGCTTTGCTAGCTAGATTGTAGATACATAAAACAAAGGCAGTTTGTTTTTGGTGACATGAAATTTGGTATTGAAGATATATATTTTTCGTAAAAAAAATATATAACTCTTCATGGTTTTCAATATCAATTATGGAGCTTTTATAAAGCCCATTTGCTACTTTAATAAAAAAGACAGTACATTATTCCTATGATAACGTGGAGGCTCATAAATCATCTAGCTTACTAAGGCCTCCTCCCCCCCCCCCCCCCCATTGCAGTTTCATTGTAATTATAGGCAGCTACTCAAATCTTAAATAAACACCGAAAAATAATTCAAAATTTGGTAGAAAGCTACTAAAATATTAAATAGACACTTAATGCATCATTATGATTCAATGAAACAACATTGACAAACAATTCAAATTCAGTAGGTAGCTAAGGAATGCATCATTATCATTTCAATAAAGTTGTATCGCACATGTGAGAGGTATTCAGTGTATTGTCGCATAACTAGGGGTGTTTTTCTGCTAAACGGATTCGGAAACCACTATTTCAAATTCTGTTCCGAAAATTTTCGGAATTATCTTTTAGTTCCGATTTTCCAATTTCCGAAATTTCGGAATGTACTAACTCTATTCCGATGCGGAATTTTCGGCATTATCGGAATTTTGGAAGTTAATATTTTCGGAATTTTCGGATAATAATTTCGGCATTTTTGGATAAAAATTTTGGAAATCAATTTTTGAAATTTTCTTGTGAATCCTTCTACTAATATTTTTAAATGTACTTTTAAAATTTTCATTATATATGTATATATAATGTTTGCCAATAATATCAAAGAAAACTTGTGTCTTTGGTTGGTTGTGACAAAACTATGGACCAATTAAAAATTGTGGGAATTCACTAAATGTTGTGCATATATAAAAATTGTGGGAATTCATTAAATGTTGTGCATATATAAAAATTGTGGGAATTCACTAAATGTTGAGCATATAAATTAAATATATTGATTTTTGTATAAACTTTTGTAGGATTAATTCAAAATATTTCGGATTAAATCGGAATTTTCCGAATTAGAATGCATTTCAAATATTCGGAATTTTTGAAATCGGAATATATTAGGAATATATAGGAATTATCGGATCGGAATGAGTTCGGAACATTTGGGATTCGAAATTTCGAAATATTGGAAGTTCCTTGTACATTCCGAATCCGAATTCCAAAATTTTTCGGAAATTTTGGATTTCGGCGTTTTACGGAATTCGGATTTGTCGAAGTCGGATTTTTTGGAAATCTTCGGACCGAATTTAATCGGTCGGAATCGGATTTTCCAATCCAACTTGCACCCCTACGCATAACTGATGGGGTCAGCCTTAGGGTTTGCAAAGTGATGGAGTGATAGGGTTTTTGAAAATGAGTTGAGGAAGAAGTTATGCGGGGTTTGAATACACAATGCGCGAAAATGAGTTTAAAATGGGTTTATTTGGGTCAAAATAAAAGTTGAGTATGTTATTGGAATAATAAGTGATTGGGTGTGAATATAAAAGGGTTAATTAAAGTTTAGTACCAGTGGTTATACCCTTAAGACATGTTAGTCCTTATCTTCTCAATTTTACCAATCACATACCCTGGTCTTTTAAATTTGTTACAATGTGGTTCTTGTTGTTGTTGGATCAGTTGTGCCAAAATTGATCCAACTACATCCTTAACTTGTAATACTTGCAAGTGCACGAGCCGTTCGGTAGTATAACATATGTAAGTGCGAGGTCGATCCCACAAGGATTGATGATAGATTGATTCAATTTGATTCTCTGCACAAAACAGAAAACAAAAATGAAGATATCATACAACAAAAAAGAAAGAAAATAAACTAACTCAAGCAAATAAGTTAACAAGTTCAATTCAGATTCTCATATTGATTCTAACTAAAGTATGATTAATCCATGGTGTCTGGTTCTAACCTTGTATTCATAATTCCCTAATTAGATCCTTGTTGTCGAACCTAAATTAAGCATTAGAAATCTATTAAGCATAGAAGAATGTTTTAAACAACCAAGTATGTATCTAATCCCTATTGTTGAATGTCCATACATACTCTTCCTATTCATAGTTCAATTCAAATAATTAAAGCATATGGTGTCTACTCTTAATTCCAACCAAGATAGCTAACATACAAGTTTTAATGGTGATCAATCATTTAAACAAGCATATTAACTTATAAGCATAATGAATAAGAACAAGAACTGTAATTGAAACTTGGAAACTAATCAAACTTGAAAACTTAAAATAAGAAATTACATGATAATGAAAAATAAATTACAACTAAGAAAAACAGAAAGGAAAATTTAGAAAAGGGTTTTGTTACAACAATTGAGAACTTAAAAGAAAAACTAAGAGAATTTGAGGGAGAGAAGGGAGAGGAGCTCTAGAGAAGTGTTTGAGAGCTCCCCCCATTGAGGTGTGTTTGAGAACTTAGAGAATTTGATGAAGAAAAGGGAGAGTGTTAGATAACTTAGAGATTTTGAGGAAGAGAAGGGAGAGGAGCTCTAGAGAGATGTTTGAGAGCTCCCCCCTTAGGGTGTGTTTGAGAACTTAGAGAATTTGAGGAAGAGAAGGGAGGAGCTCTAGGGTGTGTCTGAAAGCTTGGGGAACCTCACTATTTATAAGCCTAAGAGAAGTAAAAAACTGAATTGAGTATTGTTTTTACCTACAACACCCACTTCACCAACTTTACCTAACTTTCCCACAAAAAATAATTAGCTCATGCATATGTCATGCATGACAATACATTGCAATATGCTTGTATGATTGTTTTTGGCTTGTTCCACCATACATAAAATTTTGGAAAAATATGGGTCTTGAAGCTCTTTGTCTTATCTTTCCAACCATATGTAGCCCAGCTCAAGGAAAAATTGGAAAGGCCTTCAAATATCATTTTTGGCACAGTGAACGCAGATCCTACCGAATTTCACCTTAAGCTGCCAAAACTTGCATAACTTCCTTTAGAAGACTCGGAATCTATAACATTTCGACCCAAAAATATTATTATCCGTTAACTTAATTAATTTCATAAAATATGATATTACAATTTTGCCCCTGGGGGTAGGGGTAATTTGGTCACTTTTAATCCAGAAGGTTTTGGGGAAAATAAATGGCACCATTACGTAGATTGTACCAGAGATGAGTCCGTAGACACGTAGTGAGCTCTGAATCGGAGTTGTAATGAAGAAGTTACGATCAAAACAAACTCAGTGGTACAATCGTAATTATTTCGTAAATGGTTTTTAAAATCAGAATTTTTCTCCCATTTCTCTCTCTCTCTCCCTCCCTCCTGTGCAAACAGCCCCCCTGGCATTATTCATTCGACGGCTCTTTGAACCATCACCGTCTCATCGACCACCAAACTCGATAAGGTTGGCACCAAAAGAACCAGGCCAGTTTGACCTATAACTTCACGGAGCTCGTTCAGACATTTCCGGCAACCAAATTCTTCGAAATTGGTATGATTTCTCATCCTCTCAATGTGTTCTAGCTGCTGGTTGGGTTGTTTAGGATTAATTTCTGCGTTTTGGTTGTCAATTAAGTGATAGAAGTTTTGGCCGGTTTCGGCCCTTGATTCCGGCCACTTCCGGTCACTTTTTGGGGTTGGTCCAAGAACAAAAGTTGTTCCACTCAATGTCCTGATCATGTAGGTATAGGTCTTGACCAACAATTTTGAGATTTTTTGGTCACCAGAATTTCTCTAGACACGCATCCACTGCCGGCGTGTGTGGCGGCGCGTGGACACTGTTTAGGTGTCCCTCTTAGTCCTAAAATGATCCCCATGTCGTCCCGAGCACGATAGTATGCTCAAATTTTAATTTGGTTATCGTTTGATCGTCGATTGGATATGTTTGGACCATTGTATCAACTCCAATTTAATATAAGTTGATCTAGGCTTCCATAGGATCATGTAAGATTTCGCGGATCGTGAATCGGAGCCCCAAATGTTCCAATTCAATAACTTAAAGTTTACGTTAAACGACAACCGTCCGATCGTGAGCGATCCAACCGTTCGATCTAGACCAAACTTGTAGGACGTGTACCCTAAACCTTGTTGAACCCATTGAAACTTTCGGATTGTAAAACGGAGGTCGTGGGCCTTGTGGGCCCGGTTGACCCAAGTTGGGAAGTTTGACCGCTCGGTTGATCGAGAGTCTTCAAAGGCTATTCCTTTATCCGAAACACATAGTTGGACTCTAGGAATGTCTCGTTCCTCGTACACTTACTTGAAACTCGGGAAACTAGGATTTTAATTTAAAGTTCTCGTTCGAAGCGTTTTATATTAATTTCGTACTCGTATTTTGAAATAGGTACTCTGGCTACTCGCACGCAGGGCGGGACCCTCTCAAGGTCAAGCAGCGTGAGACTATTTATGAGTGGACATTGTTTTCAAATGCTATCATTATTTTTTAGACAAGAAGCTATGCATGATGATTTAATGGTTTATTGAGTTTATTATTTTATAAATTATTGAACATGATATTTCTATATATTTTCGAAATATATTTGGGTTTTGGCATATTGCTATCTATGTTTGGTTATGTGTGGGGTACGTGGGATGTTGGTTTGAGATTGTGAAAGGAGATTGGATTATAGTTATGTCAGTTTGAAGTTCTATAAGCACTACCCTATGTACCTTCCCAGATTTGGAATGTTGAGATACTTGGATATGTTGGAACCCGGGCACCCTTGAGGGGTGTTTCGTAGACCCTTAGCGGGGTAGGCTGCGCGCATAGGACTTGTCATAGGCGTACGAGTATTGAGGATTTTGCTATATGCGGTGGTGAGCTTAGTCCCAATTGGACGGCTCATTCCTTAGCCACATTGTAAATTGAGGATTCTTCCATATGGACTAGTCAAACAGTCTCCTAGTTGGACTGTTTCCCGGTACAAACTAGGCGATGTCCTATATATATATATACTTATATATTTATATATATTTCATATTATACATAAATATAACTATTCTTTTTAAATATTTATCAGTGAGGATACTTCCTTGCTCACCGTGTCAGTGGGCACGTGTCTGAGAGAATGGTTTGGGAATAGTATGAAAGGCTTGAATGGGATGAGAAACAAATTATCATTTTGGGACTTAGGATTTCGTTATGGTTTTAACCAAACTTTATATATATATATGGCTATATCGGTTTTGAATGCACATGGTTTTCAGCATCGTTTTCTAAATGATGGGGTTATATTATGTTGGTTTCAACTGTGAACTAAACTTTGTTTTTGTCTACTCACACTTTTATGTTTTGTGCCCCCCAGGCAGTAGCTATATTCGAATTGGAGCGACCAAGCCGAGATCTCTACTTTCGAACTCTAAGCTTTTGTAGGATTCTTTTATTCTTTCCTCTTTCTTAAACTTCATTTTCACTTGTAAACTGAAACTCTTAGATTGCTCTGTTATCGTCCGTTTCTAGGGTTTGATTTGTGAGGCCAGAGGCCTTCGTTTTAAACTCTTTAATTGTACCTGATGCTGCCTATTGGGATATTTAAATATGTTTTTAACAGATTGAGGAATTTGTGAAACATCCAATTTTCAGGGGAGACTATGCCGAATTTTTGGCAGAAAGTCTTGTGTGTTAATAAGTGGGCCCAACATCGGTGTGATGTCGAAACTTTCACCGGATTTATCCCGGATTTCGAGGAATTAAGGGCAGGTCCTGCGAGAATCATGAACCGTAAAATAAAAACTAGACTTCCACATCTTTCCAATGGTGTATGGCTCATTAGCTAATTCTTCCTGAGCATGTACAGTCCAATCCATGAAGTTGACTCATCTGTAGACACAATTTTGGGCTAACTTGACTCTAAAATGCATTAAATGAGTCCCAAAACTTAATACATTGATACAAACACAAAAGAGATTAAAAGTACAAATTTAACTAAAAAACATAACGAAATCATAAGCTAGAAGGATACAAAATTATATACAATTATGCATTGATCAATTCCACTGTTAGGGTTTCTGCGAGATCTCTCTATTAGTTGCCTACGTGGCACTGTGGGTCCCATATTTTTCACATTTTTTAATTTAAAATTGATTAAAATATAAATAAAATAAAATACTCTCTCTCTCTCTCTCACTCTCTCTCATAGGGCTTCACAATTATCTTCACATAATCTTCCACCTCTCTTCAAGTCCTTCAACTTTTTGATATTCCTTCAAATTCTTCGGTGTTTTATTAGATAGTCAATAGCAACAACCTTATATATATTCAGTGGCGGACCCAGACTTTTGTTCATCTGGGGGCGTAAAAACAATACGATATATGTTATAACACATAATCTATTTCAATAATTTTTGAATATATGATTTTGGGCCAAAATCTAAGGCTTTGTATATTGGACCACATCTTATTAAGTCTTGAGCCTTGATATTTTCAATATAGGAGAGGTTTTGGGCTAAAACTTTGAAGGCTTTACTTATTTAGGGTGTTGAGTGGGGATTTTGCATGCAAAATATTAGCCAAGTGTCTTGTTTTTATTGGCAAAGTGTTTGGCTAGATGGGTGAACAAAACACTCAAGTGTGGGCAGCTGCCCACAGTAGGCATATGCTTGGGTCCGCCACTGTATATATTGAATTAGATGGAAATGATTTACAAGGTATGATCCTAGATGTTTTCACAAACATGGTTTCTCTATTGGATAGCCAATAGCACCCACCCTCCACCCCGGTGCTCCCTTCCCCCAAAAGAACCCAGACCCCCAAAAAAAAATTGCGATTTTCTTCGACAGATGGAAAACACATCTCTAATTGCCTTAGAGGAATTTTTCATATATGTACAGAAGAACAAGGTCCAAACCCAGCATTTAAAAGAGAAACAAAGCCTAAAAGAACAAAGAACCCAGAACCCTAGCCTGCAACAAACCCAAAACCCAGCTCGCCGACCACTCTCTCTCCATCCTATAGACCTCGTTGCCGTCGTCAGTCGGAGCTTTCCTACGAGAACTACCGATCTTCATCTCTCTCTCTCTCTCTCTCTCTGCACATTCAAAAACCAACAAATTGGAAAGATTTTTTTTTTAAAAAACTTTGTTTGCATATGTGGGTGGGTTTGAGGGTTTGTAGGTGAAAAACATAATGTGGGAGGGAGGGGGATATGGCTCTGTTGGGTGGTCTTTCAACAACAAAGGGAAATCCTCTGGGGGGGGGAGGGGGGGGGGGTTGGTTGTTGGAGCTTGATCAAGAGAGATAGAGAGAATTTAAAATTTTTGTTTTAATAATTTATTAATATTTTAATTAATTTAAAATTAAAAAAATGTGAAAAATGTGGGACCCACAGTGCTAGGCAACTAATAGAGAGATCTGACGGAAACTCTAACGGCGAAAACCACATTGTAACAAATTTAAAAGACCAGAGTATGTGATTGTTAAAATTGAGAAGATATGGATTAACATGACTTAAAAGTGCAACCACATGATACTAAACTGTAACTAATACAAGGCTTAATTACACCAATGCCCCCTCAAACTTAAAAGTGACCAATGACTGTGGTTTGGTGACCAACTTTGCCCCATGCCATTAACTCCATACAAAACTATGTTAAATCTAATGCCGTGGTATGGGCTTTTTGGTAATTTCATCCATGTGGCCATTTTAAAATAATTTAAAGAAAATTTTATAAGAGCCTAAATTAAAATAAAAAATACAAGCTAGCAACCACCATCTTCTCCACATTGCCACCACCATCTTTTCCACATCGCACCAACACCCCCGTCAGCAAACCCAACTGCACTACCCCACCCCAAATTCAAGCCCTATCACCATCGCAATCCAATCTCCACCATTGACACCCAACTACAAGAACAAGCAAGAATCAAGGGGCATATAATCCAAATCTACTGCCCCTCAGTCTCTCTCTTTTTTACTTTTCTTCACAACCTCTCAATCTCCTCTTTTGGACTATGGTGAGGGAGCCTATGTTGTTGAGTTGTGGGGGTGGGCCACCTGTGATGTGAAGAAGAGATAAAGAGTAAGGGATGGTGCTGCCCCTTCTCTCCTCTTCCACTCCTCCTTCTCCTTTAATCGACATGCTAATCTCGTAAAAGGATATAGCATACAAATGAGGTTTTTTGTTTTTGGTTTCTAGATATTCATGGGTTTTGATCCATTTGTTGTTTGGCGAATTGGTTGTGTATGGGTTGTGAATGATTGGATTTAGTGGGGGATGGCGATTGCAAGGTTTGTAGAGAGAACTGTGGCAGATTGGTGCGTGTTGGGGTGTGGTCTACCATGGGCGGGTTGCAGGTGGGGATGAAGTTCAACTTGAGAGTGGTGTGGCCAGCATGGGAAAGATTAGGGGAGATGGTGGTTGTAGGGAAGAAGATCGGGGTTGTGGTGAGAAGGATGAGGGCTGCGAATTTAATTTCTTATTAAAAAAAGTTTAAAATTTTTGTTTCTTTTTTCTTTTGGCTTTATAAATTTTTATTGTTGTTTTTTTTTTGTTGAAGTTGTTTGATTAGTTTATTGCTTTTGTGGAGTCCACGTAAGCATAAAATAACCCACGTGTATAAAATTCCTCAAACACCCCTATCACGTCATCAGATTTAATAGAGTTTTGAATGGAGTTTGCCAGGTGGGGGCAAAGTGGGTACCAAACCATGATCAAAGGGGGTAAGTGAGCCACTTTAAGTTTGAGGAGCCAATGTAAGATTTGACCATAGTTTCATGGGGCATTGATGTAATTAAATATGTGTGATGAATTTATGTTAATGAGAGTAATTTAGGAATACATGATTGGAGTAGAGAATAAATTTAAATTTCACTAAATTTTTATGTGAGTGTGAAAAGTGTGGGGTAAAAAGTTATTTTTGGTCTCTGTAGTTTGGTACTTCAATCACTTTTGGCCTTATAGTTTCAATTCCGTTCAATTTGACCTATAGTTTCATATTTGTAGCAATTCAAGGATAAGTTAGTATTCCTATCAATTTCATTGACGATGCAAGGGGAAATTTCGTCAATCAAAATCCTTGAGCATAAAAACTCATATGAAACTCCACTAATTTCAAATTAGGGCTTGAAATTGGTCATTTGGATTTAGGGTTCTTCAAAAATTAAGATTAGTGGTTGAATTTAGAGCCCTAATATGAAATGGGGAGAATTTCAAACAAGTTTTTACACTCAAGGGTTTTGGGTTGATGAAATTACCCTTGCATTCATTATTAAAAAAATTGACAAGAATACTAACATTTCTTTGAAATTGCTACAAATATCGAAACTACAATAGCAAAATTAACGAAATTGAAACTACATGTCAAATAAAAAATTGACTTTTGGCCAAATAAAAAATTGTTGTGACTCAAATTCAATTTGGCTTACTTTATTCTCCCCAGTCTGCACCGAGTTCGAATCCCTCCCCGTAATTTAGATGTTTGTGGCGCTCACGAAGCTCAAAATTTCGTCGCTCATCCTCCGCTTCGCACCCCTAAAGCAGCCGCGCATCAGCAGCCCTGTTTGCGTGACGAGAAGGCCACGGCCCCTTGCAGCATTTAGGGTTTAATCATATTTGGATCAAACCTTTGAAATTTCCTTAAAATGATGACCCTTTCTTCAATCTCTCGGTTCATGTCCTCCTCAGTTGGCCTCAAAAGTCACAAATTCTCAATCTTGCGGTTCTCTGCTGCCTCAGATGGGGAGATAATCTACAATCGGCTGCAGGAAAATGGTGGCAACATTGAGAAAACCCTTTCATCAATCAATGTCCAATTGGACTCCAAATGTGTAAGTCAGGTCTTAAAGAGATGCTATCCTAGCCAATCCAAAATGGGTCTTAGGTTTTTCATATGGGCTGGTCTTCACTCCAGTTATAGGCATAGCTATTTTATGTACAGCAAAGCTTGTGAACTGTGTGAGATTAAGCTAAACCCAAGTGTGATTTTTGATGTTTTGGAAGCTTATAGAATTGAAGGGCGCTTTGTTAGTCTTAAGGCATTTAAGGTTGTCTTTAATTTATGTAAAGAAGCTAAGCTTGCCGATGAAGCTTTGAGGGTATTAAGGAAAATACCGGATTTTGGTTTGCGGCCAGATACTACTGTGTATAATGTTGTTATAAGGTTGTTTTGCGATAAAGGTGATATGAATATGGCTGAAAGTTTGGTGAAAGAGATGGGCTTGGTGGATCTTTTGCCCGATTTGATCACGTACATGGTAATGATTAAAGGGTTTTGTAAGGTGGATCGGTTAGATGATGCTTGTGGGTTGTTTAAGGTTATGAAGGGACATGGTTGTTTGCCTAATGCTGTGGTGTACTCGGCACTTCTTGATGGGTTTTGTAGGTCTGAGAAAATGGAGAGAGCTTTGGAGTTATTGACAGAGATGGAGAAGGAAGGTGGGGATTGTAGCCCTAATGTAGTAACATATACGTCTGTGATTCAAAGGCTTTGTGACAAGGGTCGGTCGAAAGAGGCGTTGGTTATTTTGGACCGAATGGAAGCTTGTGGATGTGCCCCAAGTCGCGTAACGGTTAGTGCTCTAATTAAGAGTTTTTGTATGGAGGATCAAGTTGAAGAGGCTTATAAACTGATTGATAGAGTTGTTGTGGGACGTAGTGTTACATATAGTGATTGCTATAGCTCTCTTGTTGTGTCTTTGGCAAGAGGTAGAAAACCTGAAGAGGCAGAGAAGGTCTTGAGGATCATGCTTGATAGTGGGGTGAAACCAAATAGTTTGGCGTGTAGCATTATGTTAAAAAAGATTTGTTTGGAAGGACGGGTGATAGATGGATTTTGCTTGTTTGATGAACTTGAGAAGATGGAATGCTTGTCTTCCATTGACTCTGATACTTACTCAATTCTTTTAGTGGGCCTTTGTGAACAAAGGCATTTAGTGGAGGCTGCAAAGCTGGCAAGGCTAATGCTAAAGAAAGAAATTAAGCTGAAAGCTCCTTATGTTGACAGTATAGCTGAGATCCTGAAGAAATCTGGGGATGAGGAGTTAGTCAAGCATGTGGGTAGAATTGCATTTTGAAGTTGAACAAAAGACAATGCTCACCTGTTTTTATGGCTTTTGTTTGCTTATCTGGAATTGGGTTCTTCTCCTAAGCTCAAAGTCTCGAACCTAGTAGAAAACAATCATTGAGTTAAGTTGGTAGGTGTGGAAGAAGGGAATTCATGCACTGGAAATACAATTTTGGTAGCAGAAGCATTGTTGGTTTGGATGCAAAACGGCTTTATCGGTGCAGGGGCTCATGCGCTGTTTTACCCAACTCTGCTTTACAATGTCATTGGGAATAAGCTTTAGGCTGAGTTTCTGTGGTGGGACAAGGTCGATGAGGTACAAATATAATTTTATCAAGCCCGTTTATGCTTATATTTGTTTGTCATATATATATATATAATTTGTTTAGGTGTCTGGTTCATTTTGAATTCTGATTTCGATTGGATGGCTTGTGAAAGTGACTGGGATCTTTTTCTCCTTTTCTTTTATTTTTATTTTTTTAATGTGGGTGTTTATCCTTTTTCTGCAGCTGTGAATTAATTTGCAATTTTTGTTTATGTTTTGTTTTGATCTCAGTTAATTATAGATGTAAATGCGATGCAGTTAATTATATTAAAGGAAAGAAATTTATTGAGTTTGCATGTGGAGTTCGATGGAGTCATCACACTTAATGAGCCATACAAGACTTTGGTTCCAACGTCTTTATATCATGTTGGTGGTTTCCTAGATTTGCATTCTCAGAGTTTGCATGGTTGGAGATAAACCGATACATTTTTCTTTCAAATGAAATATTATTGCTGCCCAGAGTTTATATGTTTATATATATATATATATATATATATATTGAATGAAATATTTAGGGCCTGTGTGGCAATGCCTTTATAAGTGCTAAAAGTACCTTCTGATAGCCAAAAGAGCTTTTGGCAACGGTTAATAGAAAAGGTTACAAGTGCTTCTAGGTTATGTGCTTCCCCCAGGAAGTGCTTGCAAGTGCATTTTCAGGAGTCACTTGGTTTTTTAGTAAAACTTTGTTGTGCTTCTAACAAAAGTGCTTCTCGGTAGAAGAAGCATTCCCAAAATGCCATAAGTATCTGACAGGATTAGCTGGTGCTTTGCCATACTATTGTATGTATTAATACGCAAATGCTCTGAATTAAAATTGACTTGGGTCATGTCTATACTTGACTAGAACTTCTGCATTTTTGTTTTGTTTTGTTTTGTTTTTGTTTTTACATCTTTTTTTGGGCTCTAATCTAACCATTAAACTTTTGGCAGTGCCATGGAAGTAACCATCTGGTGATTCCTACAAGAGATTACTGCTTTGCACCATCACTGAGTGATACATGTTGTGCTGTAGACTTCATTCATGGTAAGCATTTTTGCATCTTTGATTTGATTATGTTGAATAGCATCTGATATTTCACAATTTAGCATAAATGACATGAGTCATAAAACAGTTGAAGCCAAATACACTCATCCTATCGTTCTGATATGCAAGGGTGCAAGTGTGAGGCTTCCCTTCTGGATTTTTCCAGTATAAATAAATTGGTTAGAATATCTTGGACCATCTAGACTGCTCATGTTTTTTTCTTTGGGGATGAACTTTTAGAATCCTCGAGATATTTTTTGTTGAATTGTGTCATTTCCGAACTGCTTTTGTGGAATTTTATTTTGAGGGTACAAAAAATCATTTAATTGGAATTTTTTAAAACAGTTGTTTCTTCAGTAAGGGGGTTTTGTGTTAAGTCATCATTTTCTACTTGTATCTACTGAGATGTAAACTTTGTTATCTGCTACCTGGTTAGTACTAAACTCTGAAAATAACAAATTACTTGAAGCAGATGACACCTGATTCTGCCTATGAATGAATATCTGAAGTCAATTTGTCCAAGGTTGCTTTTCGCCTCTTCTCAGTGGCAGGTAACTTAAGAAACTCAATGTGATTTGTAATGACATTGTGGGCTCATTCTCCCTGCCTAGGAATATCTGGTGTTCAAAACCCTGGAAGTTTTGTCCAATTTTCTTTCTTGTGGGAATTTTGGGGTTTTTTTTTTTTTTTTTTTTTTTTTTTTGTAGGTGATTCTAATTCGTATTTGATTTATGTTTACTGGTTTAGTTATTAACTTGCAATTTTTTTTTTCTGTTGTGTGTCTATGTATGTGATGAAGAATAGTGGATAAGAAAAATGCATTGCGTGCCTGATTAAGTTTTCTCTGCATTTGGCAGTAATAATCTATGAGTTTAATATCCTTGTTTGTCTGATTATCTTGGCTATGCAAAAAAGTATAATTTCTGAAGCAGACATTGAATTCCCAAACAGTCAAGGCACCGATTCTTTAATTTAATTTTCTCAATTCATTTGTTAATGGTGGATTCGGAAAATGTAGTGAAGGAGAACACTGAAGATTTACGGAAGGCAACTGAACCAGAGGCCGAGGTTGTACATGAACCAACTGTGGGAGAAAATAAGACAAATGCTGGTGAGACGGAAAATGAAGATATAACAAATTTAAGCAAAACGGAAATGTAGATCCAAGTATGGAAGGTGCCTCTCTGAGTACCCAAACAGTGTGAGTTTGCCAATTACGTTCCGACTCACAATGCTGAACATGAATCTTGCGTAAGAAGGGATACTCCCCAGAACACCTGGACCAAGGATCAAACCTGCCCGCTTGCAATTTACATATATAGATACGTTAACATACCAGCATTTGAGAGACAAAGACGGGAATTCCAAAACACCTGAGAATGCGATGAATGGTGAAGAAAGCCAAACCCATTTGTCTTTCGAGGACTGGAGATGTAGAAGAACTTCAGTCTCCACCGGACACAGCACCACCATCAGTCCAAATACCGGCAGAGTGAGCTCCGAGAGGGATTTCCAAACAAAAATGGGCCATATTATATCCTCCGTTACGTTCAACCACAATACTTGTGAAAGATTCTTCATGATTTCAATTCTGTCTCTATTTCTTATATATTATATCGTACAGATATGTTATAATATATAATCTAGCTCGCTAGAGATCAGTTTTGTTAGTTTTCATGACCAGCTTTGATCAGTTCTCACAAACGGTGGCATTTGTTGAGCTAAAACACTCCAAACTCGCTTTAATCTTTTGTTAATTGGTAGTATCAACATAACATAAACATCCTCCGTATGTACATATGTACGTATGTATGTATGTATGTGAGAGTGAGAACAATCAACGGTTTGAACTAACAACCACCACATGGCTGTTAAAAAAAACAAGCAGTGCCTCTGCCTGTGCTCTTCAATTTATAATATTCATTAATTAGTTATTCACTAATGTCTTTTTTATAAAGGACTTTTCTTATTGAGAGGGGCGATGTCATACTAAACTCATACACACTACACGGATGCTAGGATTCGAACTCAGGACCTTGCCTGAGGGAGTAAATACTCCAAACCACTACACTAGTGAGTTCTTTGCCAAAGATTGCTCCGAATTTTCCTTCAGAACAAAAACATGATGCCATGTATATAACAAAGAAACAAGAGGTGAGGTGAGGAAAACCCCTTTCAAATCAAACAATATGTTAACTGGAAATAACGGTCTTAAAACAAATTGACCAGCATTCCTTCACTTTCCTGCCGAGGCGAGCGACCTTGTCAGTGTCAAAGTGGTGGATTCACTAGTGATTGGATTTCACCGTATCTTACTAGGACAAGTTGTTTTTACTTGTATCCTGAAAGAAGCGGAGATTAAACTGTGTTAATAATATTTTGATATTTACTTTCCTTTTCCCACAAGGAAGCTAGGTGGAATTTAGAAAGCTAAAATATTATTTTCTCCTTATTACATTTGGAAAGCTTCCCTATAAATTTAGTTCAGACATGTTGGTGTTGAACTAAGAAGTGTAATTTCACTTCCCTTCATTCTTGAAAGTTGCTTTGCGAATCAAGCACACACCGATCATCATGGAGGCTTCAAGTCCTTCTGCTTCGTCCAGAAAAAGAAAAACAAGACAAACCCCCATGCCACAAATTGTCCTTGCTCTCGCTGCTCCCAATAGCAACCCCGCCAACAACAATGCCATCGAACGCACCGTTTGGTCCACCAAACCCCGAAGTAATTGCAGCGGCCGGAGGAGAAAACAAGAGGCGGCGGCAGCCCAGCAAGAACATGAACGAGAACTCCATATTCCCACCACCAAACACACCGTTTCATCCACTAAAATCCAAAGCAATTACAGCCTAAGACCAACAGCATGCGGAGGCCGGAAGACAGCACCACAAGAACAAGAACATGAAGAAAAGAAGGGAAGGTTGAAGGTGGTTCGGATCCGGGTTTTGGACCCGTATGAAACGGAGTCTTCTACAGACACCGGAGAAACTAATGTAGCCGTTAACGAACAACCCAAGAAAAAGAAAGTTGAAATAGTGCACGAGATTCGGATGCTGGAGAGAAACCCTCCTTGTCCAAAAAAACTTGAGACGCAAGAAACAAGCAAGAAAAAAGAGAGCAAGAAGAACCATATTAGCAAGAAAAATAAGCAAATTTGTTTGTCATCTCGATCATCATCACCATCTTGTAACGTTGAAGGGCGTGAAGATGAAGAAATACTAAAAGGATCATCAACAACATCATCAGTTGTGCAAATGGCAGTTAGAAAGATGGCTCTTTACGACGTGCCGGGTCCAATTCCTGACCTGGAAGAATTTTTGAAATGGGATTATGACCTTCACTTTTTGCTTACTTTCTTTGATGATATGCCGTCAGACTCCGACTCTGAAGATTATTGAGCACGATCAACCAAGTTCATTTCAAACTTTATCCATGATTTTTTTAACACACTTAGGCATGATTATTGGGTACAAATTTTTGTACAGTCCACCACGATCTCACATTCTATTTGATGGGAAGTGATGAAATCGATTGTGTTATGTACTCTTAGTACCTAGCTAGGGTTCTTAATTTCATGGAATTCATTGGGGTTTCTTTCTTCTTACCCATGAATTTTGGGTACTAAATTTGTTTGCAGTATATATATAGATGTAGCTGGCTGTGCCACAATGATCCCAATGCTTGTAATTGGTTTTATGAAAATTCTACTGGAAGAAATTGAAGTGATGAATTACATTTCCTATATTTTGAATAATGTGCCCAGCATTCACCTCCTTTGTTTTTTTTTTCTTCTGAAGCTTATGCTGGAAACATTACTGTAGTCTCTGATAGTGTTGTTGGGTTTGCAATGTGTTTATTCCTTAAAATGTGCTTATAAAAAGTAATGCCACATCAATTACCTTTGAGCTTTTTGACATGACATGTGACATCATGGCTGTCTGAAGCTCTGCCTGGTTTGCTAGATATAACCAACGTGGCTGTCAAAAAAAGAAATTTTTCCTTATACATGATGGTAACTGCTGATGATCATCTTTGGGGATGCTTATGTCAAGTTGTGTCATTTGTTGAATTGTTGATTGCATAAGAATTGTATGTCTATAGCAGGCTAACAGCTCACTTGTTCTGGTGCGGGAATACCCTGATGCACGACCATACTGCAATCGAACTCTCCCAAATTGCAATGATTTGTACTTGATATATGGAAATGGAGACATTTTAAAGAGGGAGAGTACTTCAAGTCACACTATGGATGCCATGGATGATGATGTGGGAGTTAATCTTGGTGCGCGGCCCTCTCTCCCTTTCTCACAATGCCATAGGTGTATTCTGATCGACTCTTTGATTATTGCAATGGAATGAAATTTATTACAAATGTTTTAGGATGTCAGAAACAGAAACTTTCTCAATACGAACTTGTTTTGCAGGGGATGAAACTCAGGAATCAATATCAAGGTGCGTGTTTTTCTCACTAGTTGCTGCCTAGGACAAAAGGAGTTTCCTATTTCTAGTGCCAATTACAGCCTCTTCAACATTTGAGGAGGGAAGCAATATGATGAGTCCGCAAGTTTTGTATGTGTGCATGTTGAATGAACTTGTTGGTAAAGTCTGCTATCCCTTTGCACGAAGTGAACCCTGAGTAGCTTTGGGTTCAGGAGACACTTTCCTGATTTGGTGACATGCGTTTCTTTCATGTCAATATTGTTGATGCCCAAAATGGTTCGGCCAAGATTGGGTTCAACTTAGTGATGAGGTGTGATGGATGATGGGTGAAGGTTTGGATCTTCAGCATGTATGTGAGGACTTGGCCAATTTATAAACATATGAAAGACAAGATATACGTGGTTCATCCTTAATGAATTGGCTACGTCCACAGAGAAGATGTTCTCATTATGATATTGTTCACATTTGTACAAGGGGATTAGACCCGAAGATAGATGGAAGAAGGCCTAGGGCCTAAGGTACAAAGCTAGGAGTCTGGAGCCCAGGGGCAAGTCCCCGGGTCTGGAGACCCAGGACCCGAAGGCTGGACCAACAGGAGAGTCCTGAAGAGGGAGCCCCCAGCTCAGTTTTTCATCGCCCTCTCAAGTGGAGAGTGGTATGCTTTTATAGGTGAGGGGGAGTCTTCACTTCTTGTAGTTTTCCGATGTGGGACTCCTCTTGCTTTGCTTAGAGTTTCTTCTAGTTGCTTGGTCAGTTATGGTGTCAACAGTAGTCCCCCAAGTTCGCGAGTAAGAATGTGCTTCTTGCTTGGGGATTTGTAATTTTAAGTGCATTGGCCGAACAACACCAGAGTTCGTATTCCAAGTTGTATAGTGCACTATCCCCAGTCCCCCAAGTCCCCGGGTAAGAAGAACTTTGGAGGGAGAGAAGTTGCAACAAAAACCAAAGTAGTTTGCAAGTCTAATTTTTTTTTTTTTTTGTGGCTAGGTGAGCCAAGTAAGCAACTCCTCCAATTTCCTTTTGCATGCAGCCTACCGTTCAGCTGGTGCAAATTTTTTTTTTTTTTTTTTTGGCTAGGTGAGCCAAGTAGGCACCTCCTCCAATTTCCTTCTGCATGCAGCCTACCGTTCGCAGGTGCAATTTTTTTTTATTTTATTATTATTATTATTATTTTTTTTTTTTGTGGGCTAGGTCAGCCAAGTGTTCCCTTACTTCCCAAATTCCTTCTGCATGTTCCCTACCGTTCGGCAGGTGCAATTTTTTTTTTTTTTGGTGGTGGCTAGGTCAACCATTTGCTTTGGTAGAGGAGCAAAGCTTGAGGGTTTAGCTTCCTTGCCGAACGGCAAGGAGCGTGGAGAGGAAAATAGAGTCCCACACGGGCTTGGCTTTTGAGGCTTCGACATGGAATTGGAGCCAACATCAAGAGCTAGCCTTTTAATGTTTTCGACAGGAGAGCTAGGCATTTTAGGAAAAGCCGGGTCATGTGGGTTTAGCCTGGGCATTTAGCAAGGGCTGGGCTTCGGCAAGGAGTCTAGTTATAGTTTGGGCTGGCGTGAGTGTCCAGAGGCTGGGAGTTTTGGAATTTGGAAGGAGGCTAGGCTTCGCAAGGAGCCAAGCTGCAGATTTGGCTAGGCCTGAGTGTTGGGCTAGGCGGGGACCAAGGTGCTGATCGGTAAGGGCCATCCATGGCTTTTATTGAGCATGTTTTGCTCAAGATAGGGCTAGGTCTGGGCTAGGCTTGAGTACTCAGCTTGCTGTTGCATTCCTAAGAGGACACAAATTAATGTGCAAACAACCAATTAAAAATACCTGTTGTTAATATTATGTTAACTCGCAATTGTACGGGGCAATTAGTAGTATAGCAAGACAAGTACGAGGTCGTACCCACGAAGACTGAGAAGTTCAAATTAGTTATGTACGTAGATTACCGAATTCAAGAAGTTAGGAAGTTAAGTCTAAAACAGAAATTAAAGTGAGAGTGATTGTGATTGTGAAAGGAAGTGAGCAAACTGAAATTGCAAATGAAAGCAAATAAACAAGTGTAACAAAGAGTGATTTTGAAGGGCTGGAAAATGGATTTGGAGACTAGGGCATTCGAATCACCATAACAATTCAACTCTGGGTTATAAGGAGTCAAGTAACAATTCTAATTCAGATTCAAAGATTGATTCTAGCTAAAGTATGATTAGGCCATGGTGTTTGGTCCTAACCTTGTGTTCCTAATTCCCTAATTTGATCATTTGTTGTCTAACCTAAAATTAAGCATTAGGAACCCATTAAGCATAGAAGAACAATTTAAACAACCAAGCATGTATCTAATTCCTGTTGTCGAATGTCCATACATACTCTTCCTATTCATAGTTCAATTCGAATTAAAGCATGGTGTCTACTCTTAATTCAAACCAAGATAGTTAACAAACAAGTTCTAATGGTGATCAATCATTCAAACAAGCATGTTAACTTATAAGCATAATGAATAAGAACATGAATCATGAATCAAACTTGAAACTCCAAACTTATAAACCCAGAATATTCATGTTAGGTTACATCGAAGCCCTAGTTATGGATTTAGCTACTCATAATGGAAAGGAAACTAAAACAGAAATGGGAAAGCATAATGAAAGCCATAAGAGTAAAAGAAACCCTTTTCTGAACTTCTTGTGGTGTCCAATTTCTTCAAGAGCTTCCCCACGTCTAGAAGGATGTATGAAAGATATGGAGGTGATTTGGGATGAGTTTGAGTGAGTGGTGGTGGCTGAGAAAGAAGAAATTCGTAGGGAAATAGAAGAGAGGTTTGCTGGAGTTGTTTTGGTGATTTGAGGCTGTTTAGAGCTTTTGGTTGATTGCTGGAGTGTTTGAGGATGGCTGGAGTGAATTGTGGGGTTGTGAATCCTAGGATTTGTTGTTTTTGAATGTGGAATGGATGTGGTATTTATAGGGAGAGGGGAGTGATAAATCTGAATTCAATATGGCTAATGCATACAACACTTGTATTATAAAATCTGAATTGGATGCTGCACTTCACCAACAAATCCCACCAGCAGCCCTAGCTCATCTTCATGTCAGCATGACCAAGCTTTCAACCAGAAACCAATAGCTCATCCTCAAGTCAGCATGACCAAGCAAGCAATGAGCTCATCTCCAAGTCAGCATGATGTGTAATTTGATGGGCTTACGGATTGGGCTTGGATTAATCAATTGATGCCCTTGAGCTGTCCATCTTTAAGTTCAGAATGTGTTCTTTCCAAGCACACGTGAATTGGCCCAATCCAAGCTCAGATGAAAAATATATGTCCAAAATGAATTTGTAATTCAGTCTTCAGCTTTTACACATTGTTTTCACCATTTTACTTCAAATGCCTCAAGTGATACCTAGAGCTCAATGAATTGAATGACAAACACAAAAGAGGTTAAAAGCACAAGGTTAACTCAAAAACATAACTAAATCATAAGCTATAAGGGTATAAAATGATATACAATTGTGAACCGAACAAATACCCCAACCTAGATTTTGCTAGTCCTCGAGCAAAACAAAACAAAAGAAAAACAAAACAAGAAGTTAACTAAACCACTTCCGCAGGTAACTCGATTGCATTGAGCATATGCAACAAGCCTTTAAACCTCTAGGCATCCCTAGTAGGAGGAGTTGTGTCTCCTAAGGGTTTAACAGAAACGATACCCATAAACGCTTTACTGACTCTACAAAACAAAGTGGTTAGAAAAACAAACTTTGATATCAACTAATGAAAATGAAAGAAAACTTTAGTCATACCTCCAACACCATAGAGTTGCCAAGATAGGTGATCAATCAGTGTGTACAAGTGGAAGCTATAGCTCAAAGGCACACGGCTTCAAAGCAAGCATACTCAAACCTTGAATAGAGAACATGCTTCGACTCTAATTCTCACAGATAGCACTCAATCACTCAGAACCTATGGTTTAATTCTCTCAAGAAAGCATAAGTGAGTGTAAGAAATAGAAGCACAAATTTAGGTTAGATCTCAAGAAGGGAATCAAATACTAAGAATAGAGATACACACATACTTACCAGCACCCATGAATACATCCTCAAAGATCAGCTAGGTCTTTCACAAGGTTGTAATGAAAGGCTAAGGTTAGGGGAAATGGAAGAATTGGAAGGAAAAACAAGTAACTTAAGAACATACCAAGGTTGCATTCTTCATTGATCTGCAAGGTATCATTGATTTATAATGGCATAGCTGCAAACTTCATGGTACCACCTAGCATAGACCTTATATTTCACACTTAGATCAAATCGACACACTTTCTCTTTATCTTTCTTATTTGTTGATTTGATCTGCTTCTTCTTTAACTTCATTGCACAGATTCACATCATCTTTCATTCAGGCACATGGCAGCAGCTTCCTTGCTTCAAACTTTATCTTGGCACACCTTGGTATATTTCTAAGTTATATAGGGTATGGCTACAATAAGTGAAATATCTCAGATTGAGATACAAAGGTAGGGAAATGATGAGGGTGATAGAAGAAAAAGGCTTGAAGTGTTTGGCTTCAAGAGGGCTAATGGAACACACATATGGGTAGGGTGAAAAGAAAGCACAAAGAATGGTTATGCACACACAGCCTAGCATCACTTCAATGAGTTCATTCATGAATGAGAGCAAGCACATGATATCTGCAAAAGAGAATCATCCTTAGTATTCAATCAAAATGAAATGAGGAGATCAATTAGAGTGAATTGAAGAAAATAAGTATGGATGAGAAATAGAACACTTTAAACCCTCTCAAGAAAGCAATTAGGCTCGATATAGCTCACTAGGGTAGTCTCCACTATTCTCCTTCAAGAATTTGAGCATGGTACTTTAGCCACCAGAATTCTAAGAGAAAAGCTTTGTGAAGTGCAAAATTCTGATATGAAAACCTCAAATAGCAGCTCCATAGTATTGATTGTATGACATTCTAAAAAAAAAAAAATTAGTGACAAGAGAACGAAAATTGATATTTGATCGGTGCATAATTACATATCAATTTGTACCCTTTTAACTTATGATTTGGTTATGTTTTTTTTAGTTAAACTTGTGTTTTTAACTTCTTTTGTGTATGTTCAGTGTTATAAGCTTGAGACTCACTAATTGCATTTTGGAGACAAGTTAGCTCAAAACGGTGTCTGCAGATCAGTCAACTTCACGGATTGGACTGTACTTGCTCAAGAAGAACCAGATAATGAGCCATATATCACTGGAAAGCTACGGAAGTCTATTTTCTGTAGAATTTTACGGTTCATGATTCCGAGTCTTCTAGAGAAAGTTATACATGTTTTGGCAACTTAAGGTCAAATTCGGCAGCATCTGCGTTACTGGGCCAAAAATCACATTTGAAGGCCTTCCGGATTTTTCCTTGAGTTGGGCTGCATATGCTTGGAAAGATAAGACAAAGAGCTTCAAGATCCATATTTTTCCAGAATTTTATGGATGGAGAAACAAGCCCAAAACGAGCCCAAAAGAAGACTGCAATGCATTGTCATGCATGACATATGCATGAGGTGTTATTGATTGTGGGGAAGTTAGGTGAAGCATATTCAATTCCTATAATTGAGTGGAATTTTGCAGCAACCAAATGAATTGAAAGATGTTGAAGTGGATGTTGCAACATTAAGCCTAAAGACAAGAGGAATTGTTTTCAAATGCAATTGTGTGTTAGGTTAGGTTGGTGAATTAAGTGTTGTGTGTTAGGTGAAGTTAGTGTGGTTAGTGAATTCAATTGTATATTCAGATTTTCATTTCTCCTAAGTCTATAAATAGGGAAGTTCTCTAAGCTTGTAAACACACCCCAAGGGGGGAGCTCTCAAACACTTCTCTAGAGCTCCCTTCCCTTCTCTCCCTCAAATTCTCTTAGTTTCATTTTCTAGTTTTCAATTGTTGTAATGAAATATTTGTGCTGAAATTCTCCTTAAGTTTTTCTTTGTTCCACTTTACTTTTCATTATGTAAATTCTTTTCTTTAGTTTCAAGTTTGATTAGTTTCCAAGTTTCAATTATGGTTTGTGTTCTTATTCATTATGCTTATAAGTTAATATGCTAGTTTGAATGATTGATCACCATTTAGGTTTGCATGTTAGCTATCTTGGTTTGAATTAAGAGTATACACCATGCTTTAATTCGAATTGAACTATGAATAGGAAGAGTATGTATGGACATTCGACAACAGGGATTAGATACATGCTTGGTTGTTTAAATTGTTCTTCTATGCTTAATGGGTTCATAATGCTTAATTTTAGGTTAGACAACAAATGATCAAATTAGGGAATTAAGAACACAAGGTTAGGACCAAACACCATGGCTTAATCATACTTTAGCTAGAATCAATCCGTTAATCTAATTGAACTTGGGAACTTATCTACTTGAGTTACTTATTTCTTTCTTCCTTGTTTATTTATTTCCTTTCTTTTTCATTTCTGTTTTGCGTAGGGAAAATGAGTTGGATCATTCAATCACCAATCCCTGTGGAATCGACCTCGCACTTACATATGCTAAACTACCAACGGCTCGTGCACTTGCGAGTATCACAAGTTGAGGATGTAGCTGAATCCATTTTGGTGTAGCTAAATCTACGCAACAAGTTTTTGGCGTCGTGCCGGGGATCGGTAACATTGTTTGATTCTATTTGGTTTTCATACTTTTTATTATTTTTATTTTTTGTATATAACTAGACAGTTTCATGTTTTAAAGTTAATGAGGTTAATTGACAAGTTGTGTTTGTAGTCCAACGGACAAGGACAATTTCCTGACAAGCAAGAGAACTGGGTTTGAGTCCCAGCTTACACAACATAAAAAAGAAAAAGGTTCAAGTAGCATGTCGATTATTTCTAGTTTATGGTTTCATTCACTTGCTCTTAATTAAATATCTTGTTCAAGTTTACATAAACACCATATGACTCTTGGACTGATTAATGAATGAATGGGTAGATATTGAAGACAAACACCATGTTTAAATTCTACTTGGTTCTTTATTGTTCTTCTTGTTCTTAATGGGTTCGGAATTTGTGTTTAGACTAAACACCATAGCTAAATGCTTTTTCTGAATACTTGATTAAAACCACACACCATATGGATAATCATATTTGAGAAAGAACGAATTCCATAAGCTAGTTTGATTTACTTTGTTGCTTGTTACTTTGAAACATGGAAGTGTTGATTTTTCCTTTTCATTTTTTTTTTAGTTTTTTTTAAATTTATTTCCTAACCCTTTTAATTCCATTTCAAGTTTGTGTGTTTGTTCTAGCAATCTTTGATAGCTTAATAAAAATGGAGAGAGATGACAACCTCAATCATAAGAATGGGAGTGTGGAGCAGTGGGAGAAGTCGCGACCTCCAAGTGCATCCATGCTCGACCTAATCGCTTCAAGGGGGAGCATTTCAATCCTTTCTCTTCTTTAAATTCTGTTTATTTCTTGGTTTGTTTCTTTTAGTACAACAATTTATGTCATTTGTTTGAGTTTGTTTAGAGTACTTAGTTCATTTTCATTTATGATTTGTTGTCTCATTTTATCTTAATTTTTTTTTCTTATCTTAAAAACTAAAAATTCAAAATTCAAAAATTCAAAAAGATTTTTCATATAAGCTGACTTATGGTAACTCCAGGAAGCACTTCCGTCAATACAGTGTCTAGGAGTTGTTTAGGCGACACCTTCGGTGTCTAAGGAGTTTGGGTTTTAAGCGGGACCATTGTGACCCCTCCAACCTTCCCGGATCCCCTGGCTGTGTTTTCTGAGGCCCTTAACTGGTCATCCGTGAGTTGCTTGTATATTCGTGTGTTTTTAAATCAAGTTTTTTTTTCTTTGTTTTCTTTTCTGTATAGTCTTTGTTTTTGTTTTGTTTTTGTTTTTGTTTTGTTTTGTTAAGTTAATTTATGTATTTATTTACGTTGTGTGGTTAGTTAGTGTTAAAAACACATTTTTTATTTCACTGAAAAAAAAAAAAAAAAAAAAAAAAAAACACCCCAAAAAAAAAAAATCAAAAAAAAAAAAATGAAACAAACAACAACATTCAAGTAAATTAAAAATAAAAACAACATCTTCTTCTTCATCATCTTCATCTTCATGGCATGCCTCTATTGTCTCGCACTTGTAGAATCTCCAGCAGCTCTACATGGTCGTCATTCTTTTTCTCCAGTGCTTCCCCATGCCTGATTGGCACAGGAAAGCCGCTTCTGCAGTCCGCCACCATAGCCTTCAAGGCAGCCACCTCCTCGCTCAGAGCTGTGCACTCCCGTGTCCTCGCCAGTAATCACATGCTCAAATTGGTAGCCGAGACCGCTTGGAGCACAGTTAAATCGTGGGACTCATTCACCGCCTTCTTGTTAGACCTACGTGCCACATGCAGATGATCTGCTGGAGTTAGTTTACCTGCCAATCAATGTTCCCAGCAGCACTGACCTGTTCGGCATTGCCTCAGAAAGGTTCGGTATTGCCTCAGCAAAGTTTGAGGCAGTGCCGTGATGATATGAAGAGTTTGTGAAAACAGGAGGTTGGAGGAGCCCTTATCTGGGCATTTGGTGGTGCAAGGGATAACTCAAGGTTGAGATCATCGAGGTGAGTGCATGAGGATGCCATTTGTTTTGCTTCTGAATTTTTTGATGTTTTTCCTTGAGTTTGCAGGAAGAAATGCTGGGTATCATCCGCTTGCAGAGGTGTGGTTTAAATAGGCATATGCTGATGAGAGAGAGCCAACACATTTCGGATTTCCCGGGCATGCTCGACCTAATCGCTTCAAGGGGGAGCACCTTTACTTTTACTTTACTTTACTTTTCTTTTTTCCGTGTTTTCTGGTGTTTTATGTTTTTGCCCGTTACTTTCATTTTCTAATGCTTTGTGTTTTTGCCTTTCCCTTTCGGCTATCATCTTTGTTTTATTTTAGTTAGGGAACTGTGCTTTCTTTTTCCCGTTTGTCGTCTTTGTTTTATTTTAGTTAGGAAGTGTGTTTTCTTTTTCTTTTTATTTTTCTTTATGCAACCTTCCTCTTTTATTTCCGAAACAAAATAACGAAAATACAAAAACAACAACATAAAATAAAAACATCAATAATGCAGTAGAAGTCATTTCTTCTCGGTGCTTGGTGTCTCGACCATTGGAGCTTTGAGTTTGGCCCTCTGGCTATCCTCTTCCGGGGCTTCACGTACAACCTCTTGGGGCTCACCACTTGAGCCCCCAAAGATCGCAATCTTAGCTTGAGCGTAACTACTCTCGCGATCTGCTTGCTTGCGTTTACCCGGTCGGTCTAGGTCCTCCAGCTGCTTTCTCAAGTCACGAGAATACAACTCTACCATCTTTGTTAGGCTTTTATTCTCGTCCCGCAATACTTCTAGCTGGTGTCGATTCACCTCCACTATCCTTGCCCTCTCCCTTTTCAAGCTTTTTATGGCAGTCTGACACTCTTCAACCATACTTCGCTCCGCCGCCAACTGACCTTTCAGCACCTCTACCTCATGGGACTTCGCAAGTAGGCGATGTCCCAAACTTGCAACACATGCTGTACTCTGCACGCTCAGTGCCAGGGCATCGCTTGTGACCCGATTGTCATCGCTTGTCCCGAACACACGTATATCTTTGGGAGTCACTAGATTTCTGCCAACTCCAATGACAACATCGTTGTCCAGGAGTATTGAGTCATTGACAGTCAGGGTCCCCTTGCGGAGGCAAAGTATGGCACCCATACCGGTGCTGTTGTTTGGCCTCATGTCTAGTCGGTGGAGCTAGGTTGAGATCCAACGAAAATGGGTAGTTAGAGGCCATTTGATTTCTCACTCGCTTTTTTTCTTTCTTTCGTTTCTCTTTTGTGTGTTTCTGAGTTTGTGTTTTTCACCATTTCTTTTTAGCTTTTTATAGACTTAGTCTGTTAAACCCTAGCCGCTGCGGTTATGAGTTCTGTGGGGCCCTTATGGCTTATCTCTATATGTCGCCGCACCCGTTTCCCAACCCCCCTTAATTGCATTTTCACCTTTCACCACCTTCACATGAAAAGTCGTTGCGCCTTCTCACGAGGCCAATAATTCTGGCTTGGGGGATGTGACAGCTGCCTCTCTGCGCCGACACGTCCCTCATCCCTTTTACCCGTGACTTCCCAGGAACCAAGGCATCAGGGACCACACTCTTTCTTTTTAGAAATCCTGCCTTCGCGCTCCCAATTCACGTTTCATTTAAAAAATAAAAAATAAAAAATAAAAAAATAACATGTGGGCTTTGGACTTCATTGTGGGCTTCAGGTTTTCACCATTGTTTAGGTTTCAAAGTGGGTTAACTTTCTTTTGGGTTGAGTTTTCAATCGTTTAGGTTTTGGTTTGCGTAGGACTGTCTATTTTGGGCTTACTGTTTTGAGTGTTTTCAATTCTTTTTATTTGTTTGTTTGTTTTGTAATTTTTTATTTTGTAATTATTTTTATTTTGTATTTTATTATTTTTATTTGCTTTAATACTTTCATTTCTTGTTAGGACATTGCTTGTTCCTAATTTTTAAACATTGAGGACAATGTTCATTTCTAGATTTGGGGGTATTGGAGTTTAGTAAGTAAATTTGTTTTTTTTTTTTAAAAAAAATTAAAAAAATTATTAATTAATTTCTTGCTTGTTTTTCTTTTTTTTATATTTTGAGTCTTGTCTTGTTTTGAGTCACTTTCCGAACACTTATGATGAGATTGTGATAAATGTTTTCATGACTTAAATAAAAATTGGATTTCATTTTATTATTATTTTTTGTAAAAAAATAAAAATTTACAATTTAAAATTTTAACATTTTTATAAAATAAAATTGGCATTGTTCTAGCATGATATGTTCAAAACTTTCTTTGCACTTGCCATTTGTTTCATAATTTTCCAATTAAAGGATTTGCATGACCCAAAGAATTGTATCAAGCATAAATTAGACTTATATAACCATATAATGTGAGCTTTTGAGCCTTGTCCTTCATTTCATGAGTGTTATACTTATACTCTTATTTTCTTGTCATCAAAGTTGTTGTTTGATCTCATTATTCATTGATTTGGTTGAACACTTAAAAGTCATTCATTCTTTTACAATTTGATTTCATGACATTTAAGAAATGATATTAAGGCCCTCTTTGGATCGTTTGTGCCTTTCAAGCTAACCTTATGCATGCTTAAGCATGATTTTCCATTGTTAACCATTTTGAGCCTACATGTAAACTTTTTCTTTCATTTTACCAATTGCAATTCCTAGCTTTAGCCCGAAAAACAAGAATTTACCTTTCTAAGGAACTCATGAGCTCTAATTTGGATGTGTTTTTCATGCTAAGTTTGGGAAGGGATATTAAAAAAAAAAAAAATTATAGAACTTCACACAATTGGTGAAAGAAAAGAGAAAAGTTCTGATTAAATGGTAGTTGATTGAAATTTCATTTTTGGGTTTCATTGGTGTTTGGAAAGGAGTTTAAATCATTGTAAATGAAGGTATAAGGAGTTTTGATCATGTAAAAGAAAATATCTAATCGTGATGATTCGAAGTCTTGTAAATAATTATTTTATGCTCTTACATTTTTGAGTTCCTTGAACTTTGTATTATCCATACCTTTCATTTCTTACTCACCTTACACCCTTGGCCCAATTACAACCTATGTTAAAGACCTAAATTGATCTTAAATGTCATATGGTTGAATTGCATGCATTTTCTTACTTTTAAGTGTTTTGCATCCTTCTTGAGATCATATTAATGCAAGTTTTTCATCTTCCTATTTTGAGTTAAGTCCCTTATGGTTTAACTCTAATCTCATGTTTATAACTGAGTGATGCATTGTAGCCCTCTTCTTAGTGATTCATTTGTGAGAGGACAACTTTGGTGAGATTTGAAGTTGCACTTGTGCTTTGTATGATTTTTGAAATTGTGTGAAAACTAAGATTGGGGAATTTGTTGCATTTGGCAATCACACTACTACACTTTGAGCATGTTGTGTTTTGAACTTTACCACCTTGTGAATAATTGAGCTTTTATTGTTAAAACTTTTGAGTCATATGCATGAGTCATTTCTCTTCAAAAATGTTCGGAAAGATTGTTTTGAGTTCTTTTTATTTTTATTTTTGTTTTTGTTTTTGTGTTTGTTTTTGTTATTTTGCTTAAAGGATTAACAAATTCTAATAGATTTTCTAACTACTTTGTTTTGTAGAGTTAGAAAAGCGTTTATGGGTACCGTTTCTGTTAAACCCTTAGGAGACACAACTCCTCCTACTAGTGATGCCTAGAGGTTTAAAGGCTTGTTGCATATGCTCAATGCAATCGAGTTACCTGCGGAAGTGGTCTACTTAACTTCTTGTTTTTGTTTTGTTTTGTTTTGTTTTGCTCGAGGACTAGCAAAATCTAGGTTTGGGGGTATTTGATCGGTGCATAATTACATATCAATTTGTACCCTTTTAACTTATGATTTGGTTATGTTTTTTTTAGTTAAACTTGTGCTTTTAACTTCTTTTGTGTATGTTTCAGTGTTATAAGCTTGAGACTCACTAATTGCATTTTGGAGACAAGTTAGCTCAAAACGGTGTCTGCAGATCAGTCAACTTCACGGATTGGACTGTACTTTCTCAAGAAGAACCAGATAATGATCCATATATCACTGGAAAGCTACGGAAGTCTATTTTCTTTAGAATTTTACGGTTCATGATTCCGAGTCTTCTAGAGAAAGTTATACATGTTTTGGCAACTTAAGGTCAAATTCGGCAGCATCTGCGTTACTGGGCCAAAAATCACATTTGAAGGCCTTCCGGATTTTTCCTTGAGTTGGGCTGCATATGCTTGGAAAGATAAGACAAAGAGCTTCAAGATCCATATTTTTCCAGAATTTTATGGATGGAGAAACAAGCCCAAAACGAGCCCAAAAGAAGACTGCAATGCATTGTCATGCATGACATATGCATGAGGTGTTATTGATTGTGGGGAAGTTAGGTGAAGCATATTCAATTCCTATAATTGAGTGGAATTTTGCAGCAACCAAATGAATTGAAAGATGTTGAAGTGGATGATGCAACATTAAGCCTAAAGACAAGAGGAATTGTTTTCAAATGCAATTGTGTGTTAGGTTAGGTTGGTGAATTAAGTGTTGTGTGTTAGGTGAAGTTAGTGTGGTTAGTGAATTCAATTGTATATTCAGATTTTCATTTCCCCTAAGCCTATAAATAGGGAAGTTCTCTAAGCTTGTAAACACACCCCAAGGGGGGAGCTCTCAAACACTTCTCTAGAGCTCCCTTCCCTTCTCTCCCTCAAATTCTCTTAGTTTCATTTTCTAGTTTTCAATTGTTGTAATGAAATATTTGTGCTGAAATTCTCCTTAAGTTTTTCTTTGTTCCACTTTACTTTTCATTATGTAAATTCTTTTCTTTAGTTTCAAGTTTGATTAGTTTCCAAGTTTCAATTATGGTTTGTGTTCTTATTCATTATGCTTATAAGTTAATATGCTAGTTTGAATGATTGATCACCATTTAGGTTTGCATGTTAGCTATCTTGGTTTGAATTAAGAGTATACACCATGCTTTAATTCGAATTGAACTATGAATAGGAAGAGTATGTATGGACATTCGACAACAGGGATTAGATACATGCTTGGTTGTTTAAATTGTTCTTCTATGCTTAATGGGTTCCTAATGCTTAATTTTAGGTTAGACAACAAATGATCAAATTAGGGAATTAGGAACACAAGGTTAGGACCAAACACCATGGCTTAATCATACTTTAGCTAGAATCAATCCGTTAATCTAATTGAACTTGGGAACTTATCTACTTGAGTTACTTATTTCTTTCTTCCTTGTTTATTTATTTCCTTTCTTTTTCATTTCTGTTTTGCGTAGGGAAAATGAGTTGGATCATTCAATCACCAATCCCTGTGGAATCGACCTCGCACTTACATATGCTAAACTACCAACGGCTCGTGCACTTGCGAGTATCACAAGTTGAGGATGTAGCTGAATCCATTTTGGTGCAGCTAAATCTACGCAACAAGTTTTTGGCGTCGTTGCCGGGATCGGTAACATTGTTTGATTCTATTTGGTTTTCCTACTTTTTATTATTTTTATTTTTTGTATATAACTAGACAGTTTCATGTTTTAAAGTTAATGGGGTTAATTGACAAGTTGTGTTTGTAGTCCAACGGACAAGGACAATTGCCTGACAAGCAAGAGAACTGGGTTTGAGTCCCAGCTTACACAACATAAAAAAGAAAAAGGTTCAAGTAGCATGTCGATTATTTCTAGTTTATGGTTTCATTCACTTGCTCTTAATTAAATATCTTGTTCAAGTTTACATAAACACCATATGACTCTTGGACTGATTAGTGAATGAATGGGTAGATATTGAAGACAAACACCATGTTTAAATTCTACTTGGTTCTTTATTGTTCTTCTTGTTCTTAATGGGTTCGGAATTTGTGTTTAGACTAAACACCATAGCTAAATGCTTTTTCTGAATACTTGATTAAAACCACACACCATATGGATAATCATATTTGAGAAAGAACGAATTCCATAAGCTAGTTTGATTTACTTTGTTGCTTGTTACTTTGAAACATGGAAGTGTTGATTTTTCCTTTTCATTTTTTTTTTAGTTTTTTTAAATTTATTTCCTAACCCTTTAATTCCATTTCAAGTTTGTGTGTTTGTTCTAGCAATCTTTGATAGCTTAATAAAAATGGAGAGAGATGACAACCTCAATCATAAGAATGGGAGTGTGGAGCAGTGGGAGAAGTCGCGACCTCCAAGTGCATCCATGCTCGACCTAATCGCTTCAAGGGGGAGCATTTCAATCCTTTCTCTTCTTTAAATTCTGTTTATTTCTTGGTTTGTTTCTTTTAGTACAACAATTTATGTCATTTGTTTGAGTTTGTTTAGAGTACTTAGTTCATTTTCATTTATGATTTGTTGTCTCATTTTATCTTAATTTTTTTTTTCTTATCTTAAAAACTAAAAATTCAAAATTCAAAAATTCAAAAAGATTTTTCATATAAGCTGACTTATGGTAACTCCAGGATAAGCACTTCCGTCAATACAGTGTCTAGGATTTGTTTAGGCGACACCTTCGGTGTCTAAGGAGTTTGGGTTTTAAGCGGGACCATTGTGACCCCTCCAACCTTCCCGGATCCCCTGGCTGTGTTTTTCTGAGGCCCTTAACTGGTCATCCGTGAGTTGCTTGTATATTCGTGTGTTTTTAAATCAAGTTTTTTTTTCTTTGTTTTCTTTTTTGTATAGTCTTTGTTTTTGTTTTGTTTTTGTTTTTGTTTTGTTTTGTTAAGTTAATTTATGTATTTATTTACGTTGTGTGGTTAGTTAGTGTTAAAAACACATTTTTATTTCACTTGGAAAAAAAAAACAAAAACACCCCAAAAAAAAACAAAAAAAACAAAAACACCCCAAAAAAAAAAAAAAAAAAAAAAAAAATGAAACAAACAACAACATTCAAGTAAATTAAAAATAAAAACAACATCTTCTTCTTCATCATCTTCATCTTCATGGCATGCCTCTATTGTCTCGCACTTGCAGAATCTCCAGCAGCTCTACATGGTCGTCATTCTTTTTCTCCAGTGCTTCCACATGCTGATTGGCACGGTGAAGCCGCTTCTGCAGTCCGCCACCATAGCCTTCAAGGTAGCCACCTCCTCGCTCAGAGCTGTGCACTCCCGTGTCCTCGCCAGTAATCGCATGCCCAAATTGGTAGCCGAGACCGCTTGGAGCACAGTTAAATCGTGGGACTCATTCACCGCCATCTTGTTAGACCTACGTGCCACATGCAGGTGATCTGCCTGGAGTTAGTTCACTGCCAATCAATGTTCCCAGGCAGCACTACCCTTCGGCATTGCCTCAGAAAGGTTCGGTATTGCCTCAGGAAAGTTTGAGGCAGTGCCGTGATGATATGAAGAGTTTGTGAAAACGGAGGTTGGAGGAGCCCTTATCTGGGCATTTGGTGGTGCAAGGGATAGCTCAAGGTTGAGATCATCGAGGTGAGTGCATGAGGATGCCATTTGTTTTGCTTCTGAATTTTTTGATGTTTTTCCTTGAGTTTGCAGGAAGAAATGCTGGGTATCATCCGCTTGCAGAGGTGTGGTTTAAATAGGCATATGCTGATGAGAGAGAGCCAACACATTTCGGATTTCCCGGGCATGCTCGACCTAATCGCTTCAAGGGGGAGCACCTTTACTTTTACTTTACTTTTCTTTTCTTTTTTCCGTGTTTTCTGGTGTTTTATGTTTTTGCCCGTTACTTTCATTTTGAATTTCCACAGCTCCATAGGGAGAAACATTGACCACGATGAATGGCCCAAGCCACCTAGACTTCAATTTTCCTGGAAAGAGACGCAAACGTGAGTTGAACAAAAGAACTGACATACCTTTGGAGAACTCTTTCCGTTGAATGTTTCTGTCATGATAACTCTTGGTTCGTTCTTTGTAAAGCTTTGCATTCTCATAAGACTCATGTCTAATTTCTTCCAATTATTGAGCTGAAACTTTCTAACATGGCCAGCCTTGTCCAGATCAAAATTCAACTTCTTGATGGCCCAAAAAGCACTGTGTTCAAGCTCCATTGGCAGGTGGCATGCTTTCCTAAACACAAGACGATAAGGGCTCATCCAGATGGGAGTCTTATATGCAGTCCTATAAGCCCATAATGCATCATTGAGCTTGGCAGCCCAATCTTTTCTTGTATTGTTCACCACCTTCTCCAGGATGTGCTTAATTTCTCTATTGCTTATTTCCACTTGACCAGAAGTTTGAGGATGATATGGTGTAGAGACTCGATGGGTGATGTTGTACTTTTTCATGAGTGCTTCAAATGGCTTGTTACAGAAGTGGCTGCCTCCATCACTAATGACAGCCCTTGGAGTACCAAACCTTGTGAAACTATTATCCTTTAAGAACTTTAGCACCACCTTATGATCATTGGTTTTGGTGGCTATGGCTTCCACCCATTTAGACACATAATCAACAGCAACAAGTATGTAAGTATAACCAAAGGAAGATGGGAATGGTCCCATGAAATCAATACCCCACACATCGAAGAGCTCCACAACAAGTATGTTATTCAATGGCATTTCGTTCCTCCGACTTATGTTCCCCATCCTTTGGCACCTATCACACTTAACACAAAAATTAAATGCATCTTTGAATAGAGTGGGCCAAAAGAAACCAGATTGCAGAATTTTAAGTGCTGTTTTCTTAGCTCCAAAGTGACCTCCACAAGCCAATTCGTGGCTATGCCTAAGTATGCTTTCTTGCTCTTCTTCTGGAACACATCTTCTGATGAGTTGATCCCAGGCAATGCTTGAATAAGAAAGGTTCATCCCAGACATAATGTTTCACCATGGAAAAGAACTTCTTCTTGTCCTGAGAAGTTAGATCATTTCTAAGAACACCACAAGCAAGATAATTAACAAAATCAGCATACCATGGCTCTTTGATTGGGCAGCATATAGTTGTTCATCAGGGAAAGTCTCATTCAAGGGTAGGACAGCTGCTCCTTTTTCTTCAACCACAATTCTGCTCAAATGATAAGCTACCACATTCTCACATCCCTTCTTATCTCGAATCTCCAAATCGAATTTTTGCAGCAAGAGAATCCATCTAATCAAGCGTGGTTTGGCATCCTTCTTAGTGAGCAAGTATCTAAGAGCTGCATGGTCAGAATAAACAATTACTTTAGAACCAACAAGGTAAGAACGAAATTTTTCTAAAGCAAAAACCACAGCAAGCAACTCCTTCTCTGTTGTGGAGTAGTTGATTTGAGCATCATTCAAGGTCCGGCTAGCATAATGAATCACATGGGGCAGCTTGTTCTTCTTTTGACCTAAAACTGCACCAATAGCAAAGTCAGAGGCATCACACATTATTTCAAATGGTAAAGACCAATCCGGAGCTATGATAATAGGGGCTGAAGTTAGCTCCTTTTTCAAGGTAGTAAAAGCTTTCATGCAAGCTTCATTAAACTCAAAAACAGCATCCTTAGCAAGGAGATTACACAATGGCCGTGTAATGCTTGAGAAATTTTTGATGAACCTTCTATAGAATCCAGCATGACCCAGAAAGCTTCTAACTCCTTTAACAGAGGTAGGGGGTGGAAGATTTGAGATGAGATCGATCTTGGCTTTATCCACTTCGATTCCCTTGCTTGAAATCACATGCCCTAGCACAATGCCTTGTCTCACCATGAAGTGACACTTCTCCCAATTCAAAATCAGATTTGTTTCCTGGCATCTTTTAAGCACTAGAGACAAGTGGTGAAAACAATTATCAAAAGAGGAACCAAAAACTGAAAAATCATCCATAAATACCTCAATGAATCGTTCCACCATATCTGAAAAGATTGACATCATGCATCTTTGGAAAGTTGCTGGGGCATTGCACAAACCAAATGGCATCCTTCTATAAGCAAACGTACCAAATGGGCATGTGAATGTGGTTGTCTCTTGGTCTTCCGGAGCAATGAGAATTTGATTATAACCTGAAAAACCATCAAGAAAACAATAGTAAGCATGGCCAGATAAACGTTCAAGCATTTGATCAATAAAAGGCAAGGGGAAATGATCTTTTCTATTGGATGTGTTCAACTTCCTGTAATCAATGCAAACTCTCCAACCGGTGATCGTTCTTGTAGGAACTAGCTCATTCTTCTCATTCTTCACAACGGTGATTCCGGACTTCTTTGGAACAACTTGCACAGGGCTCACCCACTTAGAATCTGAAATTGGATATATGATTCCTACATCGAGTAGCTTTAAAACTTCAGCTCTAACCACCTCTTTCATGTTGGGATTTAGCCTCCTTTGGGCATCACGGGATGGTTTGCTGTCTTCTTCCATTAAAATCCGATGCATGCACATGCTTGGACTAATTCCTTTGATGTCTGCTATGGTCCACCCAATGGCTGTTTTATGATCTTTTAGAACTTTAATTAAGCTCTCTTCTTCATGTGCGGAGAGACTGTTAAGCTCATAAATTCATACATATACGTACCCTATTTACTTACTTCTTTTGCTTAGTTTCTTAGAATTTTGAGTTATTTGCCTCTCTTTGTGTGTTTTGTAGACCAATTGAGCATGAGAGCATATGAAGCAATATGGTGCAAAAACGTGCAAAAACTGGAGATTGAGTTAGAAGTTCATTTCAGGCTTATCTTCTTCATCCGAGCTTGGATTGGGCCAATACTTGTGTGGTTGGATCAGAGACATTCTGAACTTCACAATGGACATCTTAAAGTTGTCATTTGATTCAGCCAAGCCCAATTCGTAAGCCCATGAAGATACACATCATGCTGACATAAGGATGAGCTGATGGATGCTTGGTCATGGTGAGCTAGGCATGAGGTATTGGTTTCCTGGATGGATGCTTGGTCATGCTGACATATTGATGAGCTATGGCTGCTGGGGGGATTTGTTGGTGAAGTGCAACAACCATTTCTGATTATCTAATGCAAGTGTGTTAGGTGAAATAGGTGTGGTTGGTGAACTTAATTGTATAATCTGATTCACCTAACCCTTGTGCCTATAAATAGGGAGTCTCTAGAGAGCTTAGAGAGCCAGAATTTCATTCCATAATTTACACTTCCATTGTACACAAAGAGAGGGAAAGTTGAGAGTCACAAAGGGAGAGAAGGGAGAAGGCAGCAGCTGGGAGGCTTTGGCCTCCTAGCAGCCATGGAGATGATTCTTTTCCATCTCTAGCATGCTGTCCTTATCTTCTTCTCCTCCCTTTGTCTTTTATTTTCTTCTTGTATTTTCTTTGTTTTCTGTTATTAGTTGTAATAAACATCTTGCTAGTCTTGTATCATGGTTTGAGTTTATAAAGTTTGATTTCATTCATGAATTCTTCTTCACTATTTTAATGGAGCTGTTTTTGCATCCTTTGATTGATCACCTGAGGTTTTATGCATTTTGCTCTTGTTGGGAAGGTTTGGGGATCATCTTCATTCCATCCATTAGCAACTTATGTGATTTGGTTTCTAGGTCTCCTAATGCAAACACCATGCTTGGGGTCCTTGTGATGTTCAATGCAATTTGATCCAAACACCATGGACTTATTTGTGAGCATCTTCATGAGTGAATCAATTTGTTTACTTGCTGCCATAACATGATTAGAACAATTAGGGTGGATTCTAAAACAACACCATCCTGTCTTAGTTCTTTTCTTTCTTCTTCTTTTGTTTCTCTTGTCTCCATTTCTGTTTTGTGTAGGAAAACTGAGTTGGATCATTCAATCACCAATCCCTGTGGAATCGACCTCGCACTTACATATGCTAAACTACCAACGGCTCGTGCACTTGCGAGTATCACAAGTTGAGGATGCAGTGAATCCATTTTGGTGCAGCTGAATCTACGCAAGAGAGACCTGCAGCAATTATAACAGGGAGAGTTTCATTAGCACCCAAACATGTATATTTAAGATGATTGGGAAGAGGTTTAAGTTCTAGCTTTGGTGGGATGACAATGGATGGCTCCAATTTCGTGGATGGTGGCCCAAGAGGCTCGAATCGGTGGCCTAAAGGATGGTGGGTATGGTGGAAACACTTCTAAGGCAGCCACAACTTCTTGGAACTCCGGTTCATAAAGATCTTCCTCTTCTTGTGTTAAGACAGCTTCTAGAGCATCATTAGACTTTCTCTGCAAAATTTTGGAAGAAACCTCATCCACAACATCAATTGAAAAGCAAGAATCAAGAGAGATAAAAGGTTGAGATAGAGCATTAAGCATTTTAAATTGAAAGTTTCACCCAAAACAGTCATGGAAAGGGTGCTATCTTTCACTTTGATCATTGTGTCTGCAGTGGCCATGAATGGCCTGCCTAGGAGAATGGGATCAACACGATCTCCATTTGGATTGTCTTCCATGTCCATCACTACAAAATCAGCAGGGAGAATTAGTGTATTAACTTGAACTAAAATATCTTCCACAATACCTTTTGGATATTTTATCGAATGATCAGCTAGTTCAAGTCGCATTGAAGTCTTCTTCATCCCTTCTAAGCCAAGCTTTTGATATACTGAATATGGCATTAGATTGATGCTTGCTCCCAGGTCCAACATGGCTCTTCCAACCTTCTTGCCTCCAATGTTAATGGGAATGTCAAAGCTGCCAGGATCATCTAGTTTTGGTGGAAGCTTCCTTTGCAACACAGCACTTACATTCTGGTCGAGCTTTACTCCTTCATTTGGAGCGAAATTCAGCTTGTGAGTTTTCAAGTCCTTGATGAATTTTCCATATGCAGGAATCTGTTCAATAAGATCAAGCAAAGGCAAATTGATATTAACTTTACTCAAAATATCATAAATCTCTTTAAAAGCCTTATCTTGCTTTGCTTTCTTAAGACGGCCTGGAAATGGAATCTGTGGAACATATGGAGCGGGTGGCACGTATCTATCTTCTTGAAGATGTGGTGGCACAAATTTATCATCCCTTTTATGCAATTGGAATTGGTCGGATTTCTGAGAATCTGAATTGGCCTTAGGAGCAGATTGAGAAGTTTCCGGTTGTTCTCCTTCCGGAGCCATGGTCTCTTCCTCTTCATCTTCTACAATCACAACATCATTTGAAATATTAGAATCAACTTTATTATCAATGATCTTACCTGATCTAAGCACATGAATGGCCTTGGCTTCTGGGTTCTTTGGATTGATCATAGTTTGGCCTGGCCATTTCCCAGGCTCTTTTTGAGATATTTCAGCAGCAATTTGGCCTATTTGAACTTCCAATTTGGAGATAGCAGCTTGTGTAGTTTGCTGAAAATTGGATTGGTTGATTGCCATCTGCTTCATTATATCCTCCAATGATGATGATGATTGTTGTGGCTTTTGGAATGAAGGGGGATTGGCTTGATTCTGAGTATTCCTCCATGAAAAGTTTGGATGATTCCTCCAACCTGGATTATAACTTTGAGAGTATGGATCATTTCTTGGACCTTGGTTGTAGGAATTTACCACCTTAGCTTCCTATTGCACAAATTCAGGGGTATGCAGCCCCAAGTGGACAAGCTATGGTAGCATGGTCATGAGCTTCACAAATGCTACACACTTCCTTAGGAGGGTTTCTTGAGTTCAATGCAAGAAGAGCATCTAGCTTTTGTTCCAGTTTTGAAATCTGCACACTAGAAGCATCATTAGAACCACTAACAACACGTTTACCTCTTGTATCCGTATGTTGGGTCTCCATTGCTATCCCCTCAAAGAGTTCATACGTTTCTTCCGGAGTCTTGGTCTTATAAGAACCACCTGCAAAATTTGTGACAATATTATGACTAGAAGGGGTTAGTCCTTTATAAAACATACGCATTTGAAGCTTCAATGGAATCCCATGATGAGGGCATTGATTGAGCAGCCCATTGAATCTCTCCCATGCTTCACAAAACGATTCATCATCTTGTTGTGCAAATAACAAGATCTTGTCCCTAAGCATGTCGGTCTTTTGCGTGGAGAAGTATTTTTCCAGGAACTTCTTTTGAATGGCAGCCCATGTAGTGAGTGAACCAGGCTTCAAAGAATTCAACCAATACTTTGCCTTATCCTTTAAAGTGTATGGAAACACTCTCATTCGAAGTTGATCTTCTGTCACACCTGTTAAGGGAAAAGAACTCACAACATTAAAAATATCCTTTATATGAGTCAATGGATCTTCATTAGGTAAACCATAAAAGGAAGGTAACATATTAAGATGAGAAGATTTAAGCTCATAGTTTCGAGCTACAGTGGGCAGCGAAATGCTTGAAGGGGATGCTGGAATTGTTGGGATATCAAGGTCTCCCATGAACTCAATGGCAGCCATCATTTCTTCTTCTTCGTGGTCTGAACTTGCTTCTGAATATGAAGGTGAAGAACCAGGAAGTTCAGTGTGGAGAGCAATACTTGTAAATGTGGCAAGAGCTTGCTCTTTTGCAGTTGACAACTCTCTTTCTAGACGACTCTGAATATCAGAGGTCACTCGTCCGGGTTGCAACGATGGTCCTGCGTTCAAAGATCTGGAACGTTGAAACGAAGACCTCACTTGTTCAAGTAATGGCCTTTTAGACATAAACTTCCTGAAATAGAAAATTAGATCAATTAGAAATACTAAAAAGAACAGGGTAACCTTGGGCACATAACTAGGGAAGAACTTTCGTTCAGTCCCCGGCAACGGCGCCAAAATTTGTTGTTAATATTATGTTAACTCGCAATTGTACGGGGCAATTAGTAGTATAGCAAGACAAGTACGAGTTCGTACCCACGAAGACTGAGAAGTTCAAATTAGTTATGTACGTAGATTACCGAATTCAAGAAGTTAGGAAGTTAAGTCTAAAACAGAAATTAAAGTGAGAGTGATTGTGATTGTGAAAGGAAGTGAGCAAACTGAAATTGCAAATGAAAGCAAATAAACAAGTGTAACAAAGAGTGATTTTGAAGGGCTGGAAAATGGATTTGGAGACTAGGGCATTCGAATCACCATAACAATTCAACTCTGGGTTATAAGGAGTCAAGTAACAATTCTAATTCAGATTCAAAGATTGATTCTAGCTAAAGTATGATTAGGCCATGGTGTTTGGTCCTAACCTTGTGTTCCTAATTCCCTAATTTGATCATTTGTTGTCTAACCTAAAATTAAGCATTAGGAACCCATTAAGCATAGAAGAACAATTTAAACAACCAAGCATGTATCTAATTCCTGTTGTCGAATGTCCATACATACTCTTCCTATTCATAGTTCAATTCGAATTAAAGCATGGTGTCTACTCTTAATTCAAACCAAGATAGTTAACAAACAAGTTCTAATGGTGATCAATCATTCAAACAAGCATGTTAACTTATAAGCATAATGAATAAGAACATGAATCATGAATCAAACTTGAAACTCCAAACTTATAAACCCAGAATATTCATGTTAGGTTACATCGAAGCCCTAGTTATGGATTTAGCTACTCATAATGGAAAGGAAACTAAAACAGAAATGGGAAAGCATAATGAAAGCCATAAGAGTAAAAGAAACCCTTTTCTGAACTTCTTGTGGTGTCCAATTTCTTCAAGAGCTTCCCCACGTCTAGAAGGATGTATGAAGGATATGGAGGTGATTTGGGATGAGTTTGAGTGAGTGGTGGTGGCTGAGAAAGAAGAAATTCGTAGGGAAATAGAAGAGAGGTTTGCTGGAGTTGTTTTGGTGATTTGAGGCTGTTTAGAGCTTTTGGTTGATTGCTGGAGTGTTTGAGGATGGCTGGAGTGAATTGTGGGGTTGTGAATCCCAGGATTTGTTGTTTTTGAATGTGGAATGGATGTGGTATTTATAGGGAGAGGGGAGTGATAAATCTGAATTCAATATGGCTAATGCATACAACACTTGTATTATAAAATCTGAATTGGATGCTGCACTTCACCAACAAATCCCACCAGCAGCCCTAGCTCATCTTCATGTCAGCATGACCAAGCTTCCAACCAGAAACCAATAGCTCATCCTCAAGTCAGCATGACCAAGCAAGCAATGAGCTCATCTCCAAGTCATGATGTGTAATTTGATGGGCTTACGGATTGGGCTTGGATTAATCAATTGATGCCCTTGAGCTGTCCATCTTTAAGTTGGGGGCCGGAAAAATTTTGGATTTAAAGAACGGAAAAAAAAAAAATAAGAAAAAAATACGCAATACCCGCTAAGTGCACGAATCTATTGAAGTATAGATTATGTAAGTACGGGTTGATCCCCACGAAGAACTTGTCGGCTCCCTATAAGTTCTAATTTGAGTACGTAAAAAACACTTAATTGACACACCACAAATGCAAAATGGAAACTAAAAATGAGTAAAGAAATGTAAAAGAAACAAACAAAACAAAAGAAGAAAATGTGTTGTGAACAGGTACCAGCGACCGGTCGTTGGATGCTAGCGACCGGTCGTTTTCGAGGCGGAATCGAAATTTCAAAATTATATGACGAGCGATCGGTCGTTTGATACTTGCGACCGGTCGTGAACAGTGACTAGCGACCGGTCGTTGGCTAAAAGAGACCGGTCGTTTTTTAGTAGAATCGAAATTTGAGAATTGTGTTTTGAGCGACCGGTCGTTGAGACACTAGCGACCAGTCGTTTCTTCACAGAATCGTTTTCTTCTGTTTTTTCAATTCCGACCTCTGTTCAGTTTTCGACCTATAACTTTCCAACCGTACGTCCAAAATTCACGTTCTTTATACGGTTGGATTCAGCACAGAAAATGAAAGAACACAGCGCGGACCAAAAGTCCAAAACAATTACGGAAACAAATAAAATTCAGTAACAAAGACACATAACGTGTCAAACACGCAACTCACACACACATTTGGGGGGGGGGGGTTGGTTTGGTTCAAGTGATCTATTTCTATTGCATGTAAGTAAATGGACTTCGAATTTAAATGAGAACGGCAGAGATGAATTATCAAGATGTGAAATTAAAATGTAACAAACACTAGGGTTTCGAATCCACCCTAAACAATTCTACCTATATTCATAAATACTCAAATGATGAACTCTAAACGTGTTGATGAAGATGTTCGCAATCAAGACCATGGTTCGTGGCTCAAGACGCATTGATTCTCTCTAATGTATGTAAAGTGCATGGTTCGTGCTACAATACTTGTGCCCTCCCCATAACCGAACCTAGGTATGGTTCGTACTTCGATTCAATTACAAGGAGAACCCATTAAGTTCAAAGAGAATATGAACATCACAAGAATCCTAATACAATGGTGTTTACATTAGGTATTCAAGAAACCAATTCACATGGATGATTCTTACTTCATCCATTTATTACTTAGGATAACATGAAGATACACATAACCCCAACAATCTCAAGAAGCATGCTTTCAAAGGTGATCAATCAAAGAAGAACACACATCAAGGATAGATTAATTTGGTGAATTGGAATTCATCAACAATATCCAGAAATTCATACACTCAAGTATCAAAACAATAAGGTAATCATGTTTAGGGCTTCAACCTAAGCCCTAGCTATGGAGTTTAGTTGCTCATACTTATTCCAAATACAAACTCAATGAAATTAGAAAGAGTTTACAGATTTTCAGAAAATGATGAAAGCTTCAAGATCATCAATGGTGGAAGTCTTCTTCTCCATTTTCTTGGCTGCACCTTGGCTTTCTCCAAGCTCCAAACTCTCTCAATCTCTGCAATGATAGAATGAATCCTCACTTTCGTTCCAAACTCCCCCAAATCAGATTGCCCTTTGACTTCTCTTCCCTCTCTCCTCCTTTCCAGCTTTTACCTTTTAATATTAAACTACCACCTTTGATAAAGCCTTAGCCCATTGTCCCCTTGCCATGATGAAGCTTTGTCCTCAATAAGATGTCAATTGCTTCAGAAAATATCTCAAAGCTAAGGTAACTTCTTGTTACCAAGAGTTATGGTAACAAGAAAATCAAGATAACACAAAGGAGGTAAAAGCTGGCCAAATTCGGATTTCAGAGCTGTGGTAACATGCAGGATCGGTTGGATGGGCAATACTTGTCCAATGGAGCTCAAATTTGGATATGTTGTAGTTAACATCCATTGGAACAAGTCTCAAGAAAATCATGACCTCATCCGAGCACCGGAGCATGCTGATCCCAGGCCAAGAAGTTGACCTACGAAAATGAACAAAAACAGAAATTATAACAAGTAGTGCACTTTTAGCTCATTTTCAATCTAACCAAGGTAAAATCTAAGAAAACACAAAAAGGAAGTGAAAAGCTATAAAATGTCAAAAACTAATTCAAAATAAAAGGGGAATAACATGAAAAATTATGTGTAAAAATGAACCGAACAAACTTCCCAAACTTATCTTTTGCTAGTCCTCGAGCAAAACAGAAATTAAAACAAGACTCGAAACAAAACTTTCCGAACACTTTCTAAGGAGAGAGCGAACTCATGCAAACGACTCAAAAGTTTTCACAAGAAAAACTCAGTTTACACATTATTCACAAGGCGGCAAAATTCATAACACAACATGCTCAAGTGTAGTAGTGTGATGGCCAAATGGAACTCATTCTCCAATTTCAGTTTTCACACAACTTCAAAAATCATTCCAAGCACAAATGTAACTTCAAATCTCACCAAAGTTGTCCTCTCACAAATGAATCACTCGGAAGAGGGGTACAATGCAACACTCAATAGTAAATATGAGAATAGAGTTAAACCATACGGGACTTAACTCAAAATAGAAGGATGAAGAACATGCATAACTATGATCTCAAGAAGGATGCCAAACACTTAAAAGCCGAAAAATGTGTGCAAATCAACCACATGACATTTAGGATCAATTTAGGTCTTTATTATAGGTTGTAATGGGGCTAAGGGTGTAAGGTAAGTGAGAAATGAAGGAAATGGATACAACAAAGTCCAAGGAACTCACAATGTAAGAGCATATAATCGTTGACTAAAAGACTTTACAACATCACGCTTGAGAATTACAATTTTTTTTTTTATAGTTTTATTTAATTTGGCCAACCAAGAAACATGGAATTGAATTCATTGCCAATTAACCACAACCCTTCTCTTTTCTTTCACCCTTCGAGTGAAGTACTCTTTTTTTTTTTTTTTTTTTATCTAAACTTCCCAAACTTAGCATGAAAAACACATCTAAATTAAAGCTCATGAGTTCCTTAGAAAGGTAAATTCTTGTTTTTCAGGCTAAGGCTAAAAGTTATAATTGGTTACTTGAAAGAAAAGGCATACATATAGGCTCAAGGTGGTTAACAATGAAAAATCATGCTTAAGCATGCATAGGGTTAGCTTGAAAGACACAAACGGTCCAAAGAGGGCCTTAATATCATTTCTCAAATGTCATGTAATCAAATTGGACAAAAATGAATGTCTTTTAAGTGCTCAACCAAATCAATGAATAATGAGATCAAACAACAACTCGGATGACAAGAAAGAAAGAATACGTGTATAACACTCATGAATTGAAGCAAAAGGCTCAAAGCTCACATTATTTATGGTTATACAAGTCTAATTCATGCTTGAAACAATTCTTTGGATCATGCAAGTCCCTCAACTGGAGAATTATGAAACAAATGGCAAGTGCATAGAGGGTTTCAAACATGTCATGCTAGAACGATGCCATTTAGTGAATAACAAATTATTTTTTTTTAGCATTTTCAATCAAGTCATGCAAACATTCATCACAATCTCATCATATATGTCCGGAAAGTGACTTGAAAACAAAAAGACTCAAAACTGAAAAAGAAAACAAAATAAAAGAAAGCAAGAATTTAAGTGAAACGAAAAAGACTTGCTAACACTTCCCAAACTTAGAAATAAACATTGTCCTCAATGTTAAAGAATTTAGGCGTAAACAATGTTAGAACAAGAAATAAAGGGAATAAAGCAAGTGAAAACAAGAACAAACAAGAACAACAACGACAACACGGTTGTAAAACAAAACTAAACAAAATAACACCAACCAAAACAAAACAGTAAGCCCTAACAATAGTCCTACCCACGCAGAAATCAAACCCAAAGAAACGCACAAACGATAATGAAAGCCCAACCCAAACGAAAGCCCAAAAACGAAGAAAGTAAATAAAACAAAGAAACGAAGTCAGAAGCACAAAGAGCGAGAACTCAGAAAAATAGAAAAAAGGTGGGCCCTGATGTCTCGGCTCCTGTGAGTCACGGGAACTAAAGCGAGGGACGTGTCTCGTGTAGAGGTCCCTCTCACTTTCCCAAGCCAGAATTATTGGCTTCGTAGGAATGTGTGACGACTTTTGTTTCTTGAAAACGAAGAAAGGCAGAAATGCAATTAAAGGGGTTAGTGAACGGGTGAGCTGACCTAAGGGGATAGGCCGTAAGGGCCGCGCAAAACGCAGAAGCGCAGTGGCTAGGGTTACGCAGACTAAGTCTATAAAAGAGGAAGAGAAATAGGGGGAAAAACACAAAGACTCAGAAACACACCAAAGAGAAAAGAAAGACAAAAGAAAAGAAAGTTCAAATGGCCTCTTCCTACCCATTCTCGTTGGATCTCAACCTAGCTCCACCGACTCAGACTCGGGGCCAAGCAGTGGCACCAGTGTGGATGCCCTACTTTGCCTCTACACGGGGGCACGTGACAGTGAATGACTCGATCCTGCTGGACAACGATGTTGCCCTTGGAGTTGCTAGAAATCTAGTGACTCCCAAGGATATACGGGTGCTGGGAGAAAGGGATGACAACCGGGTCGTGAGCGATGCTCTGGCACTAAGCGTGCAAAGCACCGCAGCAACTGCAAGTGTGGGTCATCGCCTAATTGCGAAGTCCCATGAGGTGGAGGTGCTAAGAGGTCAGTTGGCGGCAGAGCAAAGTGTGGTCGAAGAGTGCCAGAGTATTATTAAAAGTTTAAAAAGGGAAAGGGCAAGGATAATAGAGGTGAATCGACACAAGCTGGAGGCGTTGCGGGAAGAGAACAAAAATCTCTCGAAGATGGTAAGTGTTTACTCCCATGACATGAGAAAGCAGCTGGAGGACTTAGACCGACCGGGTAAGCGCAAGAAAACAGATCGTGAGAGTGGTTACGCTCAAGCTAAGAGTGCCATCTTTGGGAGCTCGAGTGATGAGCCCCAAGAGGCCGCACCTGAAGCCCGGAAGAGGATAGCCATAGGGCTAAACTCAAAGGTCCAATGGTCGAGACACCGAGCACTGTGAAAAAGTGATTCTAGTGTATTATTGGTGTGCTTGTTTGTGTTGCCCTTTCCGTGTATTTTTATTTATTTATTTATTTTTTATTTTATTTTCATTTTGTTTCACTCTGTTTTTTTTAAATAGAAATAAAAGAAATTAAGTTGCAAAAGAAAGAGTAGCACACTTCCCAAACAAAACAAAAATGACAGCCGAAAGGGAAAAACACATTTCCCAAACGAAATAAAGGGAAAGAAACAAACGAAAAAGAACAAAGCACGGTTCTCTAAACAAAAATAAAACAAAAACGACAAACTAAAAAGAAATCAAAACACAATGCACAGAAAACAGGGAGGAAAAGAAAGTAAAAAGGAAAGAGAAATGTTTCCCTTTTACTGGACGCAACCGCAAAATCCTCGTGAAGCGTAGGTATCGAGAGAAAATGGCAAACAGCTAGACCACAAATCCCTCATCGGCAGATATCTATTTAAACCACGCTTCTGCAAGCGGAAGAGTACCCTGCATTTCTTTCTGCAAACTCAAGGAAAACCATCAAAAACAAAACAATGGCATCCTCATGCACTCACCTTGATGATCTCAACCTTGAGCTGTCGCTAGCACCACCAAATTCCCAAATAAGGGCTCATCCAACCCCTATCTTCCCAAACTCCTCATACCATCATGGTTCGGCCTCAAATTTCTCTGAGGTGGTGCCATGCAGGCCAGGATTGCCGGAAGGCATGTCTCAGGAGGACTTACAGCTGCAGATCATCCTGCATGTGGCGCAGAGGTCGGACAGGATGGCAGTGGACGAGTCCCACAACTTGACCGTGCTCAACGCGGTCTCGGCCACTAATTTGGGTATGCCCTAACGGCGAGAGACGAGAGTGCAGAGCACTGGCTGAGGAGGTGGCGGCCCTGAAAGCTCAGGTGGCGGACCTCCAGAAGCGGCTCCACAGTGCGAACCGCAGGTGGAAACACTCCAGAGGAAAGTTGAGGGCCATGTAGAGCTGCTGCAGATTCTACAAGTGTGAGCAGAAAGAGGCAATTAGCAGAAGCCTCATGTAGCTCAGAATGCAACAATGAACATGTGATTAGGAATTATATGTACGCATTTTCACGTTTGTGTATGTAATCGCATGTTATGGAATGAAATAAGCATTTGAGCCAAAATCCTGTTTGTGCATAATCACAAAGCAATCTACTTCCCAAACTTATATGAAACAATGTTTATAATTGATTGAGATTTAATATTAAACAATGCCATATAGAAAAATTGGGACGGATAATCACAAAATAAAAGAAAGAGTAAACAAACAAAAGTTGAAAGAAACAAACTAATAACCGTCTTAAAATCAAACCCAAAAACAAAATAAACTAAAGAGTTCAAAAGGGTACAAAACTCAAAGTACTACTGATCATCATCAGTCTCATCATCATCAACATGTGCAGAGGTCCCGGGATGACCTGGCATCTGGAGGTGCGTCCAAATGGCATCAATGGAAGTGCTCATATGATGCATCTGCTAAATCCTGGAGCTGCATCTGCTGGTATTGCATCATTTGCATGTCCCAGATGGCCTGCTGACTGGGGTCCAAAGCAGAAGTGTCGATCCTGGGAGCAGGTGGGAATGGCGGTGGTGAGGCCGGCCTGTGTGGCGGTGGTGGTGGCATATGGGGTGGCACCGGAGAGGTGAGGTGAGGTGCATGGCGCCTCTAAGAAATGCTCTTGGACACAGAAGTGTCCGAAAATGGGACCCATGGGCTCAACAAATATATCATTAGGGCGAGCCCGAACCCCTGAGCGTTCACATAACATGCTAACAAGGCAAGGATAATAGATTATGCTCTTTTTACGTGCACAAGCCTTCAAGCGTTCAAAAATAATGTCACAAATAGGTAGGGAAAAATATCCCTCATGCAAACATTTCAGGATCCTGACCCCCATTGTGGGAATTTCCGACCGTTGGCCGGAAGGGTAGATGTTGTGGGGCACAAAGCTCCACAAGATGGCAAAGTAGGGTGTCAATTTACCCTGAATGAGGACATTCTTTTTTGTTTGAGATTCAAAGGCAGTAGGGTCAGCATAGAAAAGTGTTTCAGCTGCTTTGCATCTCAAAATGGCAAAGCAGAGAATGGTTCCAAGCAGAAGTGTCATGCCTGAATATGTGAAGGACCTCAGAAATAATAGAGGGGGATAGCTCAAAATTTTTGCCCCGAACCTTGATGGGCACATTTTCATTAGGTCTAAACTCCTCACTAGGGAAAGCAGCATAAAAGTCTCGCACAACAGACTCATTGTATTTTTTATAGATGCGAGCTAAGGGTAAGATGTTACGGTCCCTAAGAAGGTACTGGACTTGAAGAAGTCCAGCGGTTTGGATGGAGGGACTAAGATCTAGGTTTCGCTCAGGAACCACAGTGGCTGTGAGCATGGCCTCTTCGGACTGAGGTGCACTTCCTGAAGAAGATGCACCCTTTTTCTTACCGGTTCTAGCTCGAGATATCTAAAGAAAATAAACCAATATGCACAAAGCAAGTCAACAACAAAAATCATGCCACAATTCCCAAACATGCAATATGCCACCAAATTAACCAAAATGCCAGAATTGCATTCACAAAGCCAGAGTTTCAACAACAATTATGCACAAATTCAACAATTCCAAAAAATTAATCACAATGCACAATTATGCCAAAATTTCAAAATGCAAGCCACAATCCCAACATTCAACCACAATTGGAATGAGACAATAATAAACACAAATAACAACAATAATGATCAAGAAAAAGGATTAAGAGTGAGAAAACATACCCAATTGAGCAAAATCACACCACACAACCACAAACCACAATAAACAGCAAAAACAAAGAAAAACAAGTTAGAAACAATAATAAGCAATAAGAAAAGCAATTAGAGTAAGAAAATCAAAGGAAATTCAAAGAAAAAAAATGAAAATTACCTTGAGTGAATAGTAACCCTAACTGAAAATTCTTCAAAATTGATGAAAACACTTGAAATTTCAAGGAATAGATGCCAAAAATGGATTCTACTCGAAAAATCAGGTGAGAAAAGTGTGATTTGGGGTTAGATTAGGGTGGGTTTTGAGTGAGTTAGAGTGAGGGAGAAGAGAGAAGTCGAAGAAAGGGGGGGGGGTCAGCTGGGAGGAAGAAAAAGGGAGGAGAGAGAAGAGAGAAAAGAAGAAAAAAAGACGGCTGTAACTAAAAATCGCGACGAGCGACCGGTCGTTGGTTACTGAGCGACCGGTCGCTTTTACACAAACGAATTACTCTAAAATCGCGACTAGCGACCGGTCGCAAATGCAAAGCGACCGGTCGCTTTTGCACCGAAACGAAATATAACATTTGCGCGAAGAGCGACCGGTCGCAAGTGAAAGCGACCGGTCGTTTTTGCACAGAAACGATTTTTTCAAAATACCAAAAGAGCGACCGGTCGCAAGGCAAAGGCGACCGGTCGTTTTACACAGAAACGAAAAATTTTATTTTGCCGACTCGCGACCGGTCGCAGAACATGTACGACCGGTCGTTCGTGATTATTTTTTATTTTTTTATATATATATATATTTTTTTTTTTTATTAAGAACTTACCTTCCCAACTCAATTTCTCACCACAGCAGGTGCATCAATGAAGTGGAGCACTTCATCCTCTCGATTCAAAGCATTTTCATGGTAGATTTTCAACCTATGCCCATTTACTTTGAATTCCTTTCCTATGCCTATTGGTCGGATTTCAACTGCACCATAGGAAAAGACATTAGTAACTACAAATGGGCCAGCCCAGTGGGAACGAAACTTACCTGGAAAGAGTTTGAACCTAGAGTTAAAGAGTAATACTCTTTGCCCTACTTCAAACGACTTTCTAATGATATGCTTATCATGAAACGCCTTTGTTTTTTCTTTGTAAATTTTTGCGTTCTCATAAGCATCATTGCGAAGCTCATCCAGTTCGCTCAGTTGTAACCTTCTGTGATCTCCTGCTTCCTTCATGTCGAAGTTGTACTTCTTGATTGCCCAAAGGGCCCTGTGTTCAAGCTCGCAGGTAGATGACAAGGTTTTCCAAAAATTAAACGAAAAGGAGACATACCGATTGGAGTTTTGTAAGCAGTTCGGTATGCCCAGAGCATCGTCAAGTCGCATAGACCAATCTTTTCTAGTAGGACCAACAGTTTTCTCCAATATATGCTTCACTTCTCTATTGGAAATCTCTACTTGCCCACTAGTTTGAGGGTGATAGGGGGTGGAAACCTTGTGGGTTATGCCATACTTCTTGAGTAGGGTCTCAAATGATCGATTGCAAAAATGGGATCCTCCATCACTAATGATGGCCCTTGGAGTTCCAAACCTACAAAAGATATTAGCTCGAAGAAAGCTAAGAACAACTTTCGAATCATTAGATTTGGTTGGAATTTCTTCCACCCATTTTGAAACATAATCAACCGCAAGTAGAATAAAAAGATTTCCAAAAGATGAAGGAAATGGTCCCATGAAATCTATGCCCCATACATCAAATATTTCAACAACTAGAATTGGATTTAAAGGCATTTGATTTCGAGATGAAATGTTACCCATTCGTTGACACATATCACAAGATAGACAGAATTGTGAGGCATCTTTGAACAAGCTTGGCCAAAAGAATCCACTTTGCAAAACTTTTAATGCTGTCTTCTTGGCTCCAAAGTGGCCACCACATGCATTCGAGTGACAGAATGTGAGTATAGACTGAAATTCGTTCTCGGGAACACATCGCCTAATCACGGAGTCCGAACAATACTTCCACAAATATGGGTCATCCCACACATAGGACTTGGTGGTTTTCAGTAATTTGTCCTTTTGACCTCTTGACAAGTCCCTTGGTATATTTCCTGTTGCAAGAAAATTGATAATGTCAGCATACCATGGGTCAAAAACTTGTAATGCAAAAAGTTGCTCATCAGGAAAGGATTCACGAAGAGGAAGAGTGTCTTCTTCGGCATTGGAGTTGGTGATCAATCGGCTAAGGTGGTCAGCTACCACATTTTCCGATCCCTTCTTATCCTTGATTTCTATATCAAATTCTTGGAGTAACAAAACTCATCATATCAATCTTGGTTTTGCTTCTTTCTTTGCCAAGAGATATTTCAAAGCTGCATGATCAGAAAAAACAATTACTTTAGAGCCTATCAAATACGAACGAAACTTTCTCTAAAGCAAAAATTACAGCTAGAAGCTCTTTCTCAGTAGTTGAATAGTTCAACTGAGCATCATTGAGGGTACGGCTTGCATAATATATGGCATGCAATCTCTTCTCAACTCTTTGTCCCAAAACAGCTCCAACTGCAAAATCAGATGCATCGCACATTAATTCGAAAGGTAAATTCCAATTTGGAGGCATAATGATAGGTGCAGTTGTGAGAAGAGTTTTGAGTCTTTGAAAAGCTGCCAAACATTCATTATTAAAATCAAAATCTGCATCTTTGGCAAGCAAGCTACACAATGGTCGAGAGATCTTAGAAAAATCTTTTATGAATCTTCTATAGAACCCGGCATGTCCTAAGAAGGATCGGATCTCTTTCACTGATGTGGGAGGTGGCAAACCGCTTATCACGTCTACTTTGGCTTTGTCAACCTCAATGCCTTGACTGGAAATCACATGACCTAAAACAATTCCCTGTTGTACCATGAAATGATATTTTTCCCAATTGAGAATTAAGTTGCATTCCCGGCATCTTTGCAAAACTAAAGACAAGTTGTTAAGGCATGAATCAAATGAATGACCAAACACACTAAAATCATCCATGAATACTTCAATAAATTTTTCTACCATATCGGAGAAAATACTCATCATGCATCGTTGGAAGGTGGCCGGGGCATTACACAATCCAAATGGCATACGCCGGTAGGCGAAGGTGCCATAGGGACATGTGAATGTCGTCTTGTGTTGGTCTTCAGGAGCGATGGCTATTTGGTTGTATCCTGAATAGCCATCCAAAAAGCAGTAGTAACTGTGACCTGCAAGTCATTCAAGCATTTGGTCAATAAATGGTAATGGAAAATGATCTTTACGGGTGGCGGTATTTAATTTTCTATAATCAATGCAAACACGTCATCCCGTTTTGACACAAGAAGGAATAAGTTCATTTTTCTCATTTCTTACAACCGTTATTCCTGACTTTTTAGGAACCACTTGGACCGGGCTTACCCACTTGCTATCGGAAATAGGATAAATTATACCCACATCCAATAGTTTCAGAATTTCTTTTCGGACTACCTCTGTCATGATTGGATTTAACCTACGTTGAGCATCTTTTGTGGGTTTGGAATCATCTTCCAATAAAATTCTGTGCATGCATCTTGTTGGGCTTATTCCCTTAATGTCCGCAATACTCCAACCAATTGCTCCCTTGTGTTCTCCTAACACTCGCATCAACTTCTGTTCATTTTCCACATTGAGATTGCTAGCAATAATCACGGGCAATGTCTCTGTTTCACCTAAATAAACATACTTCAAGTGGGATGGCAATGGTTTGAGCTCTACTCAGTCCTGTCGGGGAAAGCTTTTCAGTATTGACTGGCAAAGGTATAAAATTTGGAGTGTACTTACGTGGTATGGCTGGACATGCATCAAGGAATTGCACAGCCTCAAGTAATTCATCGTCATCAATTTCAGCAACTTGAGGATTTTGTGTCAACACCTTTTCTAATGAATCGGTACCATGAGTGCTATTAAAAGTATTTTGCACCATTTGACACAATGTATCAATACGAAAACATTCATGTTCATCACTAGGGAGTTTGAAGGCATCAAATACATTGAACATTATCGTTTCCCCTTGAACTGTCATTATCAATGTTCCTTGTCGAACACTGATCGTAGTATCTGCAGTGGCCATGAAAGGGCGGCCAAGAATCAATGGAAGATCCGCACCCGGAATAGGAGCTTCTTCCATTTCTAGCACCAAAAAGTCAGCTGGTAAAATGAGATCATTTACTTTCACAAGTACATCTTCCAAGATTCCTCTTGGATATCTCACTGATCGGTCTGCCAATTGAATGCTAATGCCTGACAGAAGTTGGTTTAAGATCACCTAAATTAAGGGCTTCAAAAACAGAATAAGGCATTAGATTAATTGAAGCACCTAAATCAAGTAAAGCTTTTTCAAACAATTTATCACCAATAGTGCAGGGAATTGTAAAACTTCCTGGATCTTTTAATTTGGGAGGGAGCTTCCTTTGCAAAACGCAGAAGCTTCTTCCGTTAGTGCAACCGTTTCATGATCTTGGAATCTCCTCTTGTTGGTACAAAGGTCCTTCAAGAACTTTGCATAACTCGGAATTTGCTTGATTGCATCCAAGAGAGGAATGTTGACTTGCACTTTTCTGAAGGTTTCCAATATGTCCTTGGCATGTTGAATTTTTTTGGAACTCATCAACCTGTGAGGAAAAGGAGCACGTAAGATATCTTCATCAGTAGATTCACGACTTACCTTCTCCTTTCTTGCCCTTCTTGCAAGTTCATGCTTTGGGATCCATTCGGATGAAGAAGTTGCATGTTTATCTTTCTCCTTGTTGGTTTCATCCTTTTCTGTAGGCTCAGGCACTTGTTCAACCTGCATCTCATCATCATTTTGAATCACATTTTCAGAATTATCAACCTCACCAATTAACTTACCAGTTCTCAAGGTAACAGCTTGAACGTGCTCACGCCCACTTGGATTAATCACTGGTTGGCTAGGCATCATACCAGGTTCCCTTTGACTCAAAGCTGTAGCAATTTGCCCCACTTGATTTTCTAGATTGGCAATGGCCTTATCCGTTTTCTGCATGTAGGTGTCATTCCTCTGCATGTAGCCTATTGTCTCAGTGATGAAACTATCTGTGTTTCTAGCCATTGAAGCAACAAGTTCTTCCAAAGATTTTCCTGTAGATTGTGGGTGAGATGGATTTGAACTTGATTGGTTAGGTGGTGGTTGTGGTGGATTGTAATAGTGCATTTGACCATGAGGTGGGCGAGTATGTTGTTGGCCTTGAGGTGGTTGGGATGGCCCTTGTTGAACATTCGAATTGTCACTCCACCTGAAATTCGGATGATTTCTCCACCCCGGATTGTATGTTTGTGAGAAAGGATCATTCTTAGGCCACTGATTTCTCTGAAATGAGCCCACTGCATTTTCTTCCTCATGTGTCAAGGGACAATCCTCAGTGTCATGACCAATTGTGGAGCAAAATGCACAAACCTTGGATGATCCTGGTGCCAATTTCTTCACCATATTGGTTAGGTTTGCAATCTGAGCTTCCATACTAGAAAGGGTACTTACATCATAGGACTCCCCTTTTCTAACTGGTTTTTGCCTTGAATTATATTGGCGAGCATTTGCAGCAATAAGCTCAAATATTGCTCACACTTCTGTTGGAGTCTTGGTCATTATAGTTCCACCTCCAGCTGCATTCACATTACTTTGATCCGCTTCAAAAAGTCCTTCATAGAAGTGTTGCATTAAAAGCCAAGCTTGTATGTTATGATGCGGACAAGTGATTAGAAGTTTCTTGAAACGATCCCAATAATCCTGGAAGCTTTCTCCCGGCCTTTGCAGAATTCCTGTAATTTGGCTTCGGAGTTCATTTGTCCTTTGCGCTGGGAAGAAATGTTGCAAGAACTTTGAAGCAAGATCCGTCCACGTGGTGATGGAATTTGGAGGTAGATAGTGAAGCCATTCCTTTGCTGTATCCTTCAAACTGAATGAGAAAAGTCTCATTCTTATCTCATCACTACTCATGCCTTCAATCTTTATTGTGGAACACACTTCCTCGAAGTCTAGGATATGTGCATTAGGATTCTCTCCGGGATTTCCCAAGAACTTAGGCAATATGTGTATCATGCCCGATCTCAGCTCAAAGTTTTCCAAAGTGGTTGCGGGATATACTATGCAAGATGGCTGTCCAGTTGTTGGTGGTGAAAAGTATTCTTGCATAGTAAGTTCCGCATTAGCAGTTGCGGCTGCCATTGGTGAAGGTGGAGGTGACTCGACTTTTGGTGAGCTTGGTGATGATGAAAACGGTGAGAATGGGAGAGGCAATGGAGTAGACACAGCTATTCGAATGTTCCTTTCTCTCAAAGCTTGAGCTTGGATATCTTCTATTGTGGAATCTAATGAAATATCAAAATTCAAAAAGAACATAAGCAAAGTGTTCCTGCAATAAGAAGAAACAAAATCAAACTCAAATAAAATGAAACGATAAACAAAGAAAAAATGAAAATAAAATTAAGTACTCTAAATATACTCAAACAAAACATATAAGCAACCGTGCCAGTTTCCCGGCAACGGCGCCAAAAATTGTTGCATTCCTAAAATGACACAAATTAATGTGCAAACAACCAATTAAAAATACCCGCAAGTGCACGAATCTATTGAAGTATAGATTATGTAAGTACGGGGTTCGATCCCACGAAGAACTTGTCGGCTCCCTATAAGTTCTAATTTGAGTACGTAAAAAACACTTAATTGACACACCACAAATGCAAAATGGAAACTAAAAATGAGTAAAGAAATGTAAAAGAAACAAACAAAACAAAAGAAGAAAATGTGATGTGAACGGTACGCGGACAGGTCGTTGGATGCTAGCGACGAGTTAGTTTTCGAGCGGGAAATTTCAGAAAAATGAATATGGAACTCACTCGTTGGCTGAGTTGTGTGTTGAGGCGACCGGTCGTGAACAGTGACTAGCGACCGGTCGTTGGCTAAAGCGACCGGTCGTTTTCGAGCAGAATCGAAATTTGAGAATTGTGTTTTGAGCGACCGGTCGTTTCTTGCACAGAATCGTTTTCTCTTTTTTTCAATTCCGACCTCTGTTCCGTTTTTCGACCTATAACTTTCCAACCGTACGTCCAAAATTCACGTTCTTTATACAGTTGGATTCAGCACAGAAAATGCAAGAATAGGGCGGACCAAAAGTCCAAAACAATTATGGAAACAAATAAAATTCAGTAACAAAGACACATAACGTGTCGAACACGCAACTCACACACACATTTTGGGGGGGGGGGGGGGGTTTGGTTTGGTTCAAGTGATCTATTTCTATTGCATGTAAGTAAATGGACTTCGAATTTAAATGAGAACGGCATAGATGAATTATCAAGATGTGAAATTAAAATGTAACAAACACTAGGGTTTCGGAATCCACCTTAAACAATTCTACCTATGTTCATAAATACTCAAATGATGAACTCTAAACGTGTTGATGAAGATGTTCGCAATCAAGACCATGGTTCGTGGCTCAAGACGCATTGATTCTCTCTAATGTATGTAAAGTGCATGGTTCGTGCTACAATACTTGTGCCCTCCCCATAACCGAACCTAGGTATGGTTCGTACTTCGATTCAATTACAACGAGAACCCATTAAGTTCAAAGAGAATATGAACATCACAAGAATCCTAATAGCATGGTGTTTACATTAGGTATTCAAGAAACCAATTCACATGGATGATTCTTACTTCATCCATTTATTGCTTAGGATAACATGAAGATACACATAACCCCAACAATCTCAAGAAGCATGCTTTCAAAGGTGATCAATCAAAGAAGAACACACATCAAGGATAGATTAATTTGGTGAATTGGAATTCATCAACAATATCCAGAAATTCATACACTCAAGTATCAAAACAATAAGGTAATCATGTTTAGGGCTTCAACCTAAGCCCTAGCTATGGAGTTTAGTTTCTCATACTTATTCCAAATACAAACTCAAAATGAAATTAGAAAGAGTTTACATATTTTCAGAAAATGATGAAAGCTTCAAGATCATCAATGGTGGAAGTCTTCTTCTCCATTTTTCTTGGCTGCACCTTGGCTTTCTTCAAGCTCCAAACTCTCTAAAATCTGCTCTCAATATCTTCAATGATAGAATGAATCCTCACTTTCGTTCCAAACTCCCCCAAATCAGATTGCCCTTTGACTTCTCTTCCCTCTCTCCTCCTTTCCAGCTTTTACCTTTTAATATTAAACTACCACCTTTGATAAAGCCTTAGCCCATTTTCCCCTTGCCATGATGAAGCTTTGTCCTCAATAAGATGTCAATTGCTTCAGAAAATATCTCAAAGCTAAGGTAACTTCTTATTACCAAGAGTTATGGTAACAAGAAAATCAAGATAACACAAAGGAGGTAAAAGCTGGCCAAATTCGGATTTCAGAGCTGTGGTAACATGCAGGATCGGTTGGATGGGCAATACTTGTGCAATGGAGCTCAAATTTGGATATGTTGTAGTTAACATCCATTGGAACAAGTCTCAAGAAGATCATGACCTCATCCGGAGCACCGAAGCATGCTGATCCCAGGCCAAGAAGTTGACCTACGAAAATGAACAAAAACAGAAATTATAACAAGTAGTGCACTTTTAGCTCATTTTCAATCTAACCAAGGTAAAATCTAAGAAAACACAAAAAGGAAGTGAAAAACTATAAAATGTCAAAAACTAACTCAAAATAAAAGGGGAATAACATGAAAAATCATGTGTAAAAATGACCCATCCAAATGCACCATGCTCAGCTTTGCAGCTGCCAACCGTTTTCCAGCAACCAAAAGAAAACCCATGTGAAGAAAGCTGGAGGTGCAGCAGCAAAAGAAGTATGGGGTGAAAGTGATTCCAACCACACTACCATAGACAAGATGAGGTGGGAGTTATGGGTTCTGTTAAAGGAGGAATGGTGGTGTTGGAATTCATCATGATGTTCCTCCCTCTTAGCCCTATAAATAGAGAAGTGCACAACCCCAAACACCATCAACCCCCACACAATTCACTCCAGCCATCCTCCACACTTCCATCATTCCATCAACACATCCAGAAATCATCCCCAAACATTCCCACAACCCCAAACACTCCAGAAATCAACCCAATACTCTAAACTGCCCCAAATCACCAAAATAGCTCCAGAAAGCCTCCCTTCCATTTCCCTACGAATTTCCTCTTTCTCAGCCACCACCACTCACTCAAACTCATCCCAAATCACCTCCATATCCTTCATACATCCTTCTAGACGTGAAGAAGCTCTTGAAGAAGCATTGGACACCACAAGAACTTCAGAAAAGGGTTTCTTTTACTCTTATGGCTTTCATTATGTTTTCCCATTTCTGTTTTAGTTTCTTTTCCATTATGAGTAGCTAAATCCATAACTAGGGCTTCGATGTAACCTAACATGAATATTCTGGGTTTATAAGTTTGGAGTTTCAAGTTTGATTCATGATTCATGTTCTTATTCATTATGCTTATAAGTTAACATGCTTGTTTGAATGATTGATCACCATCAGAACTTGTTTGTTAACTATCTTGGTTTGAATTAAGAGTAGACACCATGCTTTAATTCGAATTGAACTATGAATAGGAAGAGTATGTATGGACATTCGACAACAGGGATTAGATACATGCTTGGTTGTTTAAATTGTTCTTCTATGCTTAATGGGTTCCTAATGCTTAATTTTAGGTTAGACAACAAATGATCAAATTAGGGAATTAGGAACACAAAGTTAGTACCAAACACCATGGCCTAATCATACTTTAGCTAGAATCAATCTTTGAATCTGAATTAGACTTGTTACTTGACTCCTTATAACCCAGAGTTGAATTGTTATGGTGATTCGAATGCCCTAGTCTCCAAATCCGTTTTCCAGTTCTTCAAAATCACTCTTTGTTACACTTGTTTATTTGCTTTCATTTGCAATTTCAGTTTGCTCACTTCCTTTCACAATCAAAATCACTCTCACTTTAATTTCTGTTTAACACTTAACTTCCTAACTTCTTGAATTCGGTAATCTACGTACATAACTAATTGGAACTTCTCAGTCTTCGTGGGTACGACCTCGTACTTGTCTTGCTATACTACTAATTGCCCCGTACAATTGCGAGTTAACATAATATTAACAACAAATTTTGGCGCCGTTGCCGGGGACTGAACGAAAGTTCTTCCCTGGTTATGTGCCCAAGGTTACCCTATTCTTTTAGTGTTTCTAATTAATCTAATTTTCTGTTTCAGGTAGTTTATGTCTAAAAGGCCATTACTTGAACAAGTGAGGTCTTCGTTTCAACGTTCCAGGATCTTTAACGCAGGACCATCATTGCAACCTAGACGAGTGACCTCTGAAATTCAGAATCGTCTAGAAAGAGAGTTGTCAACTGCAAAAGAGCAAGCTCTGGCCACATTTTCAAGTCTTGCTCTCCACGCTGAACTTCCTGGTTCTTCACTTTCAAATTCGGAAGCAAGTTTCAGACCAAGAAGAAGAAGAAGAGATGGCTGCCAATGAGTTCATGGGAGACCTTGATATCCCAACAATTCCAACATCTCCTTCAAGCATCTTGCTGCCCACTGTAGCTCGAAACTATGAGCTTAAATCTTCTCATCTTAATATGTTACCTTCCTTTTATGGTTTACCTAATGAAGATCCATTAACCCATATAAAGGATATTTTTAATGTTGTTAGCTCTTTTCCGTTGACAGAAGTGACAGAAGATCAACTTCGAATGAGAGTGTTTCCATACACTTTGAAGGATAAGGCGAAATATTGGTTGAATTCTTTGAAACCGGGATCACTCACTACATGGGCTGCCATTCAAAAGAAGTTCTTGGAGAAATACTTCTCCACGCAAAAGACCGACATGCTTAGGGATAAGATCTTGTTATTTGCACAGCAAGATGACGAGTCGTTTTGTGAAGCATGGGAGAGGTTCAATGGGCTGCTCAATCAATGTCCTCAACATGGGATTCCATTGAAGCTTCAAATGCGTATGTTTTATAAAGGACTAACCTCTTCTAGTCATAATATTGTCACAAATTTTGCAGGTGGTTCTTATAAAACCAAAACTCCAGAAGAAACGTACGAACTCTTTGAGGAAATAGCAATGGAGACCCAACATACGGATACAAGAGGTAAGCGTGTTGTTAGTGGTTCTAATGATGCTTCTAGTGTGCAGATTTCAAAACTGGAACAAAAGCTAGATGCTCTTCTTGCATTGAACTCAAGAAACCCTCCTAAGGAAGTGTGTAGCATTTGTGAAGCTCATGACCATGCTACCATAGCTTGTCCACTTGGGGCTGCATATCCAGAATTTGTGCAAGAGGAAGCTAAGGTGGTAAATTCCTACAACCAAGGTCCAAGAAATGATCCATACTCTCAAAGTTATAATCCAGGTTGGAGGAATCATCCAAACTTTTCATGGAGGAATACTCAGAATCAAGCCAATCCCCCTTCATTCCAAAAGCCACAACAAACATCATCATTGGAAGATATAGTTAAGCAGATGGCAATCAACCAATCCAATTTCCAGCAAACTACACAAGCTGCCATTGCCAAATTGGAAGTTCAAATAGGCCAAATAGCTGTTGAAATATCTCAAAGAGAGCCTGGGAAATGGCCAAGCCAAACTATGATCAATCCAAAGAACCCAGAAGCCAAGGCCATTCATGTGCTTAGATCAGGTAAGATCATTGATAATAAAGTTGATTCTAATATTTCAAATGATGTTGTGATTGTAGAAGATGAAGAGGAGGAGACAATGGCTACGGAAGGAGAACAACAGGAAACTTCTCAATCTGCTCCTAAGGCCAAATCAGATTCTCAGAAATCCGATCAATTCCAATTGCATAAAAGGGATGACAAATTTGTGCCACCACATCTTCAAGAAGATAGATACGTGCCACCCGCTCCATATGTTCCACAGATTCCATTTCCAGGCCGTCTCAAGAAAGCAAAGCAAGATAAGGCTTTTAAAGAGATTTATGATATTTTGAGTAAAGTTAATATCAATTTGCCTTTGCTTGATCTTATTGAACAGATTCCTGCATATGGAAAATTCATCAAGGACTTGAAAACTCACAAGCTCAATTTCGCTCCAAATGAAGGAGTAAAGCTCGACCAGAATGTAAGTGCTGTGTTGCAAAGGAAGCTTCCACCAAAACTAGATGATCCTGGCAGCTTTGACATTCCCATTAACATTGGAGGCAAGAAGGTCGGAAGAGCCATGTTGGACTTGGGAGCAAGCATCAATCTAATGCCATATTCAGTATATCAAAAGCTTGGCTTAGAAGGGATGAAGAAGACTTCAATGCGACTTGAACTAGCTGATCATTCTATAAAATATCCAAAAGGTATTGTAGAAGATATTTTAGTTCAAGTTAATACACTAATTCTCCCCGCTGATTTTGTAGTGATGGACATGGAAGACAATCCAAATGGAGATCGTGTTGATCCCATTCTCCTAGGCAGGCCATTCATGGCCACTCAGACACAATGATCAAAGTGAAAGATAGCACCCTTTCCATGACTGTTTTGGGTGAAACTTTTCAATTTAAAATGCTTAATGCTCTATCTCAACCTTCTATCTCTCTTGATTCTTGCTTTTCAATTGATGTTGTGGATGAGGTTTCTTCCAAAATTTTGCAGAGAAAGTCTAATGATGCTCTAGAAGCTGTCTTAACACAAGAAGAGGAAGATCTTTGTGAACCGGAGTTCCAAGAAGTGGTGGCTGCCTTAGAAGTGTTTCCGCCATACCCACCAACCTTTAGGCCACCAATCGAGCCTCTTGGGCCATCATCCACGAAATTGGAGCCATCCATTGTCATCCCACCAAAGCTAGAACTTAAACCTCTTCCCAATCATCTTAAATATACATGTTTGGGTGCTAATGAAACTCTCCCTGTTATAATTGCTGCAGGTCTCTCCGCACATGAAGAAGAGTGCTTAATTAAAGTTCTAAAAGAGCATAAAACAGCCATTGGGTGGACCATAGCAGACATCAAAGGAATTAGTCCAAGCATGTGCATGCATCGGATTTTAATGGAAGAAGACAGCAAACCATCCCGTGATGCCCAAAGGAGGCTAAATCCCAACATGAAAGAGGTGGTTAGAGCTGAAGTTTTAAAGCTACTCGATGTAGGAATCATCTATCCAATTTCTGATTCTAAGTGGGTGAGCCCTGTGCAAGTTGTTCCAAAGAAGTCCGGAATCACCGTTGTGAAGAATGAGAAGAATGAGCTAGTTCCTACAAGAACAATCACCGGTTGGAGAGTTTGCATTGATTACAGGAAGTTGAACACATCCACTAGAAAAGATCATTTCCCCTTGCCTTTTATTGATCAAATGCTTGAACGTTTATTCTGGCCATGCTTACTATTGTTTTCTTGATGGTTTTTCAGGTTATAATCAAATTCTCATTGCTCCGGAAGACCAAGAGAAAACCACATTCACATGCCCATTTGGTACATTTGCTTATAGAAGGATGCCATTTGGTTTGTGCAATGCCCCAGCAACTTTCCAAAGATGCATGATGTCAATCTTTTCAGATATGGTGGAACGATTCATTGAGGTATTTATGGATGATTTTTCAGTTTTTGGTTCCTCTTTTGATAATTGTCTCCACCACTTGTCTCTAGTGCTTAAAAGATGCCAGGAAACAAATCTGATTTTGAATTGGGAGAAGTGTCACTTCATGGTGAGACAAGGCATTGTGCTAGGCCATGTGATTTCAAGCAAGGGAATCGAAGTGGATAAAGCCAAGATCGATCTCATCTCAAATCTTCCACCCCCTACATCTGTTAAAGGAGTTAGAAGCTTTCTGGGTCATGCCTGGATTCTATAGAAGGTTCATCAAAAGTTTCTCAAGCATTACACGGCCATTGTGTAATCTCCTTGCTAAGGATGCTGTTTTTGAGTTTAATAAAGCTTGCATGAAAGCTTTTACTACCTTGAAGAGGGAGCTAACTTCAGCCCCTATTATCATAGCTCCTGATTGGTCTTTACCATTTGAAATAATGTGTGATACCTCTGACTTTGCTATTGGTGCAGTTTTAGGTCAAAAGAAGAACAAGCTGCCCCATGTGATTCATTATGCTAGCCGGACCTTGAATGATGCTCAAATCAACTACTCCACAACAGAGAAGGAGTTGCTTGCTGTGGTTTTTGCTTTAGAAAAATTTCGTTCTTACCTTGTTGGTTCTAAAGTAATTGTTTATTCTGACCATGCAGCTCTTAGATACTTGCTCACTAAGAAGGATGCCAAACCACGCTTGATTAGATGGATTCTCTTGCTGCAAGAATTTGATTTGGAGATTCAGAGATAAGAAGGGATGTGAGAATGTGGTAGCTGATCATTTGAGCAGAATTGTGGTTGAAGAAAAAGGAGCAGCTGTGCTACCCTTGAATGAGACTTTCCCTGATGAACAACTATATGCTGTCCAAGTCAAAGAGCCATGGTATGCTGATTTTGTTAATTATCTTGCTTGTGGTGTCCTTAGAAATGATCTAACTTCTCAGGACAAGAAGAAGTTCTTTTCCATGGTGAAACATTATGTCTGGGATGAACCTTTCTTATTCAAGCATTGCCCGATCAACTCATTAGAAGATGTGTTCCAAGAAGAAGAACAAGAAAGCATACTTCGGCATAGCCACGAATTGGCTTGTGGAGGTCACTTTGGAGCTAAGAAAACAGCACTTAAAATTCTGCAATCTGGTTTCTTTTGGCCCACTCTATTCAAAGATGCATTTAATTTTTGTGTTAAGTGTGATAGGTGCCAAAGGATGGGGAACATAAGTCGCAGGAACGAAATGCCATTGAATAACATACTTGTTGTGGAGCTCTTCGATGTGTGGGGTATTGATTTCATGGGACCATTCCCATCTTCCTTTGGTTATACTTACATACTTGTTGCTGTTGATTATGTGTCTAAATGGGTGGAAGCCATAGCCACCAAAACCAATGATCATAAGGTGGTGCTAAAGTTCTTGAAGGATAATATTTTCACAAAGTTTGGTACTCCAAGGGCTGTCATTAGTGATGGAGGCAGCCACTTCTGTAACAAGCCATTTGAAGCACTCATGAAAAAGTACAACATCACCCATCGAGTCTCTACACCATATCATCCTCAAACTTCTGGTCAAGTGGAAATAAGCAATAGAGAAATTAAGCATATCCTGGAGAAGGTGGTGAACAATACAAGAAAAGATTGGGCTGCCAAGCTCAATGATGCATTATGGGCTTATAGGACTGCATATAAGACTCCCATCGGAATGAGCCCTTATCGTCTTGTGTTTGGGAAAGCTTGCCACCTGCCAATGGAGCTTGAACACAATGCTTTTTGGGCCATCAAGAAGTTGAATTTTGATCTGGACAAGGCTGGCCATGTTAGAAAGTTTCAGCTCAATGAATTGGAAGAAATTAGACATGAGTCTTATGAGAATGCAAAGCTTTACAAAGAACGAACCAAGAGTTACCATGACAGAAACATTCAACGGAAAGAGTTCTCCAAAGGTATGTCAGTTCTTTTGTTCAACTCACGTTTGCGTCTCTTTCCAGGAAAATTGAAGTCTAGGTGGCTTGGGCCATTCACCGTGGTCAATGTTTCTCCCTATGGAGCTGTGGAAATTCAAAACCCTAAAGATGGCTCAACTTTCAAAGTAAATGGACAACGTTTAAAGCCATTCTATGAGGGAATTTCAGCTAGTATTCAAGCAGGCCATGTGGTGGATCAACTTCCCTTTGTACCATCAACTTAGCTGATTACATAATGTCTTGCCAAGACATTAACTAAGGCGCTTCTTGGGAGGCAACCCATGTGTTCAAGAAGAGAGGTGCTTGGTAGCGGTCGGCCTTCTCGCATCAAGGGGGAGTTTCTCTAAACCTTCTTCTTAACTTTTCCCCTATTATTTACATGTTCTCAATCATCTTCACTTTGCTTTAACATTGGGGACAATGTTCAATTCAGGTCTGGGGGGAAGGTTTTCAATTTTCAATTTTCGTTCTCTTGTCACTAATTTTTTTAGAATGTCATACAATCAATACTATGGAGCTGCTATTTGAGGTTTTCATATCAGAATTTTGCACTTCACAAAGCTTTTGCTCTTAGAATTCTGGTGACTAAAGTACCATGCTCAAATTCTTGAAGGAGAATAGTGGAGACTACCCTAGTGAGCTATATCGAGCCTAATTGCTTTCTTGAGAGGGTTTAAAGTGTTTCTACTTCTCATCTCTACTCATTTTCTTCATTTCACTCTAAATGATCTCATTGTTCCATTTTGATTGAATACTAAGGCTGATTTCTCTCTTTTGCAGATATCATGTGCTTGCTCTCACTCATGAATGAACTCATTGAAGTGATGCTAGGCTATGTGTGCGTAACCATTCTTTGTGCTTTCTTTTCACTCTACCCATTTGTGTGTTCCATTAGCTCTCTTGCAGCCAAACACTTCAAGCCTTCTTCTTCTATCACCCTCATCATTTTCCCTACCTTTGTATCGCAATTTGAGATATTTAAACATTGCAATCATACCCTAGCTTAGAAATATACCAAGGTGTGCCAAGATCACATTTGAGGCAAGGAAGTTGCTGCCATGTACCTAAATAAAAATTGGTATGCATCTGTGCAATGAAGTTAAAGAAGAAGCAGATCAAATCAGCAAATAAGAAAGATAAAGAGAAAGTGTTTCGATTTGATCTAAGTGTGAAAAATAAAGTCTATGCCAGATGATACTATGAAGTTGCAGCCATGACATACTAAACCAATGATACCTTGCAGATCAAAGAAGAATGCAACCTTGGTATGTTCTGAAGTTACTTGTTTTTCCTTCCAATTCTTCCATTTCCCCTAACCTTAGCCTTTCATTACAACCTTGTAAAAGACCTAACTGATCTTTGAGGATGTATTCATGATTGCCGTAAGTATGTGTGTATCTCTGTTCTTAGTATTTGATTCCTTTCATGAGATCTAACCTAAACTTGTGCTTCTATTTCTTACACTCACTTATGCTTTCTTGAGAGAATTAAACCATAGGTTCTGAGTGATTGAGTGTTATTTGTGAGAATTAGAGTCGAAGCATGTTCTCTATTCAAGGTTTGAGTGTGCTGGCTTTGAAGCCGTGTGCCTTTGAGCTATAGCTTCCACTTTACACACTGATTAATCACCTATCTTGGCAACTCTATGGTATTGGAGGTATGACAAAAGTTTTGTTTTATTTTCATTAGTTGATTTCAAAGTTTTACTAATCACTTTGTTTTGTAGAGTTAGTAAAGCGTTTGTGGGTATCATTTCTGTTAAACCCTCAGGAGACACAACTCCTCCTACTAGGGATGCCTAGAGGTTTAAAGGCTTGTTGCATGTGCTCAATGCAATCGAGTTACCTGCGGAAGTGGTTTAGTTAACTTCTTGTTTTGTTTTTAACTTTGTTTTATGTTGTTTTGCTCGAGGACTAGCAAAATCTAGGTATGGGGGTATTTGATCAGTTCATAATTGTATATCATTTTGTACCTCTCTAGCTTATGATTTGGTTATGTTATTGAGTTAAACTTTTGCTTTTAATCCCTTTTCTGTTTGTCATTCAGTTCATTGGGCCTTAGGTAGCAATGGTGGCTTTGGATAAGAAAAGTTGCACAATTGTGCAAAAACGAGCTGAGTGAGTTGCAAATTCATTTCGGACTTATCTTTTTCATCTGAGCTTGGATTGGGCCAAATCACTTGTGGTTGGAAAGAAGAGATTCTGAACTACAAGATGGACTACTCAAACATATCAATTGATGAAGCCAAGCCCAATTCATGAGCCCATCCAAATGCACCATGCTCAGCTTTGCAGCTGCCAACCGTTTTTCCAGCAACCAAAAGAAAACCCATGTGAAGAAAGCTGGAGGTGCAGCAGCAAAAGAAGTATGGGGTGAAAGTGATTCCAACCACACTACCATAGACAAGATGAGGTGGGAGTTATGGGTTCTGTTAAAGGAGGAATGGTGGCGTTGGAATTCATCATGATGTTCCTCCCTCTTAGCCCTATAAATAGAGAAGTGCACAACCCCAAACACCATCAACCCCCACACAATTCACTCCAGCCATCCTCCACACTTCCATCATTCCATCAACACATCCAGAAATCATCCCCAAACATTCCCACAACCCCAAACACTCCAGAAATCAACCCAATACTCTAAACTGCCCCAAATCACCAAAATAGCTCCAGAAAGCCTCCCTTCCATTTCCCTACGAATTTCCTCTTTCTCAGCCACCACCACTCACTCAAACTCATCCCAAATCACCTCCATATCCTTCATACATCCTTCTAGACGTGAAGAAGATCTTGAAGAAGCATTGGACATCACAAGAACTTCAGAAAAGGGTTTCTTTTACTCTTATGGCTTTCATTATGTTTTCCCATTTCTGTTTTAGTTTCTTTTCCATTATGAGTAGCTAAATCCATAACTAGGGCTTCGATGTAACCTAACATGAATATTCTGGGTTTATAAGTTTGGAGTTTCAAGTTTGATTCATGATTCATGTTCTTATTCATTATGCTTATAAGTTAACATGCTTGTTTGAATGATTGATCACCATCAGAACTTGTTTGTTAACTATCTTGGTTTGAATTAAGAGTAGACACCATGCTTTAATTCAAATTGAACTATGAATAGGAAGAGTATGTATGGACATTCGACAACAGGGATTAGATACATGCTTGGTTGTTTAAATTGTTCTTCTATGCTTAATGGGTTCCTAATGCTTAATTTTAGGTTAGACAACAAATGATCAAATTAGGGAATTAGGAACACAAGGTTAGTACCAAACACCATGGCCTAATCATACTTTAGCTAGAATCAATCTTTGAATCTGAATTAGACTTGTTACTTGACTCCTTATAACCCAGAGTTGAATTGTTATGGTGATTCGAATGCCCTAGTCTCCAAATCCGTTTTCCAGTTCTTCAAAATCACTCTTTGTTACACTTGTTTATTTGCTTTCATTTGCAATTTCAGTTTGCTCACTTCCTTTCACAATCAAAATCACTCTCACTTTAATTTCTGTTTAACACTTAACTTCCTAACTTCTTGAATTCGGTAATCTACGTACATAACTAATTGGAACTTCTCAGTCTTCGTGGGTACGACCTCGTACTTGTCTTGCTATACTACTAATTGCCCCGTACAATTGCGAGTTAACATAATATTAACAACAGGTGCCGAAGGTGAGCTTAAACACTGGGGTGCCGAAGGCGAGCTCAGACATCTGGGGTGCCGAGGCGAGCTCAGGCACTGGGGTGCCAAAAGGTGAGCTTAGGCACGGGGTGCCGAAGGTGGGCTCAGGCACTGGGGTGCCGAGGCGAGCTCAGGCACTGCGGTGCCGAAGGTGAGCTTAGGCAAGGGGGTGCTGAAGGTGGGCTTAGGCACTGGGTGCCGAAGGTGAGCTTAGGCAAGGGGTGCCGAAGGTGGGCTCAGGCAATAGGGTGCCGAAGGTGGGCTCAGGCATGGGGTGCCGAAGGTGAGTTTAGGTAAGGGGGTGCCGAAGGTGAGTTTTAACACTGGGGTGCCGAGGCGAGCTCAGGCACCGGGGTGCCGAAGTTGGGCTCAGGCACCTGGGTGCCGAAGTTGGGCTCAGGCACTGGGGTGCCGAAGTTGGGCTCAGGCACTGGGGTGCCGAGGCGAGCTCAGGCACTGGGTGCCGAAGGTGAGCTTAGGCACTGGGGTGCCGAAGGTGGGCTTAGGCAAGGGGTGCCGAAGGTGGGCTTAGGCATGGGGTGCCGAAGGTGGGCTTAGGCATGGGGTGCCGAAGGTGAGTTTAGGCAATGGGGTGCCGAAGGCGAGCTTAGGCAAGGGGTGCCGAAGGTGGGCTTAGGCAATGGGGTGCCGAAGGTGGGCTCAGGCACTGGGGTGCCGAAGGTGAACTTAGGCAAGGGGGTGCCGAAGGTGGGCTAAGGCAATAGGGTGCCGAAGGTGGGCTCATGCACTGAGGTGTCGAAGGTGGGCTCAGGCACTGGGGTGCCGAAGGTGAGTTTAGGCAAGGGGGTGAGTTTAGGCAAGGGGGTGCCGAAGGTGAACTCAGGCACTGGGTGCCGAGGCGAGCTCAGGCACTGGGGTGCCGAAGGTGAGCTTAGGCAAGGGGGTGCCGGAGGTAGGCCTAGGCATGGGGGTGCCGAAGGTTAAACAAGCTTGCATGTGGCAAGGGGACGGGGCTAGGCACGAGGGTGCCGAAGGCGTAAGACTTGCATGTCGCAATAATGCCGAAGGTGCCAAGCTTGCATGTAGCAAGAGGAAGTGGCTAGGCACGCGGGTGCCGAAGGTGCCAAACTTGCGTGTCGCAAGAAAAGGTGTGCCGAAGGGAGCCAAAAGGGGTCTGGGCTAGGCAAGGAAGCTGTGAGGGCCTAGGGTCTGAGCTAGGTAAGTGTCGTGCCTTGTGGCATGAGCCTTCCTGGGTGGGTCTTGGTTGACCTTCGCCAGGTTTGTGGAGCTGGGCTTCGAGAGGCAACATGCTGGAGCTGGGCCTTGAAACTTCGACATGTTGATGTGATGTCTGAGTTTGACTCCTGATTGCTTCGCTTCTTTTTCAGTCCATGAGCATCCAACTGCCACCCTTGAAGATCTGAGCTCCAAAATGACTGCAAACTTCTGTGTCACTTAAGAATGGGTGAACATTGCTTGAATCCGGTTGCCATGTGTTCCATAACAAAAGAGAAATTCAAGTGGTTACATGTGCGGGGATTTATTTGGGTGACTTACGTACCCCGTGTTTGTCTATCAGGGGGTCGTTTGGTACGACGGGTTGTCATGGACTGGACTAAATCCTGGGACTGTCTTGGATTAGGTCGGATTGGCCGAAGCTGGATTAAGTCCTGACCTACGTTTGGTGTTGTGTCTGGACTAAGAAGCTGGATTATAAAAATAGTGAAGACCTATGTTTGGTGCTGTGTTGGACTAAAAAATAATTTTTTTAATATTTAAATTTAATTGGGGATTTTGACTTAAAAAATATTTATATTTAATTAGGGATATTTAATTGGGGCTGATGTGTGAAAAAAAATATATTTAAATTATTAAATTATATAAAAAAAAAACCCATTCTCTCTTCTTTCCTCTTCCTTCCTCTCTCTCTCTCTCTCGCTCTCCTTTCTTTCCATCTCTCCCTTCCTCTCTCTCGCTCTGTCTTTCTTTCCAAATTTCCAAAGAGAAAAACAGAATAAACCCAATTAGCCCCACACCACAACTTTTCACAAACCAATTACCACACCACAAAATTAAAATTAAAAAACACCAAAATGCCCAAAACACAATTGGGATCAAGACATCTTCTAAGGCCCACTGCTGCGGTAAAATGGATAATAAGCGTTGTTCTTGTTCGAGACCGCCTTGAGAACAAGACCCACTGCTGCTCTCAAACTGCGCATCTTCTAAGGCATCTTCGTTTTAATTTTCTGAGTTAAAGACGAAAGGGAATTGGAAGAGAATGAGAGTGGAGAGCTACAGGGTTTTGCAGACAGAGTGAAGGGAGATATGTAAAGGGAGAGATTAAAAAAAACTTGCCTGAGTACAACTTTGAGGAAGAGCAGATTCGATGTTGAAGGAAATGAGAGAGAGAGAGGCGCAGATTCGATGTTGAAGGAAATGAGAGAGAGAGAGAGGCGCAGATTCGATGTTGAAGGAAACGAGAGAGAGAGAGGCGTTGGCTCGGACTCGCGTGTTATGTTCAGTGAGCTCGCTATTTTGAGAACCAAGTTTCAGGTTCGCTGGATTGCACGAGCGAGTGAGACATTTTTTGTACTGTTGGACTATATAATCTCATTTAAGTTAGTCCCTCCTTTCACCAAACATGGGTTTTAAGTGCTAATTAACACAGTCCGGTCCAATGAGGCCTACCAAACATGCCCCAGAGTTTAGTGCTGCTAATTCTGATATTGTAGTGCCTAAAATTTACAACAATTGCCCAGCCTTGACAGTGGACAGCTGTGGTATCCGTCTCTTTTACCAGCAAGACGAGGAGGAATTTAACAAGCAATAATCCAGTCTTGGACCTCCTTCTTTGACAATGTGGATCTCATTACTCTGTGGAAGATCTCTCTCCCGAGGAGCCACCTCAAGATCATATGGAGCAAACCAATGGAATATTAATACCCTAACCACAACATGTTCAGGTCTCTCTCTCCTTTTTTCTCTCTCACATCAGCTATCTGAATCCAATAATATTTGTTGATTTTTATATTTTGTAGGACTTTATGGCATGTTTACTAATCCGGAATTGGAATTCTCATCAGGAATTGAATTCCACTTTTGAGGATTCCTGCGTTTATTTAACATAAAGGAATTGAAAAGTAAGTGGGACCCACGCAAAATTAGGAATTGGAGGAATTCAATTCCTGAATATGAGGTGGTATTCTAATTCTTGGAGAATTCACCCATTAGGAATTCATCTTTTCTACCCATTATATCCTCACACAAATTTCAAAATTTCAAATATGTCATCTACTTTAACAAAAAAATGATGACATTTTAGTAATTAGTACCACTTCTACCCTAATTCCATATGGGTTAGTAAACAACTTCAATAGGAATTTGGAATCTAACTCCTCTCAATCCATATGATTAGTAAACAACTTCATTAGGAATCCGGAATCTAATTCTTCTCAATCCAACTCCTCCTCAATTCAATTCATCCTCAATTCAATTCCCCCTAATTCAATTTCGGATTAGTAAACATGCCATTAATCGAGACATCATACTTCAAGCAACTTTCCCTCCAATTATCCAAATTCTAGAGTGGTTTAGTCCTTTTCACGTCAGTGGTCCTTCAGTGCAAATCCCGTTACCGCCATGTCTATGTAGTCAACATAAATTGGATGGGACTGGCGCTTGGTTGTGTGTCGTAGAAGTCAAGTTGTGTGTTAGCTTTCCGTTTGATTAACTGAGGGTTCATGTGTTGTTGTGTAGATACAGCTGCACCAAAATGGATTCAGTTGCATCCTCAACTTGTGATACTCGCAAGTGCACGAACCGTTGATAGTTTAGCGTATGTAAGTGCGAGGCCGATTCCACAGGGATTGGTGATTGAATGATCTAATTCAGTTTTCCTACACAAAACAGAAATGAAAACAAAAGAAGGAAAAAGGGTTTTGTACAACACTTGAAAACATGGAGACTTTTGGAAGAGAGGAGAGATGTGTTTGAGAAAGAGAAGGGAGGAGTGTTTGGGAAATTTGGAGAATGTTTGTGAATTTGGAGAGTTTGAGAACTTAAGGAATGTTTGAGAATTTGATGAAGGAATGGGAAGGTGTTTGAGAAATTTAGGAGAAGAGAGGGGGGAGAAGTAAGTGTTTGAGATTTAGTGAAAGGAAAATGAAAAGTGTTTGAAAATTAGTACAAAGATCTTGTTACAACAATTGAGAACTACAAAGGGAAACTAAGAGAATTTGAGGGAGAGAAGGGAAGGGAGCTCTAGAGAAGTGTTTGAGAGCTCCCCCCCTTGGGGTGTTGTTTACAAGCTTAGAGAACTTCCCTATTTATAGGCTTAGGGGAAATGAAAATCTGAATATACAATTGAATTCACTAACCACACTAACTTCACCTAACACACAACACTTAATTCACCAACCTAACCTAACACACAATTGCATTTGAAAACAATTCCTCTTGTCTTTAGGCTTAGTGTTGCATCATCCACTTCAACATCTTTCAATTCATTTGGTTGCTGCAAAATTCCACTCAAATATAGGTATTGAATATACTTCACCAAACTTTCCCACAATCAACAACACTTCATCATGCATATGTCATGCATGACAATGCATTGCAGCCAGCTTGTGGGCTCGTTTTGGGCTTGTGGCTTCATTCTGAAAAATCTGGAAAAATATGGATCTTGAAGCTCTTTGTCTTATCTTTCCAAGCATATGCAGCCCAACTCAAGGACAAATCCGGAAGGCCTTCAAATGTGATTTTTGGCCCAGTAACGCAGATGCTGCCGAATTTGACCTTAAGTTGCCAAAACATGTATAACTTTCTCTAGAAGACTCGGAATCATGAACCGTAAAATTCTACAGAAAATAGACTTCTGTATATTTCCAATGATGTATGGCTCATTATCTGGTTCTTCTTGAGTAAGTACAGTCCAATCCGTGAAGTTGACTGATCTGCAGACACCGTTTTGAACTAATTTGTCTCCAAAATGTAATTAGTGAGTCTCAAGCTTATTACACTGAAACAAACACAAAACTTATTAAAAGCACAAGTTTAACTCAAAAACATAAGTAAATCATAAGTTAGAAGGGTACAAAATGATATGTAAATATGCACTGATCAAATACCCCCAAACCTAGATTTTGCTAGTCCTCGAGCAAAACAAAAGGAAAACAAAGATAAAAATAAAACAAGAAGTTAACTAGACCACTTTCGTAGGTAACTCGATTGCATTTAGCGTATGCAACAAGCCTTTAAACCTCTAGGCATCCCTAGTAGGAGGAGTTGTGTCTCCTGAGGGTTTAACAGATTACGAATACCCACAAACGTTTTTCTAACTCTACAAAACAAAGTAGTTAGAAAATCTATTAGAATTTGTTAGTCCTTTAAACAAAATAACAAAAACAAACATAAAAGCAAAAATAAAAATAAAAATAAAAATAAGAACAAAACAAAAGTAAAAGTCAAAACAATCTTCCCGAACATTTCTGAAGAGAAATGACTCATGCACATGACTCAAAAGTTTTAACAATAAAAGCTCAATTTAGACATTATTTACAAGGCGGCAAAGTTCAAAACATAATATGGTCAAAGTGTAGTAGTGTGATTGCCAAATGCAACAAATTCCTCAATCTTAGTTTTCATACAATTTCAAAAGTCATACAAAGCATAAGTTCAACTTCAAATCTCACCAAAGTTGTCGTCTCACAAATCAATCACTCGGAAGAGGGTTATAATGCAACACTCAGTTATAAACATGAGATTAGAGTTAAACCATAAGGACTTAACTCGAAATAGAAAGATGAAGAACTTGCATTAATATGATCTCAAGAAGGATGCCAAACACTTAAAAGTAGAAAAATGTATGCAATTCAACCACATGACATTTAAGATCAATTTAGGTCTTTAACATAGGTTGTAATGGGGCCAAGGGTGTAAGGTGAGTAAGAAATGAAGGGTATGGATAAAACAAAGTCCAAGGAACTCAAAATATAAGAGCATAAAACAATTGTTTACAAGACTTTGAATCATCACAATGAGAATTTATTTTCACATGATCAAAACTCCTTATACCTTCATTTACAATGATTCACTCCTTTCCTTTAATTGAACAAACACCAATTTATTTTGAAGGCCCAAAAATGGAAATTCAGTCACCACCACTTAATCACAACTTTACTCTTTTCTTTCACCAATTGTGTGAATATATATATTTTTTTGAAATGTAACACCTCTTCCCAAACTTAGCATGAAAAACACATCCCAATTAAAGTTCATGAGTTCCTTAGAAAGGTAAATATTTGTTTTTCAGGCTAAGATGAGGAAATATAATTGGTAAATGAAAGAAAAGGTTTACATGTAGGCTCAAAATGGTTAACAATGGAAGATCATGCTTAAGCATGCATAAGGTTAGCTTGAAAGGCACAAACGATCCAAAGAGGGCCTTAATATCATTTCTTAAATGTCATGAAATCAAATTGTATAAGAATGAATGACTTTTAAGTGTTCAACCAAATCAATGAATAATGAGATCAATCAACAACTTAGATGACAAGAAATTAAGAGTATGTGTATAACACTCATGAAATGAAGTACAAGGCTCAAAAGCTCACTTTATATGGTTGGTTATATAAGTCTAATTTATGCTTCATACAATTCTTTAGATCATGCAAATCCTTTAATTGGAAAATTATGAAACAAATGGCAAGTGCAAAGAAGGTTTCAAACATATCATGTTAGAACAATGCCAATTTTATTTATTTATTTAAATTTTTACACTTTTTTTTTAAATAAAATGAAATCTAATTTTCATTTAAGTCATGCAACATTTATCACAATCTCATCATATGTGTTCGGAAAGTGACTCAAAAACAAAACAAAACAAAACAGGACTCAAAATTAAAAAAACAAAAGCAAATTTTTATTTTTATTTTTATTTTTTTTTTAAGACAAACCAAATTTGCTTGCTAAACTCCAATACCCCCAAACCTAGAAATGAACATTGTCCTCAATGTTTAAAAATTATGAACAAGCAATGTCATAACAAGAAATGAAAGGTACTAAAGTAAATATAAATCACAAAACACACAAGAATTAAAATACACAAATAAAATAATTACAAAAATAAAAATTACAAAACAAACGAACGAACGAAAAAAAAAAAATGAAACAGTAAACCCTAATCACACAATTTTGAAACCCAAAAAAAATTTGAAGCCCAAAGCCCACAATTAAATTAACCCATCTTGAAACCCAAACAACAGTGAAAACCCGAAGCCCATAATGAAGTCCGAAGCCCACATGTTCAATTGATTATTATTATTATTATTATTATTATTATTATTATTATTATTATTATTTTAAAAGAACATGGGTCATGATGTCTCGGTTAGTGTAAGGGACCAACTGAGGGGCGAGACACGTGTCGACGCATAGAGGCGCCGCAGACTCCACAAGCACAAATTACGGGCTATGGAAAGGCGCGAAGATGACTTTGCTGAACGCGTCAGTTCAGAAAAGACACGTCGTGATAAATGAATTGGGTATGGTTGGAAAGCGAGAAGGTTGTGGGACTCAAGGGATGCTGGAGATTCAGAAAAATGCTCTATGCTGCAATGGCTAGGGTTTAGCAAACTAAGTCTATAAGAAGGAAAAAGAAGGGATGATAAAACACAAACTCAGAAACACATAAGAGAAAAGAAGGAAAGAAGAAAAGCGAGTGAGAAATCAAATGGCCTCTAACTACCCATTTTCGTTGGATCTCAACCTAGCTCCACCGACTCAAACATGGGGCCAAGCGAATGGCACCAGGTGTGGGTACCCTACTTTGCCTCCGAAAGGGGCCTGTGACTGTTAATGACTCAATACTCCTGGACAACGATGTTGCCATTGGAGTTGGCAGAAATTTAGTAACTCCTAAAGATATACGTGTATTCGGGACAAGGGATGACAACCGGGTCACGAGTGATGCCCTGGCACTAAGCGTGCAGAGTACAGCATGTGTTGCAAGTTTGGGTCATCGCCTACTTGCGAAGTCCCATGAGGTAGAGATTCTGAAAGGTCAGTTAGCGGCGGAGCGAAGTATGGTTGAAGAGTGTCAGACTGCTATAAAAAGCTTGAAAAGGAAGAGGGCAAGGATAGTGGAGGTGAATCGACACCAGCTAGAAGTATTACGGGACGAGAATAAAAACCTAACAAAGATGGTAGAGTTGTATTCTCGTGACATGAGAAAGCAAGCTGGAGGACCTAGACCGACCGGGTAAACGCAAGCAAGCAGATCGTGAGAGTAGTTATGCTCAAGCTAAGATTGCGATCTTTGGGAGCTCAAGTGGTGAGCCCCAAGAGGCTGTGCGTGAAGCCCCGAAGAGGATAGCCAGAGGGCCAAACTCAAAGCTCCTATGATCGAGACACCTAGCGTTGGGAAGAAATGATTTCTACTGTTTTTATTTTTTGGTTGTTTTTGTTTTTGTTATTTTGGTTTCAGAAATAAAAGAGTAAAGTTGCAGAAGGAAAAAGAAAGAGACAAAGAAAACACACTTCCCACTTAAATCTAACAAAAACGACAAATGGAAAAGAAAGCACACTTCCCAAACTTAAATAAAACAAAAATAATAAACGGAAAAGAAAGCACAGTTCCCTAACTAAAATAAAACAAAGATGATAGCCGAAAGGGAAAGGCAAAAACACAAAGCTCTAGAAAATGAAAGTAACGGGCAAAAACATAAAACACCAGAAAAACACGGAAGTAAAAAGAAAAGTAAAGTGAAAGTAAAGGTGCTCCCCCTTGAAGCGATTAGGTCGAGCATCCCCAGGAAATCCGAAATGGTGTTGGCTCTCTCTCATCAGCATATTTCTATTTAAACCACATCTCTCCAAGCGGATGATACCCAGCATTTCTTCCTGCAAACTCAAGGAAAAACATCAAAAAATTCAGAAGCAAAACAAATGGCATCCTCATGTACTCACCTTGATGATCTCAACTTTGAGCTCTCACTTGCACCACCGAATACCCAGATAAGGGCTCGTCCAAACCCTGTCTTCCCAAACTCCACATATCATCACGGTACGGCCTCAAACTTTGCTGAGGTAATACCGAACTTTTCTGAGGCAGTGCCGAACAGAGCAGTGCTGCTAGGCAGCATGATTGGTAGTAAACTCACATCGGCAGATCATCTACATGTGGCACAGAGGTCCTTCAAGGCTGCGGTGGAGGAGTCCCACAATTTAACGGTGCTCCATGTGGTCTCGGCTACCAATTTGGGCATGCGATTGTTGGCGAGAACACGGGAGTGTACCGCGCTGAGCGAGGAAGTAGCTTCCTTGAAGGCTATGGTGGCGGACCTCCAGAAGCGGCTCTCCTTGCCAATCAGCACGTGGAAGCACTGCAGAGAAAAATGAGGACCATGTGGAGCTGCTGCAAATTCTGCAAGTAAGAGAGAATAGAGGCATGCCATGAAGATGATGAAGAAGAAGTTTGTAATGCAGAGTTTTTTTTTGTTTTTGTTTTTGTTTTTGTTTTTGTTTTTTTTTATGTTTTTGTTTTTGTTTTTGTTTTTGTTTGTAATGCATAGTTTGAAGTGAAATAAAAATGTGTTTTAACACTTAGAAACTAACTAACCATACCACGTAAATAAACACATAGACTAACTTAACAAAACAAAAACAAAAGACTCAACAGAAAAGAAAACAAAGAAAATAAAAAATAAAATAAAAAACTTAATTTAAAAACATACGAATATACAAGCAACTCACGGATCACCAGTTAAGGGCCTCAGAAAACACAGCCAGGGGATCCGGAAGGTTGGAGGGGTCATAATGGTCCCGCTTAAAACCCAAACTTCTTAGACACCGAAGGTGTCGCCTAAAGAACTCCTAGACACTGTATTGACGGAAGTGCTTACTGGAGTTACCATAAGTCAGCTCATATGAAAAATCTTTTTGAATTTTTGAATTTTGAATTTTTAGTTTTTAAGATAAGAAAAAAAATTAAGATAAAATGAGACAACATACCATAAATGAAAATGAACTAAGTACTCTAAACAAACTCAAACAAATGACATAAATTGTTGTACTAAAAGAAACAAACCAAGAAATAAACAGAATTTAAAGAAGAGAAAGGATTGAAATGCTCCCCCTTGAAGCGATTAGGTTGAGTATGGATACATTTGGAGGTCGCGACTTCTCCCACTGCTCCACACTTCCCATTTTTATGATTGAGGTTGCCATCTCTCTCCATTTTTATTAAGCTGACATTACTTGCTAAAACAAACACAGAAAACTTGAAACAGAATTAAAAGATTAGGAAATAAAAACTAAAAAGAAAAAGAAAATCAACACACGTCCAATTTCATGCTTCAAATTAATAAGCAGCAAAGTAAATCAAACTAGCTTATGAAGTTCGTTCTTTCTCAAATATGATTATCCATATGGTGTGTGGTTTTAATCAAGTATTCAGAAAAAGCATTTAGCTATGGTGTTTAGTCTAAACACAAATTCCGAACCCATTAAGAACAAGAAGAACAATAGAGAACTAAGTAGACTTTAAACATGGTGTTTGTCTTCAATATCTACCCATTCATTCACTAATCAGTCCAAGAGTCATATGGTGTTTATGTAAACTTGAACAAGATATTTAATTAAGAGCAAGTGAATGAAACCATAAACTAGAAATAACCAACATGCTACTTGAACCTCTTTTGTGTTGTGTAAGCTGGGACTCAAACGCAGTTCTCTTGCTTGTCAGGCAATTGTCCTTGTCCGTTGGACTACAAACACAACTTATCAATTAACCTCATTAGCTTTAAAACATGAAACTGTCTAGTTATATACAAAAAATAAAAAAAATAAAAAGTAGGAAAACCAAATAGAATCAAACAATGTTACCGATCCCGGCAACGGCGCCAAAAACTTGTTGTGTAGATACAGCTGCACCAAAATGGATTCAGTTGCATCCTCAACTTGTGATACTCGCAAGTGCACGAACCGTTGATAGTTTAGCGTATGTAAGTGCGAGGTCGATTCCACAGGGATTGGTGATTGAATGATCTAATTCAATTTTCCTACACAAAACAGAAATGAAAACAAAAGAAGCAAAAAGGGTTTTGTACAACACTTGAAAACATGGAGACTTTTGGAAGAGAGGAGAGATGTGTTTGAGAAAGAGAAGGGAGGAGTGTTTGGGAAATTTGGAGAATGTTTGTGAATTTGGAGAGTTTGAGAACTTAAGGAATGTTTGAGAATTTGATGAAGGAATGGGAAGGTGTTTGAGAAATTTAGGAGAAGAGAGGGGGGAGAAGTAAGTGTTTGAGATTTAGTGAAAGGAAAATGAAAAGTGTTTGAAAATTAGTACAAAGATCTTGTTACAACAATTGAGAACTACAAAGGGAAACTAAGAGAATTTGAGGGAGAGAAGGGAAGGGAGCTCTAGAGAAGTGTTTGAGAGCTCCCCCCCTTGGGGTGTTGTTTACAAGCTTAGAGAACTTCCCTATTTATAGGCTTAGGGGAAATGAAAATCTGAATATACAATTGAATTCACTAACCACACTAACTTCACCTAACACACAACACTTAATTCACCAACCTAACCTAACACACAATTGCATTTGAAAACAATTCCTCTTGTCTTTAGGCTTAGTGTTGCATCATCCACTTCAACATCTTTCAATTCATTTGGTTGCTGCAAAATTCCACTCAAATATAGGTATTGAATATACTTCACCAAACTTTCCCACAATCAACAACACTTCATCATGCATATGTCATGCATGACAATGCATTGCAGCCAGCTTGTGGGCTCGTTTTGGGCTTGTGGCTTCATTCTGAAAAATCTGGAAAAATATGAATCTTGAAGCTCTTTGTCTTATCTTTCCAAGAATATGCAGCCCAACTCAAGGAAAAATCCAGAAGGCCTTCAAATGTGATTTTTGGCCCAGTAACGCAGATGCTGCCGAATTTGACCTTAAGTTGTCAAAACATGTATAACTTTCTCTAGAAGACTCGGAATCATGAACCGTAAAATTCTACAGAAAATAGACTTCTGTATCTTTCCAATGATGTATGGCTCATTATCTGGTTCTTCTTGAGTAAGTACAGTCCAATCCGTGAAGTTGACTGATCTGCAGACACCGTTTTGAACTAATTTATCTCCAAAATGCAATTAGTGAGTCTCAAGCTTATTACACTGAAACAAACACAAAACTTATTAAAAGCACAAGTTTAACTCAAAAACATAAGTAAATCATAAGTTAGAAGGGTACAAAATGATATGTAAATATGCACTGATCATGTGTCCTCTCTGCTGTCCTTTAATTTCTTAAATCACTAGCTAGGTTTATGGTTTTATATCTCTTAATAAAAGTCAAGAAGAGTTCTCTTACAAATCAACCGTGTGGATTAAATATCTCCTTGAAATAACTCAAGAGTTATATGACCTCTCTGAAGGAAGTTGAGGTTCCACTCTAAAATCAATTGGCAATGGGGGGAGTAGCCCTACTTCTTATAAACCTAAGCTAGGTCCCTTAACTTTTCAATGTGGGACAAATACTCTCAACACGCCCCCACACGTGTGGCGAACTTTCAAGTTTACACGTGAACAACACATATTGGGTGGCATGTGATCACTTGTGGCCGTTGGGCCCAACATGTGAAGCCTTGCTCTGATACTATGAAGGAAATTGAGGTTCCACCCCAAAACAAATTGGCAGTGGGGGAAGTAATCCAACTCCTTATAAACCCAGGTTAGGTCCATTAACATTTCAATGTGAGACAAATACTCTCAACACTCTCCTTTATTACGAGAAGCATGTTTTTTGATCACCTTATGCCGGTATGTTTGTCATGGGCAGCCTGCCCTTCTTTTGACACACTTCTTTTGTAGGTGCTTAAATTCATCCCAAAAGAATCCCGTGCTCCAATGTATAGTTATGTTCTCACAGCTAAAAGGTTCCTTATACCACCATATACCTATTAGAATATGCAACAAAACACGGTGCATATAGGATTCATGGTTGACGTTGTGGTAATGGAGCGTGATGTATGTGTGGTTATGTAAAATTGGAGAATAAAAAAAGAGAAAGAAAAAAAAACGAATACTGAAAACTAAAAACAGTTTAAATAACTGTTATCAAACATGGTTTGGGTTTTCAAAAAAAAAAACTCAACACTGAAAACGAAATGGTTACCAAAAGTAGAGGAAGAGATTAAGACTTGGGAAGCAATGATGGCATCAGGCATCTGGAGCTATTAAAATTGTAGGGTTAATTACAGTTTAGTACCTTGTGATTATACCCTTAACGCATGTTAGTCCCTATCTTTTCAATTTTAACAATTACATACCCCAGTCTTTTAGATGTGTTAAAATGTGGTTCCGCCGTTAGGGTTTCCATCAAATCTCTCTGTTAGTTGCCTACGTGGCACTGTGGGTCCCACCTTTTTCACATTTTTTAATTTTAAATGAATTAAATATTAATAAAATATTAAAACCAAAAAAATATATATTTCTCTCTCTCTCTCTCTCTCTCTCTCTCTCTCTCTCTCTCTCTCTCTCTCTTTGCGTTCTCCCGATCAAGCCTCTCTCTTCCCCACCGTTTGTCGACAACCACAAACACCAATCCCCTACACCCCGATCCCCAACCACCACCTCCATCACAACCTCCCTCACCCTCATCCCTAGCAAACCTCTCTCTCGTCTCTGCCATATATTTGGATGGGCCTTCGATTGGAAAAACTCACTCTCTCTCTCTCTCTCTCTCTCTCTCTCTCTCTCTCTCTCTCTCTCTCTCTCTCTCGATTTCTTCTCCCCACCCCCTCCATGACCACCACCCGTAAGTTCCAACCTCCAAACTCATCCCACAACAATCCTCCACCCCAACCCGCAACCACAACCCCACGAACCTAGAACCCCAGCTTGTAGCCAATCAGACCCTTTCCCCCTCCTTCCTTCCAATTTCTTCCCCCTCCTCATTCCTCCAGATACCAACAAAGATCTGATCAAACAACCAGTGTTGAAATCACATTAGTCAATTTCTTCCCTAGTAAAGTGATTTTTTCCTCAGTAAAGTGATTTTTTCCTCTATTTTGATCGTGGCTTGGATGTTGATTTATTTATGGGGAGAAAAAATTGGAGGGTAGGGGGAGAAGAAATCTAGGCGGGGCAAGAAATTCGCGGGGAGGAAGAAATCTGGGTGAGGGAAAGAAATCGAGGTAGGGGAAGAATTCGAGAGCCCCCAAACTCCAAACTCGAAGCTGTAAAACTCTGAATTCTCTGATTCTCTGTCTCTAAGATCCGCCATGGGTTTCGCAACAGAGAGTGAAAACTTCGTCTACCTTGCCAAGCTCTACGATGGTTAGGGTTTCTCCCTATAATTTGACTTTTTCTGCTACACATTTCCATTTGACACTGAGTGTGATTATTTAGTGAATCATGTTCCTTGCTATCTCTGTGTGTTATGGAGTTTGATATTATTTTCCGTCGCTTCATTTTTGCAAAGTCAGTGTTTGGTTGGTGAGAAAGTGGAGGAAAATGGAGAATCTTTTAATTTTTGCGTTGTATACTTATCTGATCTAATTGATTAAAATATGTAAATTTAGAAAATCACAAGGGGTGGAAGGAGAAGAAATTGCATGGGGTGGGGGAAGAAGAAAATCGTAGGGGGGGGGGGTTCTGTGGCTTTTGGGTTCATCGGGGCTAGGGTTTTGTGTTCTTAGGGTTGGAGGGTGGTCATGGGGGAATGGAGAGAGAGAGAGAGAGAGAGAGATTTTAAATCAACTTAAAATTAACAAAAATTGAAAAATATGGGACCCACAATGCCACATAAGCAACTAACGGAGAGATCTGACGGAAACCTAACGGCGGAGCCACATTGTAACAAATTTAAAAGACCGGGGTATGTGACTATTAAAATTGAAAATATAAGAATTAACATACCTTAAGGGTGTAACCACAAGGTACTAAACTATAATTAACCCAAAATTGTATTAGGACTTCGTTGATATTCGTTTTGCACAAGTCCAGTGTTTTAAGTAGAGCCAAAGAAAGTCCAGCAGGTCCTTTTTTTTTTTTTTGTCAAGTGGGTCCATTTGGCAGAGATGAATTCCAGGATTTCTTACCCAAGTATCTAGCCTGAGAGTCGTTATTACTTATTTTTATATTGTAAAGAAAATGAGTCGAAAATACTTATTTTTAAAACATTATGATATGAAAGGCTTGCTTGAATTAATTTTAAAACTTCCATCAACATATAGTTACTACTCTTAATGGAGATTTTCATTGATACACAAATTATGGAAAAAGAAATTGCTAGGATAGATTTCAAACGTATATATAAAGATAGAAAGCCACATATCTTAGACATAGTATGATATGAGTACCAGTACAAAGATAAACCTTAAAATCCTAATTAATTATGATTGAGAGTTTTATTAACAACTCAACCAATACATTACATTAATCTTTATAATTGATAAAACAAACCCTTATTATTGTACCACATAGTACCGGCAATATCCACTGAAAAAGGGTTATTTATTTAATTCCCAGTTTCAGTCTCAGCAACACCAAGTCCTGGTTTTTCATGGTGCCCTTGGCCGTGCCTATACTCTCCCGGGGCGGGAGGCGGGGGCCCGCGGTGGCCGGTGACATGTTCTAGTATACGGATTGCATGGCGAGGGCGGGGGCGGGGGTGGGGACGGGGACAGGGACGGGGACGGTTTACATCCTCTAATATACGGAGTACTGCATCTGATTGGCGTACTTGGTAGGCCTTTAAAGGGATAAGGTTTCCCCCCTGAAAGAAAAGTAATCTATATAAGTCTAAAGAATTTATATCACTTTGACAAGCATAGATCGGTTTGTATTTTGTACGGAGCAAAGCCATGCAAACAGCAGCCTAGTAAAATGAACTTAACATCGAGAAGATCTTGAGAGATTAAGAAATTTCATATGATTTTGTTAAAAAAAACAATTATTGGGACTATTAATTCACATAAAGGTAGAAATTAGAATAAGAGCTACAGTTGTGTCTAGTCTAGGAGGGTAAAAGTGGGTGAGTGAAGATTAAGGGTTTGCTAATTACTATATTGCCCTTAATTTTTAAATTTAATATTAAAACTGTTTTATCTAGACTATAGGGACATAATTCACATTTATACTCAAACCTACAAAGATAGTTCTCTTAAAAAATGGCACAGATGCCAATAAGTACATAGTCTAATAGTACATATGTTCTCGCTGTTAAAATATGCATCTCAAATTTGAATCCCTTCTCCTCTCAGATCAAAAGAAATGACATAGATACATATGTTTTGAATGGTAAAGTTTGTGGGTTGAAAATGTGTTGAAATATTCATTTTCTAGATCCTTTTCTTAAATCATCCCTACGAATGATCAACAAATTTAATGAATGACATAGTTTATCTTTAAGGTCATTTTAATGTTTGCCGAAATTTTTTAGTTTTGTTTTTGAGATTTTTATGATTTGACTGATTATTTGTAAGGATAATACAACACCCACGAAGAAAATAATATGAGTTGAGTAACATGAGTAGAGGTCATAAATATGAACATCCACATATACCCACACATAGATATATTTTCACAGATCGGTGGAATAAAAAATATAAACATACATCTGAGTTATAAAAAAAAACAAATTAGAAACTCACTAATTTCCGTTAGCTCACGAGCTGAGACCTCAGAGGAGATGAGGATCACAAGAGCAAACATAGAGCCAAGAAGAAGAAAAGTCTTGGAGGATGATGCCATGTTTTTCTTAACACAATTAAGGTGAAGACAAGATTGTTGAGTGTACTTAATGTGGCTTGGCCTCAACCAATTTATAGACCCTTGAGGATAGAGTGGGGTGGTGGGGGAAGAGAGGGAGAGAGAAGAATTTCTGTGGACATCGTTGAACTGAAGACGCCTAAAGGAGAGGAACAGTTCAAACCTAGTTGATCACATTTTGGGGACTTAATTTGAAAAAACACTCAAAAATATACAAATAAATGACCAGTTCAAAATTTCATATTTATTTTGTTTTAAATTAATTGGAAGGGAAGTACTATTCTCTTGGATACTTTTCTTCATACAAAAAGCCAAGAGAAATCTGGGAAGCAACGCGCTGGTTTCTGCTTCTGTCTACGTACCCATCAATTTCCTTCCAGTATGGCTTCAAGTAACGCACAAGGCGAGATATGCGACTCCAAATACTTTCAAGTCTTCCAGTATGGCTTCATGTCCGGACGTTGATTTCTTCTTTTGGCTTTTCCAATTTTTTGGGTCTACGAAAGAGACTTACTTTGAAGTCTTTGCATGCCCATTCATATTTAGCTTACTCGTGGACAAACATTCATTTTTTTTCCACAAAACTTGATGGTTTGTCTCCTTTTGTAAATCGTTTAACGAACAGAGAAGAAAATCAAGTCTACACATATATCTTGAGTAAATAAGTTTCATATGCCTTTGTATGCCTTTTGATTTTACGAATGAACTCTTATTCTCAAAAAGTTTCATATATATACATATACAATATATACAAATTTTATCCTATGCGGACATCTGGAGGTTATTACCATACGAACAATATGTATTTTCTTAGGGGTTCTTAGATCTAGGTCCAAAACGATTAGCTGTCATTGGGTTAGTAGTCCTCGTTTTTCAGTTTTAGATGTAGGTCCTTTGACATTTATTACTTTTTTGTTGTGTCGATTTTACCCTTTAAGGTAAATAAGGAAAACACATTGAAAATCTAAATTTAATGCATTATTTCCTTGAATTTGAATTTTTTTTCCTTGATAATATTCTTAATATATAGATAAAATACAATTTAATCAATAAAAAGTAAAGACTCACATATTATACCAATCAATTAGACAAGCACCCACATTAAATTATATACTTGACATACAGGTAAATAATGTTAATACATACAGGTATATATGTACCTACCTTATAGGTAAGTGTTTTTTTCTTGAGTTTTCTTAAGCAATTTTTTATGGAGGTTCATATTTATATACATACGTACATGTCTTCCATGTAATAGTGTTTTTTTTTTTCCAAAGAAATTTTGTGTGGATTTTTATCTCAGTTGAGTTTAAATATCCATACCAATATATTATATGAGTTCAATTAGCTGGGCTAGAGGGTATAACTACTTAGACTATAGGTAATTTATGGATTTAATTACCTGGACCAGAAGTAATTTATGGGTTTAATTACCTGCATACTGCATACGAGGTGTATGCATAGCTACCTTACCTATTGTTAAGGTATGAAGTTTTTATAAACTCTTATTACAAATTTTATTTCGGTATACCTTGGGAAAATTTCAGAATTCAATAAATAAATTTGCAATTAAATTCAAATCAAATATGATAATTAATATCCTACAAATCAATAACTTACTAGTTTTAGGAATTCATAATTTACCTTATTTATGTTTTAGGTGCATGACTGGATCAAAAAATAAAAAATAAAAAAAATTAAATATCAATAAATTGAAATAGGCATGTAATCTTATGTGGCGCAAAAGTCAAAGGACTTGGATCAACAACAATTTTTACGTGGATTGCACCCAAAATCTCTCCTCATAATTGGACTTACACCAAATTTTCTAATTTTTTTACTATCCCTCCCAACTTTCCTCCCTATTTATAATGGTGTCCGCACAATAATAACATCCGGATATTCGAATAAGAAAACAACTATATATATATGCTAACACAGTTTATTTTAATAATATATTTATTTAAGATTTATTCACTTTATCTTTGTGTGTTTTAAAAAAAGAATATACTACTATATCACTTGTTTATTTGGCAAAGAAAATAATATAAAACTTGTGCTCTTTATACAGGTTAATTTTCATTATTTAGCAAAACCATGACCAGGCCTTAACGAGTCGTTTTTATGCTGTGTACGTGTTCCTAAGTTGTAACATGAGGTCGCTTCATTTCGTGTGGTCTGGGATGTGATCGTGGGTTGTTAGGTTTTGGTTACCTAAATTTTTATTTTTAGTTTTCCTTGACAAACATGTAAATTTGATTTTAATTTTTTATGCACTTGATCAAGCTCAAGAAGCTAGACTAATCTAGGATAGCGCTAAGATAATCTAGTATGGCTGAGATCAACTTCATGATGGATTCATGCTCTCAAAGCTCATTGTAGGTAATTCATCTTTGATTGCATTGTATTGTTCTATTTTGCATGACTAGTCATCATTGTTTGTCACGTGTTACTGCCACATCATTTATTTTCCACATGAGCTTGCCTCTGTTGCCAGCTGTAGTTTTTCTGTCTTTACCATTTTGTCCAATTCTAGCTCTTATCATTAGCTCACAGGTGTCTTTATTTTGTGAATCCCTAATTTATCAAAAGGGTGGCAAATGGTAGAGAGCATCCAACACTTTCATTTCTGGATTGTTGAGATGCATCTTTTAGCTCTGCCATTTTCTCTGTGAGAGTGTTCATTGTTTTTAAAATGAGGTTTTCAAATAGCTCTTGAAATATGCTTCTATTTTTTAAATCGACTTCACCCATTAAGAATTTTTTGAGAAAAAACTTTTACAATGCATTTTCTACTTGGTGAGGCCATGGTTTTCGAATTGAGATTTCCGTATTGCTTTTGAAATCTACATCTAGCATTTCATACACTTCATATGTTAAGATCTAAATCAGATTCTCTGCTCTTCCTTCTCTCTCCTCAATTCCTGTAAAAAAACCCAGAGTAAATAGACCACACCTAGGGGGTATTGGCCAAAAGCCCTCCGATGCATAAGTTAGGTTGATTGAATCTGCTAAAATATGAAACCTAATATGATAATATTTGTCTGTGGGAATGTTTTGTGTATTCTTCTCTTTGTAGGAGGTCATATTTATAATACAACGGAATTTAATGGGCAAGTAAATAATAAATTCCTATTTCTATTTATAGTAGGAAATAAGGAATTAAAGTAAATCAATTACAATTATAATTGGAATTCTTGGTGTGAAAGGAAAGTAATCAATGGTCCACAAGTCACGCCAACACTCCCCTTCACGTTGGTGCATAGATGTCGCCAATGCCCAACTAATCCAGTGAACTGTGAAATGCTTTACTTGAAATCGCGCCTTTGTCAAAATATCTGCCAATTGATCCTCCGACTTTACGAAAAGAAACTGAATCACTTTAGCTTCGACCTTCTATTTGATATAGTATCAATCTACCTCAACATGTTTGGTGCGATCATGTTGAATTGGATTCTGTGCAATAGCTATTGCAGCCTTGTTGTCACAAGAGATTCATTACATATGTAGGTATATACCTAAGTTCAGTAAGAAACCTTTTTAACCAAATGAGTTCGCAAATTCCTTTGGTCATACCTCTGAACTTGGCTTCTGCACTGGATAAGGCGACAACCTTCTGTTTCTTGCTTCTCCATGTAACCAAATTAGCTCCCGTGAATGTGAAGTAACCAAATTGGGGGCAGGAAACTGAGCATGCCGGAAAGGATTTCAGGAATGATAAATGAGGAAGGGTTCAATAATATTGGTAGAGAATGTAGGTTCATCAGAAGCACAAGTAATCGTCGTCGTCGAATGAAGGTCAAAATCGATGGTTTTATACCTCTCAATGCCGATTATCATGTCCCGAAACCTCATCCACCTAAGAATAACTAAGGAAGAGCAAGAGCACTAATGGTAGCAGTGAAGGCCGCGGCTTTAGTTTTAGGACACAAAGTTTTGTTATACTCTTCATTTCCTCATTTAGCTAGGTTTTTCTTATATATTTATAGGTAGCGTTTTGTGATTTTTGTAAACGCTTTTGTTTTTCTATATCTTGTTGGGTTATCATTTGTGGTTATGTAAGCATTTTGAGGGAGCGACAAGTTTGGAGTGTCGTACTTGTATGTATGGAAAAGATATTTGTGTTCTTTGATCTAAATCCAAAATTTGTAACTGTCATTGGGTTTAGTCCACACCTTTTTTGTTGTAGATTTGTGTCCATTGACTTTTATTAATTTTTTAATGTGATAATTTTACCCTTTGAGGTAAATAAGGAAAGAACAGTAATTGAAAATCCTAATTAATTATGATTGAGAGTTTTATTCACAACTCAACCAATACATTACATTAACCTTTATAATTGATAAAACAAACCCTACCACAAAGTACCTGCAATATCCACTGAAAAAGGGTTATCTGTTTAGTTCCCAGTTTCAGTCTCAGCAGCACCAGATCCTGGTTTTTCATGGTGGCCTTGGCAGTGCCTATACTCTCCCGGGGCCGGGGGCTGGGGGGCCATGCCCTCTCGGTTTAGGTAGGCATTCAGAATACGGATGACCACGGCCGCACTTGACGACTGGCCCGCGTTTAAAATAGGGTCTACCCCCTGAAATAAGGGTAATCAATATATATAAGTCGTCCTTTATATAAAAAGAATTTATATCAGTTGACAAGCATAGGGTTATGTGATCAGTTAAAAGATTAGAAACTCACTAGCAACTTGACTAGCAGTTTCCACCAGCTCACGAGCTGAGACCTCAGAGGAGATGAGGATCACAAGAGCACACATAAAGCCAAGAAGAAGAAAAGTCTTGGAGGATGATGCCATGTTTTTCTTAACAACACAATTAAGGTGATCAAGACAAGATTGTTGAGTGAACTTAATGTGGCCTGGCCTCAACCAATTTATAGACCCTTGAGGATAGAGTGGGGTGGTGGGGGGAAGAGCGGGAGAGAGAAGAATTTCTGTGGACGTCGTTGAACTGAAGACGACTAAAAAAGGAGAGGAACAGTTCAAACCTAGTTGATCACATTTTGTGGACTTAATTTGAAAAAACACTAAAAAAATATATAAAAAAATGACCAGTTCAAAATTTCATATTTATTTTGTTTTAAATTAATTGGAAGGGAAGTACTATTCTCTTGGATACTTTTCATACAAAAGCCAAGAGAACTCTGGGGAAGCAATGCGCTGGTTTCTGCTTCTGTCTACGTCCATCAATTTCCTTCCAGTATGGCTTCAAGTAACGCACAAGGCAAGATATGTGACTCCAAAGACAAGTCTTCGTATGTTGGACCACACATGTCCGGACGTTGACTTCTTCTTTTCTGCTTTTCCAATTTTTTTGGTCTACAAAATGTCAAATTAGGAGGAAATATTGAAGGTTGAGTAGAGATAATGGAGAGTGTAGAGATAATGGAGAGTGTAGAGAATTTGGAAGCTATGCATATTTTCTGATTTCAACTTATGTTCATTGAATTCTACATCAAAACATATATACATGTAATAACCCTAAAACATTCCATGAAACATTCCCTAAGACATTCCCTAAGACAATGATTACATTGCTCAAGAAAAGTATTCCCTAAAACAAGGAATGAGACAAGTGCCATGAGACAAGGTTGTCTTGTGTTTCATGTCTTTGTGTTTCACAAGTTGACACTCACACAAGATGCCAATATTGCTAACACTCCCCCTCAAGTTGGTGCATAGATATCACCAATGCCCAACTTGATCAGTGAGTTGTGAAATACTCTGCTAGAAACTGCTTTTGTCAAAATATCGGCCAGCTGGTCTTCGGACTTGACAAACGGAAGCTGAATTTCTTTATTGTCAAGTTTTTCTTTAATGAAGTGTCGATCCACTTCAACATGCTTAGTACGATCATGTTGGACTGGATTGTGTGCAATGGATATTGAAGCCTTGTTATCACATTGTAGATGCATTCCTAATGTAGGTGCATATTGTTGTGTAATTATTGCAAGCGCACAATTCGTACAAGTAATATAGAAATAAGTAGAATGTCGTTCCCACGAAGACTGTAATTTCCTATTAACTACCAATTATGATTAATTCAGAAGTTTATTTGAACAGTTAATTAAGAAGATTGATTGATTCAAGAAAACTAAAACAATTATGAAAAATAACAATTTAATTAACGATAGAAAATTAAGATGATGAGACACTAGAGCATCCGATTTCACCATAACCAATTCTACTTAATTCTTATAGCCAGTTAACCCTAATTACTATCCCTGTTGACAGTTGGTTTCTCCTAATTCATTCGATATCCCCTCTCGGGCTCAACCAAAAGTATTCTCAATTAACAACCCATTCTCTCTCGAGCAACGGATTTAGAAAACCAAGAACCCATTAAGTTCTATGAGAACCTACAAGAAAACTGCATGAGTCATGTTAGTCCCTCTCGGGCACTCATTCAAGTCATGGTATTTGTTTGTACCGTATCTGACCCTCCCCTCGTTAAGTGACATGTAGATCAGAGAGACCCCAAGCGCCCAAGGCTCCGAACAAACGGTATCTTTTACCGAGGACGCCGTCTCACTTCAACAAAGCCCCCACTACTAATCAGAACATAGAAACGGCATCGGCTGCCGATGATGGTATCTGGAAATCGAGTAACCCGTCGCTTCTGACCAGGCATAACATGTAATCGGTATCTCTTACCGATTCTATAGAATTAATCTCGGAGCACCCGCCCGAAATATCTAAAGACTCGTGTCAACCTCACAAGCCCTCCCACGAGTCCCACATCGGAAATAAGTACTAAGAGCATGCAAAATGCCCTTTATAAATAAGGCCCCTTCACTACAATGCAAGGGTAAGACTTTTCAGCTTGACTTATATACTCAATATATTGTCAACAGCAAGAGCTCTTAGAAACAAACTTACTTTGGCATCGGAGGGTCTTAGGCTGGTTCCACACGGTTCCATAGACCTTACGAGTCTCGGCTTCTTTCCATTCAGGATTAGCAGCCAAGGATAAGAAGAATCTACATCGGACGCCCAATCGATCCCTTCGATCGTCCACATCACCTGTAAGTTGCACTCATCTCTATCTGTCAAGTTTTAGTGCAAACAGATTGGCGCGCGTCTGGGGAATCGTTTATCGATTAACCAATATCTCAAAACTCCAAGCTCCGAGACCAAAAAATAAATCCATCTTCGGCACTCTCTACCGATGGACCAATCCTCGACATTGGTGGCGAGCCGCATCCTACTCTGCCTCAAACACCCCGAACAGAAACACCTGTCGGCAGAGAGTATAGAGGCTCGCATGGAGACTTTACAACGGGAAATGGCGAAAATGCAGGAGCACAACAATATCCTCGCCTCCAAACTTGATGACACCCAGAGGCAGCTGCACGATCAGCAAACACACTCAACCCAACTGCAGAATAGTCTTGAACGAACCATGCAGCTTCGGCAGGAGAAGTCACTCAACGTCCGGCAGCCCCGTGCTCAGGACAAGGGAAAACAACAAGCCACAGGAAAGCCATCTGCCTCCCGAAGACTGATTGTACCCTCCCCAAAGGCGCGTCATCCGGAGTACCGAGTCTACTCCGACTGCCGCTGATCGAATCAATGAGCAGCCTAAAGAGCGACAACCTTCACCCATCCAAGTCCGAGCCAAACTTAATGATCAACGTCTAGAGTCCGTCGGACCAAAGTCCCCCATACGCCGAAGGTACGCAGCGATCGGTGTAGAAGAGACTGACGAATCGGATTACGTTCCAAGTTCGCCAGGGCACCACAATTTCCCGCCGATCAGCAGGCTCATCACGGGAGCACCAAAGTCGCCGATCAAATAAAGAGTACGATCGCCACAAGGAGACGGAAGGGAGAAACCCCAGCCGAACGGCAGGTCGGGATACAAAGGGCACATCGCCTGGCGACAGGGCAGAAAACCGAGCGCTCGAACACTTTGGTGATGAACTTCCACCAACCGATTCGACCTTTAGCCTCCTCCTCCAGAAGATGAATCGGATCGAAAACGAACAAAACCATGCTCGGACGCCAACATGGGGAAAGATACAGCAGGGGCCGTTCATCGACCGGATTCCGGACGTTAGACACGAAAAAGAAATTCAAGCACTCCGAATATCATTCTACTCAGGGGTGGAAGACCCCGTAACTCATATCCACACATTTCAATCAGCGTTAGGATGCAAGGGGCTCACCGACGAGGGCCAATGCTTACTATTCCCTTCCACCCTGACCGGAGCTGCATTGAATTGGTTCTTCCGGTTGAGCCAGATACGGTAGACTTTTCGATCGCTGAAGCAGACCTTCCTCAACCATTTTATGATTCAGACCGATCGCCTGTACTCTGCCGATGATCTATACCGTTTGGCAGCGGGATGATGAGCCCTAAGGGAGTATGCAGCTAGGTTTAGCAACGAATATTCCCCGATGTCCGAAACGGACGATAGAGCTGCCTTGGTGCCTTTAAAAGTGGCCTTCGATCGTCTCAGTTTCGCTATCTGGTCCATAGCAGCAACTGGACCAGCTATGCCGAGCTGATGAAACAGGCGGCCATCCATGCCAAGGCCGAGCATTTCAACTCAAAGGGATCGGCTTCAGCCCCAACCACCGAAGCAGCACGACCGATCGGCCACCCGCTGAAATTACGAACGATTCCCAGCGAATCGGACGGTGAATCATGCTCCCTATCGAACGGCACCCATGCCTCTACTCTTTACGAAGGGAGAAACAAACGACAGGACAACTTCAGGGGTCGCAGGACAACAATAAAAGGGGGGCGGACGGTGCAGGCGAAGTGGCTTCGGCAGTCGAAGAAGACCCAGCCCGAAGAAACGTTCACCTTGCTCAATACAACCTACGAACATCTCCTTATGACAGAAGGTCCAATGATACCGAAACCAAACAACCGAAAGCTCCCTCGGTAGAGCGAAAAAGACACCGGAGTCTTCTGCCGATACCACCAGGACAACGGCCACGATACAAAATCGTGCATCGCCCTTCGGAAAGATCGTCGAGCGCCTGATCAACGAAGGGAGACTGGATCAGGACTTAAGTGCGAAGGCGGGAACGGCCCAACCATCGAATCGGCAGATCAGCATGGTCAGTGGAGGGGCGCCCATTGCGAAGCAAGCAACCGTTCCAGTGAAAACTACGTCCGTGCCGTTCGGCATCCCCAGATACTCAGCGTAGAGGGGGGCGCAATGACAAGATTCGGCGAATCGGTTGGGAACCTATTACCTTTTCTGAAGAAGAAGAGCGAGGCATCATCTTCCCCCACTCCGATCCTATGATCATACGAGCCGATGTTTCAAACTTCGATGTGGGCCAAATCCTCATAGACACCGGAAGTTCGGTCAACGTGTTGTTTGCTGACGCTTTCAACGCCCTCGGCATAGACCCTCAGCACCTAAACAAGGATATCACTCCCCTCCTAAGCTTCTCTGGTGACGTGGTGGAACCGATTGGCAGCGTCCCCAGCTCCCATTAGCCATCAGCACTATCCCCAGACGAACGGTCATCTACACTCATTTTTTGGTAGTCAATTGCCCAACGGCCTACAACGCCATCATCGGCCGAACGGCCCTTACCAAAATGAAAGCCATACTCTCACCACACATGCTCCTCCTCAAGTTCCCCACGCACGCTGGTGTAGGCCAAGTGCGAGGAGATCAGTTGAGTGCACGGACGTGTTATGTATCAGCAACAAAGGAATCGGTACGAGCTATGCTTGGCGAAGCGTACTCCGTTTCCACAAGCTCTATGCCGAACGGCAGGGGGTCGGAGAAACCGGATGATCCCAGAGATGAGGCCGTTACACCCCAAGCGCAACCTGCGAGGAATTAGAATCGATCATCCTTTCCGAAGCACAGCCCGACCGAGAGGTCCGAATCGGCACTACTTTGAGTTCGGCACTATGGGCCGATTTCATTACCTTTTTGCGCGAAAATACAGAAGTCTTCGCCTGGTCATACAATGACATGCCCGGCATCGCCCCGGATATCATCACCCACAAGCTCAGTATTTGTCCCAGCTTCAAACCCATCAGACAGAAATGGAGGGCATACGACGCCGAACGGTACGAAGTGATGAGGCTCGAAGTGGATAAACTAAGGATAATCGGCTTCATCCAGGAGGTAACGTACCCTACTTGGCTGGCAAACTCGGTCTTAGTTAAGAAACCAGGCGGTGCCTGGCGAATGTGCCAGGACTATACCGATTTAAATAAGGCTTGCCCAAAAGACAGTTCCCTCTCCCGAGGATCGATCAGATGGTAGATGCCACAGGCAGGCCACGAACTTCTCAACTTCATGGATGCATACTCAGGCTACAATCAGATATTCATGAGCCCTACCGACCGTGAACATACGACATTCATCACCGACAAAGGGCTCTACTGCTACAACGTCATGCCGTTCGGTTTGAAGAACGCTGGGCCAACTTACCAACGATTGGTCAACAAAATTTTCTCCGAGCTCATCGTACCTCGATGGAGGTTTATGTGGACGACATGCTAGTCAAGAGCAAAACGGCCGATTCTCACCTTCACAACCTCTCCCTCATGTTCAATGTCTTGAAGAAGTACAACATGCGCCTCAATCCAAGCAAGTGCGCCTTCGGCGTCTCTTCGGGCAAGTTTCTTGGCTTCATGATTAGCCAACGGGGCATTGAGGCCAACCCTGAAAAAATCAAGGCATTTCTCGACATGCAGATACCGAAGACACAGAAGGACATTCAGAGGCTCACGGGCGTGTCGCCGCCCTGGCCCGGTTCATATCAAAGGCTACCGATCGATGCGCTCCATTCTTCAAAGCTCTTAAAGGAAGCAAACGGCAGATTGTCTGGACTGCCGAATGCGACCGAGCATTCCAAGACCTCAAGGCCTACATGAGCAGGGCGCCCTTCCTGTCCATTCCTCTTCCTGCGAAGACCTCATTGTCTACCTTTCGGTTTCATCAACGGCGCTCAGTTCCGTGCTCATCCGCAAGCCGAACGGCATAGAGCTTCCAATTTTCTACACTAGCCACGCCCTACAGGATGCCGAGATTCGGTATCCCGAATTGGAGAAGCTCACCTACGCTCTCGTCCTCTCGGCACGCAAGCTTCGGCTGTATTTCCAAGCACACAGTCTTACCGTCCTCACCAATCAGCCTCTGCGCCAGATACCACAGAAACCATAAACGTCAGGTCGGCTAGTGAAATGGGCCATTGAACTCAGCGAATTCGACATTCACTACCGTCCTCGGCCTCCGAGAAGGGTGAAGGCAGGAGCTGATTTCATCTCCGAGTTAACGGCAACTCACGAGGTAGATCCCGCAGATGTTGCTCCCGCCCCACCTTCAGCGACGCCAGTCGACCAGCCGACCGAAGGACCCTTTGATCCATCGATTCCTGTATGGACTCTATATGTGGACGGCTCGTCCAACCGACAAGGCAGCGGGGGCTGGCTTAGTACTCAAAGCCCCTGATCAAACAACAATCGAGTATGCAATCCGATTCCAATTCCAGGCTTCCAACAACGAAGCCGATACGAAGCCCTTTGGCAGGCCTTCGGCTGGCAAAGGAGATGGGGGCTAAACAGCTCAAGATATGCAGCGACTCACAGCTTGTCGTTAATCAAGTACTCGCCGAATTCGAAGCCAAGGACACGTCAATGGCTGCCTACTTGACACAAGCCCGCCGGTTGCTTCACCACTTTGCGGCATATCAAGTTCAGCAAATCCCTCGGTCCGAGAACAACCATGCCGATGCCCTGCCACGCCTGGCTTCGGCGATCGACGACGACATTGGTCGCCACATGCCGATCGAGGTCCTCGCTCGGCGCAGCACTACGGAAACAGGAAGTACATACCGTTCGGCAGGACCCAAGTTAGATGGATCCAATCCACGCATACCTCACCGACGGGAAGCTACCCGATGAAAGGGAGGAAGCTAAACCCTACGCTCCGATTCGCGCGGTACCTGATTTGAATCAGAATCTCTATCGGCGTGGTCACTCTTTACCACTACTTCGGTGTGTAACCCCACAACAAGGGAACTACATATTACGAGAAATTCACGAAGGTGCTTGCGCGATCATTCTGGAGCCCGATCTCTGGCTTTCAAAACCGTGCGGCAAAGGTATTATTGGCCGACCCTTCACGCCGATGCTACCCAACTAGTCCGGAAATGCGATCATTGCCAACGCTTCGGCTCAATCCCAAAACGGCCTGCCGAGCGCTCACCCCGATTATCAGCCCATGGACCTTCGCTCAGTGGGGTTTGGATCTTATTGGCCCCATGCCCCAAGGAAAGGGACAGCTTAAATTTTCCATCGTTGCCGTCGACTACTTCACAAAGTGGACCGAAGCCGAAGCACTGGCAACCATCACCGCAGCCCGGGTCGAACACTTTGTATGGAAGAACCTTATCTGTCGGTTCGGCCTCCCGAACGCGATCATCACTGACAACGGCAAACAGTTCGACTCCTCTCAGTTCCGGCACCTGTGTCAAAGATTCAACATCAACTTATTCTTCGCGTCACCAGCGCACCCGCAATGAAACGGCCAGGTAGAGGCTATCAATAAGATCATCAAAAAGGGCAGCTGAAGAAGAAGCTCGGCACAGCTAAGGGCGCATGGCCCGATCTACTGACCAGAGGCTCTGTGGGCCATCAACACCTCGTACCGACGGTCAACTGGTGAAACACCATTTTCCCTCGCATTCGGTACCGAAGCTGTTGTACCGGTAGAAATCAACGCACCCACGTGCCGAACGGCATCTTACACACAGAGCATTAAGTGCTCCATACAAGCAACGGACTTCACGATACTACGATTCGCGCATTAAGTGCCGATCGTTTAAAGTGGGGGACTGGGTCTTACGAAAGGTTTCTCTCGCCACAAAGGATCCCAAGGTCGGCACCCTAGGTCCTTCGTGGGAAGGACCTTACGAAGTCGTCACGGTCTGCCGATCCGGTACCTACCGATTACGCGGCACCGATGGGCAGACCCTCGGCCATCCTTGGAATGTGGAACATTTGAAGTATTATTACAAGTAATCTGCCCTTCGGTTCCAACTTTCGCATTATATACATACGACATCAAAAGTCTAGCACTATGCTACGTACGGCATGCAGAACATAATAGAATGAAAGTTCAAAATAGTGCCGAATCAAAATAGACTTTGAAATAGAAGGCCATAAAAGGCCACTTGTCTTAACAAACTGCCATTTGGCAGGAACAAAAATGTGCGTATATTACAAACTTTTCAAAAATAATAAAAAAATATCAAGAGGAAGGGGGATCAGCTTCGGTCGACTCGGGCTGAGCACCAGCTGAGGCGGTCTCAGGACCAGCAGGCACGTTGGGGGCTGTTGGCACTGGGTGACCTTCCTCACTCCTGCCTGGAGTCGGTATCATCGGCCGATTCCACATCAGCATCCTCTCCTTTGTAGGCCTCCACCAACTCCTCAGTCACCCATTCGGGCAGCGCGGCGGGTCTCGAAGGAAGTTTAGGTTCAGCTTCCTACCTGCGTTGTACCGTTTGAAACGGTATACCAGGTCCTCACACTGCTCCATCACCTCCTTATCCAGCATCCGAGTGAACACCTATGAGGATAGATAATCGGTGACAGCCTTCACCTTCGCCTCCCTCACCTCCTTGGCATGCGACGTTCGGCCGCACCCATTGCCACCTCTACCGCTGCCTTCGCCGCAGCGCCTCCGCCGATTCCTTTTCGGCCGCTGCCAACTTCAAGGTGAGCTCTCGATCTTCGCAGCATTTTCTACGGCATGCCGACCCACCTCCTCCAGCAGCCCCTCAACTTCGGCAAGCTTTGAACGGTGCTCCTCAGCCCTTGTGTGGTACCGTTCGGCAGCATTTACGGCTCGCTTCACGCAGAGCCACATTTCCATATCAGCCTGCACCACAGCAATCCATCAGCGACCGATTACAACAACACAAAAAGAAGACAAAGCAAACAATTACCGCAGCCTGAAGCCGGAAAGCTCGACCGGTATGCTCGCGCAGCGTCTTCATCGACAGCTGTTCAATCTCCAGGCTCCATTTGAGCGACATCGATCATGCCTGTTGATGAACGGCATGGCTTTCCGAGGGCAAGCAATATTTACAGGCCCCTCATCCTCCCCACCCTCATCATCGGGCATCATTACGAAGTCCCCTCGATTCGGCCCCATCGGCTTCTTCGGCAACGGCGTCACGTCGAGGGCACCCTCGATCTGCCTTCGCCAGTCACCTGGATGTGGACCTCCCGAACGGCTTCGGCCTCGGCCACCCTCTTCGCCTGGCGACGTTCGGCCACCGTCATCTCGTCACCCGACAATGCGGCGGCTTTCCTCTTCTTCGGCAGGGAGGACTCAACCTTCTTCTGCTTCTGCTTCTGCTTCTGCGCCCCTTGACTTTCCAGCCGGCGCTTCGTCTTCTCACTCATCGGCCTCCCACCCGCCACTGAAACAACAAGTTAAGATCAGCAACAAAAACAAAGTGAGAAGAAGAACGGAACTATGAGCTGAACGGCACCACTTACTCTGCCTTTTTGTTCCTCCTCTTCCTCCTTCGCCCTTCGGTCGTGTCTCGGCCTTTCCCATCAGCCCTGCCTTGTACAGATTCCGGAAGTAGATCAGCTCTTTAAAGAAGCGTCCTTCTTCAGATATCTTCTCTCGAACCCGTTCGATCGCTTCTATCTCCCGGATCGGTGCGGCAGGCCGTTTCAATGACACTGCGCAAACAGTATACGTTAGAAGAACAAAAAAAAGAATAAACAGAACAAAAAAAGAATACAAGCTGATGACCGAACGGTAGGGCTAGACCTACCGACTGTTTGGAAGGTTCTAGGGATCCGCCTCTCTACAATTACCCCGGTGCCGATTCCCAATCACCCGAGACAATAACCCGACACTTGCGCCAGGTCTTTTGGGAGCTCGGCACCTCAACTACAAAATGTCCACGCTGCCCTGCCGAAAGGGCGTTGGACTGTACCCATCCCCCCATTGCCACTTTTCGCCCTCGTCACGCTGTACAATTGGGCGAACTGCTCATAGGTTGGCTCCCCCTCCCCAGCCAGGTTGAACGCGGCAATTGTCCCGATCAATGTAATCCAAAAGTTTGGATTGTATTGACCCGGCACGTATCCAAGTGCCGAAAGGATCTTCTGCACCGAAGGCCGCAGTGGCAGCCGAAGCCCATGCTTGAAAACATCAGTGAAAAAGACAACTCCTTTGTCATTCTCACTTAACGACTCCAACGGCTCTGGGATCCGCATCCCTCCTGAAGCCGGAATGTTAAAATCCGCCCGGATCTTGGCCAGCTCACCTTCGGTCAAGACGTTCGGCTCTAGGTGATCTACTCCGAACACCAACTCCTTCGGCTGCGCCATTGGGATCCGCTGCCTACCCTTGACAACGGTCACCACCCCCTCCCCTGCCACAGCCACTGACATATCGGCCGCATCAGCTCCACGGCCTGATGTGGAGGGCTCGCCAGTCCTATCCCCAGCTTCGGTGGGCACTTCCGTTCCTATCGGTTCAGCGTTCGATGCATCATCCACTTGAGAGGACGCATGAGAAGTGCCCCGCCCCCTCAGCACCCTCCTCTGTTTCCCCCAGGACTTCAACACTTGAGGACCTAGCAGACTCGGCCCTAGGAGAATCGGCCCTCTCATGGCCCTCAGGAGAACTTCCCAGAGGACGATCGTCCTCGAACGCAACCGGACTACGCCTACTCTCGGATTCGGTATCAGACATCTACAAACACAAACGAAGGGAAACTAAATGCCATGCTACAATCAAACACTCATCCTACACCCTAGAGGTTCATGCTCGTCAACATTCATACATGTTCATACATGTTCATGCACCCAATCAACAAATTTGATCCAACTTAAGATGAAATAAAGCCACATACCTTGTTTGCACGGTGGTTCTTTTGTGCCAGAAATCGCCTCCGCCTTTAAAACAATCTGCCGGAAATCGCCTTCAACGCCTTCGCTCAATCGCCTGAAATCGCCTCACGAGCTCTGATTGCTCTCAAAAATTGCCAAGTGATTCAACCTTCATCCCATTCTCCTATTTATTAGACGAACGTTGCATCGGGATACGAAGCTATGCATCGAGCCACGAAACGACGCTACCTCTCAGAGAGCCATGCCGCCACGTGTCACAAATGCATACAGAAGTCCAATCGTCAGGCCTCCAGTCGTCAGAAGTCTAATCGACAGAACCCGACGCGTTTCACTTCTCACGCGCTACAAATTTTTGGATCAAGCTTTACACACAAGTCCAATCTCGAACGGCAGGCGCACGATTGTGAATTTTCATTCACCCCTCGTGCCGAACGGTAGGCGCACATTTGTGAATTTTCATTCACCTCTCGTGCCGAACGGGAGGCGCACAGTCGTGACTTTTCACTCACCCCATGTGCCGAACGGCAGGCGCTCAGTTGTGAATTTTCATTCACCCCATGAGCCGAACGCCAGATGTGCTGAACGGCAGGCACACAGTCGTGAGTTTTCATTCACCCCATGAGCCGAACGCCTGATGTGCCGAACGGCAGGCACTCATTTGTGAATTTTCATTCACCCCTCGTGCCGAACAGGAGGTGCACATTTGTGAATTTTCATTCACCTCTCGTGCCGAACGGAGGCGCACAGTCGTGAGTTTTCACTCACCCCATGTGCCGAACGCCAGATGTGCCGAACGGCAGGCGCTCAATTGTGAATTTTCATTCACCCCATGAGCCGAACGCCAGATGTGCCAAACGGCAGGCACACAGTCGTGAGTTTTCATTCACCCCATGAGCCGAACGCCAGATGTGCCGAACGGCAGGCACTCATTTGTGAATTTTCATTCACCCCTCGTGCCGAACGGTAGGCACACATTTGTGAATTTTCATTCACCTCTCGTGCCGAACGGGAGGCGCACAGTCGTGAGTTTTCACTCACCCCATGTGCCGAACGCCAGATGTGCCGAACGGCAGGCGCTCAGTTGTGAATTTTCATTCACCCCATGAGCCGAACGCCAGATGTGCCGAACGCAGGCACACAGTCGTGAGTTTTCATTCACCCATCGTGCCGAACGGCAGGCGCGCAGTCGTGAGTTTTCACTCACCCAATGTGTCGAACGCCAAATATGCCGAACGGCAGGCACTCAGTTGTGAATTTTCATTCACCCCTCGTGCCGAACGGCAGGCATACATTCGTGAGTTTTCACTCACCCCATGAGCCGAACGCCAGATGTGCCGAACGGCAGGCGTTCAGTTGTGAATTTTCATTCACCCCTTGCGCCGAACGACAGGCGCACAACCGTCCGATATACTCTCAGACCATTTGGTGTCCGATGCCGTCTCATTTCCAAGCTCACTCGCTCGGGCACTTGGGGGACTACATGCCACCATGGGCAATCACAAGACCACGGAATCCAGACCAGAACGCCGACTCCTGTTTGTACCGTATCTGACCCTCCCCTCGTTAAGTGACACGTGGATCAGAGAGACCCCAAGCGCCCAAGGCTCCGAACAAACGGTATCTTTTACCGAGGACGCCGTCTCACTTCAACAAAGCCCCCACTACTTATCAGAACATAGAAACGGCATCGGCTGCCGATGATGGTATCTGGAAAAATCAGGAACCCGTCGCTTCTGACGAGGCATAACATGTAATCGGTATCTCTTACCGATTCTATAGAATTAATCTCGGAGCACCCGCCCGAAATATCTAAAGACTCGTGTCAACCTCACAAGCCCTCCCACGAGTCCCACATCGGAAATAAGTACTAAGAGCATGCAAAATGCCCTTTATAAATAAGGCCCCTTCACTACAATGCAAGGGTAAGACTTTTCAGCTTGACTTATATACTCAATATATTGTCAACAGCAAGAGCTCTTAGAAACAAACTTACTTTGGCATCGGAGGGTCTTAGGCTGGTTCCACGCCGTTCCATAGACCTTACGAGTCTCGGCTTCTTTCCATTCAGGATTAGCAGCCAAGGATAAGAAGAATCTACATCGGACGCCCAATAGATCCCTTCGATCGTCCACATCACCTGGAAGTTGCACTCATCTCTATCTGTCAAGTTTTAGTGCAAACAGTATTTGTTACAAGAAGCAAACACCAAACATCTCATCTCAGTCTCCGCTTGGATCATCAATTAAATATTAGCTAGATATTTAAATCATTAAGAACAGTAACAAATACTCAACATGGGATAATAATAAGGAATTAATATAACTATAAAAATTAAGTATTCATGGTTAGGCTACATCGTAGCCCTAGCAAGGGAAATTAGTTCATGACAGAAGAAAATATAAACAAGAGAATTATTTTCATAAAACCAATTTGGCCGATGGACTTGATCTTCAGAATCTTCACAGGAACACCTTCAAAAGCTCCTCAAATAATGCAGCAGCCAAATCTTGGCTTCCTCTGATATTTCTCCGGTTGTATGAAAGTTGGTGGAAAAATATGGTAGAGAAGACGATGGTGGAAAAAAGATCCTGGCTATTAGGTTAAAGCTTTGTATTTATAGGCCAAGGGACTCCTCCAAAAATAAGGAAGATAATATTTATTTAGGAAGGAAAGGAAAAATAGGAATGTATTAGAAAAACCAATACCTATTCTCAAAAGGAAGTTACATGCGGCTTCAAGTCAAAGAAGGAATTGGCCTTCGGGTTTTACAGGAAAAATAGGAAAGTATGCTCAAGGGTCCAGCCGATACCCACGCTTTGCTCCAAAAGTAGCTAACCATGGTGGCTCAATCAAAAAGGTAACCAACAATTGTTTACAATTGTTAAGCCAATCAGCTTTTAATGATGACAAAAGTGCAATTCATTCATATTGCTTTCTTTCCTTTCAGACCATCTCATTATTTTGTCATCTAGCATCTCTTGCAATTGCTCAAATGATGCAACCCACCATTTCTACAGTATCGGAAATTTACGTTGGGTTCTTCTTCATGAGAGAGGCATTAATGTGATGGTAAGCTTCTCTAACTCAATCTCTCTGCGCGCTGGTCACTTAGACCAGTTGTGGATATAAACTGTCACTTGCACAGATGCACTCTAGGTGTTTGATGAAATGACAGAGTGACTTCTTGAGATTTTGTTGAGATGATAATTCCACCCATTTTGATCCCTTAAGCTTCCAAAATTATAGTTTTTTCTCCAAAGCCTTGCTAGGTATGATTTCCTACAAAATCTTCACCAAGCACATTAAACTAACCAATTTCACATGAAAACAATGCAAATAAAGATAGATTATATATGAAAAATATGAATATATCAAACTACCTCAAACCTATCTTTTGCTACCTCAAACCTATCTTTTAATAGCCCAAAACGCTTTATGCTCCAATTCCACCGGAAGGTGGCATGCTTTCCCAAAAACAAGTCTGTATGGTGACATCCCAATTGGTGCTTTGAACGCCGTTCTATAAGCCCATAGTGCATCGTCCAATTTTAATGACCAATCTTTCCTAGAGGCACTCACCGTCTTTTCCAAGATTTTCTTCAATTCCCTATTCGAAACTTCAACTTGCCCACTAGTTTGCGGATGGTAGGGAGTAGACACTTTATGGGTGATGCCATATTTTGCAAGAAGGGAATTAAATTGACGATTGCAAAATGCGTACCTCCATCACTAATAATTGCACGAGGGACCCCAAATCTTGTAAAAATATTCTTTCGTAGAAATCTGACCACAACCTTGGCGTCATTCGTGGGTAGGGCAGCTGCTTCGACCCATTTGGATACATAATCCACTGCAACCAAAATATACAAATTCCCATATGATGCCGGAAAAGGACCCATGAAGTCAATACCCCAAACATCAAACAATTCCACCTCCAAAATATTATTCAAGGGCATTTGGTTTCGACTAGATATATTTCCTGTACGTTGGCAAGGATCACACCTTGCAACAAAGTCTTGAGCATCTTTAAACAAAGTAGGCCAGAAAAATCCGGATTGTAGAACCTTGGCCGTAGTCTTGGAAGCACCATAATGGCCTCCACATGCCAAAGTATGACAATGCAATAATATGTCAGCCATCTCTGTCTCAGGTACACATCTTCGTATAACTTGGTCAGGACCGTGCTTCTACAAATATGGATCATCCCAATAATAATGTTTAACCAATGATAGGAATTTCTTTTTCTGATAAAAGGACATATTAGGGGGAAGAATACCACAAGCTAGGTAATTTACAAAATCTGCATACCAGGGAGTGATGAATTCTTGCTTAGAGTGGATGGAAAATAATTGCTCATCCGGGAATGTCTCTAGGATAGGCCCAACATCTTCTATAACTTCATCCTCACGGACTAGCCGAGAGAGGTGGTCGGCCACCACATTCTCAGACCCTTTTTTATCTTCGAATTTCAATATCAAACTCTTGAAGTAATAAAACCCATCGAATTAGTCTTGGTTTTGCTTCCTTCTTGGCAAGCAAAAATTTCAAAGCTGCATGATCCGTATACACAATTACCTTCGCACCCAATAGGTAAGAACGAAATTTATCCAATGCGAATACCACTGCTAACAATTCCTTTTCCGTAGTGGCATAGTTCAGTTGAGCATCATTCAATGTACGACTTGCATAGTGAATTACATGTAGTAATTTATTCTTCCTTTGACCCAAGACGGCTCCAATAGCATAATCACTTGCATCACACATAATCTCGAATGGTAATTCCCAATCAGGTGCCATAATGACTTGGTGCAGTGGTGAGCTTTGTCTTCAATAAATTAAATGCCTCCAAACAGTCTGAATTAAAGTTAAATTCAGAATCCTTCAATAACAACTTGCAAAGAGGCTTTGTAATTTTTGAGAAATCCTTTATAAATTCGACGATAAAACCCAGCATGTCCCAGGAAGCTTCGAATTCCTTTCACTGGAGAGGGAGGTGGCAGCTTTTCTATGGTCTCAATTTTTGCACGATCAACTTCAATACCTCTTGCTGAAATTTTATGCCCCAACACAATTCCTTCTTGTACCATAAAATGGCATTTTTCCCAATTAAGAATTAAATTGGTTTCTTCACATCTTGCCAACACCAATGCCAAATTATCCAAACAAGAATCAAAAGATGAACCGAAAACAGAGAAGTCATCCATAAATACCTCAATAAATCGCTCCACCATGTCAGAGAAAATGCTCATCATGCAACGCTGAAAAGTGGCTGGAGTGTTACATAACCCAAAAGGCATACGACGATAGGCAAAAGTGCCAAATGGACATGTAAATGTCATTTTTTCTTGGTTTTCAAGCGCGATAGGGATTTGATTATATCCTGAGTATCCATCTAGGAAACAGTAATAGGCATGCCCAGGAAGTCTTTCTAGCATCTGATCAATAAAAGGTAGCGGGAAGTGATCTTTTCTGGTTGTAGAATTCAATTTCCTGGAATCTATGCAAACTCTCCATCCTGGAACAGTTCTTGTTGGGACTAACTCATTATTTTCATTTTTCACAACAGTCATCCCTCCTTTCTTTGGCACAACCTGTGTAGGACTTACCCAACTACTATCAGATATAGGGTAAATAATACCTGCATCAAGCAATTTTAATACCTCTGCACGAACCACTTCTTTCATGTTGGGGTTCAATCGGCGTTGATGCTCCACGGATGGCTTATGCTCCTCTTCCATTAGTCTTGTGGCTGTGACAGGAACCAAAGCTTGGCTTTATCTTTCAAGGAGAAGGGGAATAGCCTTAAACGGATCGCATCGTCAGTTACTCCATTGAACTTGGACGTATCACAAATCTCCAAAAATATCGCAAGATGGATGTTGGGATCTTCATTCGGTAGACCACAAAATACAGATGAATTCTACAGCATGGTGATCATGGCTGGTTTGATCTCAAAATTGTTGGCTGCAATAGCCGGACGTCGGATCGCTGGGGAGTTGCCACTGGGGGCCAAATTCCCCCACTGCTCTTTCTGATTCCGCCACCATAGGTGTGGATGGTGGTTCCACCAAAGTGTGCTTTTTGTTTCCTTTGTTCCGCTTATGAAACGTACGTTCGAATTTCTGGGTCAAGTGGTATGAGTTCTAGGGTACGAGAACGGTGCATACACGGATCAAAAGTACCTGAAAACAAAAAGAAGAAATTCAAATTCAACTCAGAATTAAAATATATTGATATTAATAGAAAATAAAACAGTCCCCGGCAGCGGCACCAAAAACTTGTTGTGTAATTATTGCAAGCGCACAATTCGTACAAGTAATATAGAAATAAGTAGAATGTCGTTCCCACGAAGACTGTAATTTCCTATTAACTACCAATTATGATCAATTCAGAAGTTTATTTGAACAGTTAATTAAGAACATTGATTGATTCAAGAAAACTAAAACAATTATGAAAAATAACAATTTAATTAACGATAGAAAATTAAGATGATGAGACACTAGAGCATCCGATTTCACCATAACCAATTCTACTTAATTCTTATAGCCAGTTAACCCTAATTACTATCCCTGTTGACAGTTGGTTTCTCCTAATTCATTCGATATCCCCTCTCGGGCTCAACCAAAAGTATTCTCAATTAACAACCCATTCTCTCTCGAGCAACGGATTTAGAAAACCAAGAACCCATTAAGTTCTATGAGAACCTACAAGAAAACTGCATGAGTCATGTTAGTCCCTCTCGGGCACTCATTCAAGTCATGGTATTTGTTACAAGAAGCAAACACCAAACATCTCCTCTCGGTCTCCGCTTGGATCATCAATTAAATATTAGCTAGATATTTAAATCATTAAGAACAGTAACAAATACTCAACATGGGATAATAATAAGGAATTAATATAACTATAAAAATTAAGTATTCATGGTTAGGCTACATCGTAGCCCTAGCAAGGGAAATTAGTTCTTGACAGAAGAAAATATAAACAAGAGAATTATTGTCATAAAACCAATTTGGCCGATGGACTTGATCTTCAGAATCTTCACAGGAACACCTTCAAAAGCTCCTCAAATAATGCAGCAGCCAAATCTTGGCTTCCTCTGATATTTCTCCAGTTGTATGAAAGTTGGTGGAAAAATATGGTAGAGAAGACGATGGTGGAAAAAAGATCCTGGCTATTAGGTTAAAGCTTTGTATTTATAGGCCAAGGGACTCCTCCAAAAATAAGGAAGATAATATTTATTTAGGAAGGAAAGGAAAAATAGGAATGTATTAGAAAAACCAATACCTATTCTCAAAAGGAAGTTACATGCGGCTTCAAGTCAAAGAAGGAATTGGCCTTCGGGTTTTACAGGAAAAATAGGAAAGTATGCTCAAGGGTCCAGCCGATACCCACGCTTTGCTCCAAAAGTAGCTAACCATGGTGGCTCAATCAAAAAGGTAACCAACAATTGTTTCACAATTGTTAAGCCAATCAGGTTTTAATGATGACAAAAGTGCAATTCATTCATATTGCTTTCTTTCCTTTCAGACCATCTCATTATTTTGTCATCTAGCATCTCTTGCAATTGCTCAAATGATGCAACCCACCATTTCTACAGTATCGGCAATTTACGTTGGGTTCTTCTTCATGAGAGAGGCATTAATGTGATGGTAAGCTTCTCTAACTCAATCTCTCTGGTGCTTGTCACTTAGACCAGTTGTGGATATAAACTGTCACTTGCACAGATGCACTCTAGGTGTTTGATGAAATGACAGAGTGACTTCTTGAGATTTTGTTGAGATGATAATTCCACCCATTTTGATCCCTTAAGCTTCCAAAATTATAGTTTTTTCTCCAAAGCCTTGCTAGGTATGATTTCCTACAAAATCTTCACCAAGCACATTAAACTAACCAATTTCACATGAAAACAATGCAAATAAAGATAGATTATATATGCAAAATATGAATATATCACATATCCAATCTCTGTAAGCAATTTCTTTAACCAAAGGAGTTCGCAAATTCCTTTGGTCATTCCTCTAAATTCGGCTTCTGCACTAGACAAAGCAACAACATTTTGTTTCTTACTTCTCCAAGTAACAAAGTTACCACCAACAAATGTGAAGTACCCTGATGTTGATCGTCTATCAGTGACATTCCCTGCCCAATCTGCATCTGTATAGCCACTGATATTCAGATGACCATTGTTAGAGAACATAAGTCCTTTACCCGGTGCGGACTTCAAATATTTAAGAATTCTAAGAACCGCATCCATATGATCTTCACTTGGACAATGCATAAACTGACTAGCAACACTTACAGCATATGCAATGTCGGGTCGGGTATGGGATAGGTAGATCAATCGTCCCACCAATCTCTGATATCTTTCTTTGTTAGTGGGTACTTGATTGGGATATTCCCCAAGGCGATGATTCTGAACGATTGGAGTGTCCAGGTTTTGCAATCTAACATTCCCGTTTCTGCCAGGAAATCTAGAACATACTTCCTTTATGAGAGAAAAATTGTTGGTTTTAAAACATTTTTAAGAAGTTCATTTGAATATTAAACATGCATTTAATCAAATTAATCGCAGCGGAAATCTATGGTGGTTGTTTAAATTCAAAAACCAAAACTTCTTCCAAGTATCTTAAGCCATGAACATTGATATGTTTTCATAAATGAAAATTCAAGAGAAAGGATAAGTTCTAATTACCCTTGAAGCTATAATATGAACCAAGTTGTGTTTTGGTCTTCTCTTGATGATTTCCCTTTGTTGATCTCCTCTTGATCTTTCTCCTCCTTGTGAGCCACAAAAGTATTGTTAAGCTCATATTTTCATACATATACATGCCCAATTTACTTACTTCTTTTGCTTAGTTTCTTCGATTTCTAAGTTATTTGCCTCTCTTTGTGTGTTTTGTAGGCCAATAGAGCAAGAGAGCATAATTCATGCAATTAAAGCATGTTAAGGCCAATGAAGCAATATGGTGCAAAAACGTGCAAAAACTGGGAGACTGAGGTAGACGTTCATTTCAGCGTTATCTTCTTCATCCGAGCTTGGATTGGGCCAATACTTGTGTGGTTGGATCAGAGACATTCTGAACTTCACAATGGACATCTTAAAGTTGTCATTTGATTCAGCCAAGCCCAATTCGTAAGCCCATGAAAATACACATCATGCTGACCTAAGGATGAGCTGATGGATGCTTGGTCATGCTGACATAATGATGAGCTATGGCTGCTGGTGGGATTTGTTGGTGAAGTGCAACAACCATTTCTGATTATCTAATGCATGTGTGTTAGATGAAATTTGTGTGGTTGGTGAACTTAATTGTATAATCTGATTCACCTAACCCTTGTGCCTATAAATAGGGAGTCTCTAGAGAGCTTAGAGAGCCAGAATTTCATTCCATAATTTACACTTCCATTGTACACAAAGAGAGGGAAAGTTGAGAGTCACAAAGGGAGAGAAGGGAGAAGGCAGCAGCTGGGAGGCTTGGGCCTCCTGGCAGCAATGGAGATGAATCTTTTCAATCTCTAGCATGTTGTCCTTATCTTCTTCTCCTCCCTTTGTCTTTTATTTTCTTCTTGTATTTCATTTGTTTTACTTTGTTTTTATGTTATTAGTTTTAATAAACATCTTGCTAGTCTTGTATCATGGTTTGAGTTTATAAAGTTTGATTTCATTCATGAATTCTTCTTCACTAATTTAATGGAGCTGTTTTTGCATCCTTTGATTGATCACCTGAGGTTTTATGCATTTTGCTCTTGTTGGGAAGGTTTGGGGATCATCTTCATTCCATCCATTAGCAACTCATGTGATTTGGGTTCTAGGTCTCCTAATGTAAACACCATGCTTGGGGTCCTTGTGATGTTCAATGCAATTTGATCCAAACACCATGGACTTATTTGTGAGCATCTTCATGAGTGAATCAATTTGTTTACTTGCTGCCATAACATGATTAGAACAATTAGGGTGGATTATAAAACCTCACCATCTTGTCTTAGTTCTTTTCTTTCTTCTTGTTTTGTTTCTCTTGTTTCCATTTCTGTTTTGTGTAGGAAAACTGAGTTGGATGATTCAATCACCAATCCCTGTGGAATCGACCTCGCACTTACATATGCTAAACTACCAACGGCTCGTGCACTTGCGAGTATCACAAGTTGAGGATGCAGCTGAATCCATTTTGGTGCAGCTAAATCTACGCAACAAGTATATGGCCTCTAAGTCTCCACACCAATGGAACCTTGAGATGAGAAGAAGTATCTTGAGAATACTTGGATGCTAGTGCAAGTTTCTCAAGATTGGTTTCAATCTAAACCCTTTTGAAAGAAGATAGTGTTTCACTCTTGAAAACTCACAACTATCTCTCTTTGATCTCCCAAACCTATTTGGTTGATGTTGGATTGTGTTTGTTGTGTTAATTAGCTTGTGGAAACAATTCCCATACACCTTTACTTAAGCATTTTCGGCCAAACCCCATTGGGCTTCCAAAATTGGGCCTTATGACACTGAAGCCATAATTTAGGTGTCTTAAGTCCATGGGCTTGATACCCAACCATTTGGGCTTCTCATTAACTATTATCGAGGCCCAAATATATTTTTACACGTAGTAAATCATCCACATCAAATCAATCAAATTGATTTCCTCATTCTCATTTGTATTACTCAAAGTTAACCATTTAAGGTGTGCGATCCATTAGGTTCTAAATTAGCAAGGCAGTGGGAAAACATTAGAACTCTTTCTAACCAACTGGAATTAAAACCCCCTTTTAATTCTTCCTTTATTTGGATCGATCACAATCAATCCTAGGACTTCCACAAGCCAAGAGTGACATCTAGCAATATATCATGACTACCCAAGCTAATTAGAATATATGAAGAACCTATTCAGTTGGAATTGCAATGCAATACGGTCCTTCTCTTATACAATGTTTCCAATCATATTATTAGGGTACGGATTGATAATGTCAAACCCCTAATATGATTAACCTCATATGATTCAATAGAACATAATTAAAACACTTTCTAAATCATGTTCAAGTACTTCGGCCGAAGATTCACTAAATCATATCTTGAAGCATTCTCTTTTTCTTATCAAAGGTAGAGATTCCTTATTGTACATTCACATGCCTCCATGATGAATTAAGAGATCCCAATAACACATAAGGAAAATCTTTTACGACTTGCCTTTGTGAGCTATCAAAGATAATAACGCATCACAAGACAACCATGATGCCTCAGGTCTAAGGACTAATTTGCATTATTGCAACTATAAGTTCTCGTTTGACATATAGATAAATACTCCATACGAGAACTGCAGTTGATCGCGTTCAGTGTACTCATTCACTAATGAGCACCCACATACTTGTATTAGTGTCAACTACACAAATGGTTTGAGACCAACCATCCTCATTATTGAGCATACATAGTATGTGCCAATCTTGACGGTTTATCAATGCCCATTTGATAACCCTATGATTAGGAACATTTTGGGATACTGCAGTTAGAGATTAAAGGTCTCCGAATCTAAACTTCTTTAGATTACTTTATCTCTTATTTAGTATACCCTGGACTTTTATTTCTTTATACGACATAAAAGATAACAAAATAATATTGCCCTTTATTTATCATATACGAAATGTATTCTAAGGAGATTACATCAAATGTATTGGCTTATGGGGCACATTTCTAACAAAAATGTCTTGCTTTGATCGAGCAACTTCAATGCCCAAGAAATACTTGAGTCCACCAAGATTTTTCATTTCAAACTCCTTTGCTAAACATTGTTGGAGTTGAGAAATTTCCTGTTTATCATTCCCAATAATAATCATATCATCGACATAAATGATAAGAGCTGTTACCTTTCCTCCCTTGTGTTTTAAGAACAAAGTATGGTCAGAATTACTCTTCTTAAAACCATAATGCTTCATTGCCAAGGTAAAACGCCCAAACCATGCCCGGGGAGACTGGTTCAACCCATATAATGCCTTTCGTAATCTGCACACCACATTAGCAGGAGTAGATGTAACATATCCTGGTGGGATATCCATGTAGACTTCTTCTGCGAGTTCGCCATGGAGAAATGCATTCTTCACATCAAATTGGTGGAGAGGCCAATCAAGATTTGCTGCAAGGGACAATAGCACTCGGACAGTGTTAAGTTTTGCAACCGGGGCAAAGGTTTCTGCATAGTCAATACCATATGTTTGCGTGTATCCCTTTGCCACAAGTCGTGCTTTGTAACGTTCAATTGACCCATCAGCATTGTATTTCAAGGTATAAACCCATCTGCATCCGACAATCCTTTTTCCTCTAGGTAAATTCTCAAGTGTCCATGTGTGATTCTTCTCAAGAGCATGCATCTCTTCCTTCATTGCGTGAACCCATTTTGGATCCTTCAACGCCTCACTCACTTTGGTTGGAATATGAATTGCAGATAACTGGTGTATGTTGAGCCTATTCCTAACAACTAAAATGAGTTATTAAAAATAGCAACTTTAATTCTCGCAAGTGCACGAACCGTTTATAGTATAGCTTATGTAAATACGAGGTCGATCCCTACGGAGAATGGTAACTTGGTTGCAAGTTAAATTATTTGGAATGTTGGAAAAACAGAAAAGAAACAAACAAACAAACTGACAATGGCAAGGTCTAGGACAGAATCCTAGCACCACACACGCACTCTAAATGGGGGGGTTTTGTTGTTTTGATGAAAACAAGATAATGAAATGGAAATGCTAGAAAGTAACAATGGCAGCAATCAACAAGTTGTGAAACAATGATTGAGAAGTGTTAGAGCCTTGGAATCTTCCACTAGTCTTCCTATCCAAGTTATGAATGCATAGAAATTGACTCAAGCTTCATTAACAATAGATTATCGCATACAAGCCTATGGTATCTAGGTGCAGGATGCATGATTCTCCTAAGGCATGTAATTGTGCATGGTATCTACACAACACGTGATCTCTAATATGCAACCTAAGCATGGTATCTACTTAGAATAAAGCATACAAGAGTCATTAAGTTCCTTGAGAATATGATAATCACACAAGTCCTAGAACATGGTATCTGTCCTAGTCAACCTATGGTTATTAACCCCTTGAATGATTCTTAGGCCATTCATGTGTTGTTTGTGAAAGGAGAGTAGAATTGGTGAATCTAAACCCCTTCCCAACCTGTGCTAGATGCATAAAATCCTAGTTAGCTACTCCAAGAAAACATACATCAAGCACATAATAAGCTGGAGATTAACAACTTGATAATGAAAGCAAGGAAATCAATTAACTATGAAATCATCCATAACATTGAATATTCATGACTAGGGCTTCATCCTAAGCCCTAACAAAATGGATTAGTTAAACATAACTATGAATACAGAAAATAAGAAATACATAGATAGAGTAAAGAGAATAGAAGAAGAACTAGTTGGTGGCAGGGTAGTTCCCAGGATAGCTCCAAGCTCTCCCTCCTTTGCAGCTAGCTCTCTCCTCACTTTGTGGTGAATCTGAATGTGTGTTTGGGAGTAATGGATGAGTGAATGTGTGTCTGAATCTGAATGTGGATTGTTGATTGTTGATGTGAATTGAATGTGGAATGGAAGTGGTATTTATAGGGAGTTGGGAGTGAGAAATCTGAATTGAATATAGCAAATGCATACAACACTTGCAATTGAAAATCAGAATGTGGTTGATGCACTTGCATTAGATAATCAGAAATGGTTACTCCACTAAATCCCACTAGCAGCCCACCAGCAGCCCTAGGTCATCAACATGTCAGCATGACCAAACTTCCATCCAGAAACCAATAGCTCATGCCTAGCTCACCATGACCAAGCATGCAATGAGCTCATCTTCCTGTCAGCATGATGAACAACTTCTTGGGCTTACGAATTGGGCTTGGCTGAATCAAATGATGACTTTAAGATGTCCATTTTGAAGTTCAGAATGTCTCTGATCCAACCACACAAACATTGGCCCAATCCAAGCTCGGATGAAGAAGATAAGTCCAAAATGAACCTCTGAACTCTAGGCTCCAGTTTTTGCACGTTTTGCACCATTTTGCTTCAAATGCCTCAAGTGTATTCCTCTCATGCCAATCAACCCTTAATATGCATGGATTGTATCAAATGTGATCTCTTGCTCCCATAACCTACAGAACACACAAACATAGATAAGTGACTCGAAATAAAGAGAAACTAAACAAAATTACTAAGTAATGAAGGCAAGCAAATGTGTGAAATTATGAACTTATCAAATACCCCCAAACTTAGACTTTGCTAGTCCTCGAGCAAACAAAATAAAACCACAACTTAGAAAACAGAAAATAAGCAGCTAGCCTTCCAAACAATATCCTCAAAGAATCACCAAAGTATATGGTTCCAAAGAAACACAACAATCACAATCTAAGTTCCACACATGATTCAAGAGTGTGCAAAGCTTACAATGACATCCTTACGTGTAGTGTGTGAATGCCAAATCAGAACAACACCTGCAACTCAAATAAGTACATGCGCACACACTTAGAGCACAATCAAGAATTTCGAACCCCATAAGCTCGTTATCAAATCAGCTCTCCACAATAATACCGTACAATACCAAGGATCAAAAGGACTTTACAAGGGTTTTAATGAGGTTTAGGGTAGTGGTTGAATGAAAGAGGAGATATGGCGATATAACAACATTTTGAGCACAACTAAAGCATAGGTAAAAGCATGAGAGTTACTGAACTTTGTAACAAGCAAGGAACACAAACATGAGCAGATTTTCAACATAATTTCAGCACTTCAAATGTGTTTAATTGGCCTAATTTTGTGGCTCTTTACCCTAGATCACCATGATCTTCTCCTTATAACACCCTAGGGCCGTGACTACATTGGTCACACTTCATTACCTCTTTTGATTAGTTACCAATACCCCCAAACTTATTTCTTTTCAACACTTGGGTTATGGCACTAAATGAATCACTTTTGCTCCTAAAAACCTTGCATCTTTATGACTCTCTTTTGAAGATAGCTTTAATTGCTCAAAGAATAGGTAAAGATGAGAAACAGAAATTTATTATGGTAGGAATGGTTTATACAAAGAAAGGATTAATGTAGGCTCAAATGGGTTGACTAGGGATGAATACATGTAGAGGGATGGTTAAAAAAAGCTCAAACGGTTCAAACATGGCCTAAATCACTTCCTAAGCATTGTATGGCAACAGAATGTCTCAAGAGATATTCAAATAAGTTCTAGAGTACGAAACCAAGATCATGAAATAAGTAGAATTGCATAACATCTCCAAGTAGCAAGAAATTGGACTAACTTGGCAAAGTGCTCAATAAGTGCAAGGATGGCATGCAAGACAAAGTGAACTCAGAACCACATAAAGTCCTTAAACAATGACTATCAATTTCTGAAAAACCATATTAGAATTAAATCCAAGTCTTATCATAGGTGTTAGAAAGGATAACGAAACAACACACAAAATCCTGCATTTTAGACACTAGACACACTTAAAAAATTTAAAATTTTGACAATTTGAAACAACATAACTAAATCCTTCCCCCCAAACTTAAATGAAACATTGTCCTCAATGTTTAGAGTATAAGAACAAGCAATGCCTCATAAATGAAAGGAAAGAAGATAAGGAAAAGACATAACCAAATGTTTAGAGTTTAGAAAACAGCTCCCCTTTGAAGCGATTAGGACGCAAGCAAGCTCCTTGAACGTTCTATCTTCTCCTCATCACCTTGGGTTGCCTCCCAAGAAGCGCTAAGTTTCTTGTCTTCAGCCGGACATCCACACTTGCTATAGTGAATGGGGGGGTTTGGGCTCAATCGACACCTCATGTAATGCAAGATTGTTCACCAAGATTGCTTTCTTTTTCCATCGTTTCCATGCTGCTTTTGTTTTCCTTTTTTGATTATGAATTGAATCACAAAGAACTGGAGGAATGATTGGAGTATCTCCAACTTTGGGCAACCCCTTCTTGTGTGTAGGAATTGTAGCATTGAATATGTGAGCAGCCCCCTGCTCCTCATTGTCTACTCTTTGCAGCAAGCATGCTTCTAGTGAATGTGAAATACCACCAAATCTCTCCTTCCCTGGATTTCCCAATACTTCAATTTGAAAACAATCTTGAACATCATTTGGCAGATTCGTTGCTTCAAACACTTTGAAAGCCACAGTTTCTCCATTGACGGTCATGGTGAGAGTGCCTTGCGCTACATCGATCGTGGTCTTAGCAGTAGCCATGAAGGGTCGGCCAAAGATGAGGGGCAATTCATTGTCAGGAATTGGTGCTTCTTCCATCTCCAAGACTAAGAAATCAGCTGGCAAGATTAAGCCTTCTACTCTTACCAAAACATCTTCTAGAATGCCCTTGGGGTACCTAATAGTTCTATCTGCCAATTGAATGCTCACAGATGTGGCTTGCAACTCACCAAGGTTAAGTTTCTCATAAACATGATATGGCATAAGGTTAATGGATGCACCGAGATCAAGCAAAGCTTTTGGAATCTTGAAATCACCAACAATACAAGGTATAGAAAACAAACCTAGATCCTTTAACTTTGGAGGTAACTTTCTTTGTAACACTGCACTCACCTCTTCACTTAATACAACTTGTTCATGCTCTTTGAATCTCCTCTTGTTAGTGCGTAGATCCTTCAAAAATTTTGCATATTTTGGAATCTGAGCAATGGCACTAAGCAATGGGATGTTGATTTGCACCTTCTTGAATATTTCCATTATCTCATCCAAGCCTTGATCTTTTTTTGACTTTGATAACCTGCTGGGAAAGGGTGCAATAGGCCTAAAAGCATTAGTTGAAAATGGAACTTGATTAGCATTAGATGATACCTTAGGGCCTGTGCTCTTTCCAGGAACATTGAGGTGCTGTTTGGGGGAATCTGGGCTGCCCTTGTGGTGGCTGAATGATCTCCACGTTTTCTCCATCTTCTTGCTCTTCATTAGCATCTCCAACCTTATTATCAACTTGTTTACCACTTCTCAAGATATGCACTGCTTTAACTTGCTCATGATGCCTTGGATTCACCTCCGTTTGGCTCCGGAAAAGTTCCGGGATGCTCTAGTGCTCAAGGAGGATGCAATCTGCCCAACTTGCACTTCTAGTTTGTTCACAGCATTTTGAAGATTTTGATTGGTTTGCATCTGTTTCCCCATGAACTTCTTGAACATGTCTTGCAATTCTCCCATTTGATCACCCCTTTGCTCTTGAACTTGTTGGGGAGCTTGCTGAATTGCCTTTGTTGTATTTGGAATCCTGGTGGAGGTCCTTGAGATTGTTGTACATTTGAATTATTGCTCCACCTGAAATTAGGATGATTTCTCCACCCCGGATTGTATGTGTTTGAGTAAGGATCATTCTGAGGATTCCTTCCTTGAAGGGCATTTGCTTGTTCTAGCATGTGCTTTGCAAAAGATTCGTCTTGAACTTCCACTTTGTTTCCTAGAGGGCCAGTCACCGCCCGTTGAAGCAAAGAACACATAACATCAAGTTTTGCATTAATCTCATTATTAGTACTTACCTCAGAGACCACAGCTTTCATAGGAGCTCCTCTTCCTTTATTGTAGCTCCATTGTTGAGAGTTAGCACTCAAAGATTCAAAGAGAGTAAAAGCCTCATCTCCTTTTTGTTCATCAGTCCTTCTCCACTTGTTGCATCTACCATCATCCTTTCGGAATCAAGCAAACCTTCATAGAAAGATTGCATTTGCATCCAACTCTCTATGTTGTGGTGTGGGCAAGATCTCATCATCTCCTTGTACCTCTCCCAGCATTCATGAAAAGCTTCTCCTTCTCCTTGCTTGAAACCAAGGATTTCCTTTCTAATCTTGTTAGTCTTTTGAGCTGGAAAGAATTTCTGCAAAAACTTATTAGAAAGCTCATCCCAAGTATGAATTGAAGCATTAGGCAAAGAGTATAACCAAGACTTAGCCTTATCTTTTAAACTGAATGGGAATAGCCTCATCTTAATCTGCTCATCATCAAGTCCTTGAATTTTGATTGTAGCACATATTTCAAAGAATTGCTTAACATGCATGTAAGGATCCTCAGTGGTATTACCATAATAAGTTGGAAGAAGATGAATCATACCACTTCTAAGCTCAAACCTGTCAATTGTGAGTTGAGGATAGACGATGCACGAAGGTTGATCGGTGACTTTGGGAATGGAAAATTCACGCAGGGGTTTCCGAGGTTGGGCAACAAGCGCACCACCTCCTTCATCATTATTGTTGTTGTTTGGAATCTCAGCCATCTCGCTTGAACCTTCAGATTCGTAGCTCTTAGATTCAACGCTTGAAGAACTGTAATTCCTCCTCAAACCAGCACGTCCGAGGAGCAGCTCTTGGTGATAGTGGCTCAGGATCAATTTCGGACATATATGCACACACAAGAACCAGATTAGTGCTTTCAAATGGAGATAACAAGTACAAAGAAGAACAGAATATAGAAAGAAAAACCAACGAAAATAACAACAAAAACAAAAACAAAAACACTCAAAGTAATCTAACTATAGCACCATCGTTACCGGTTCCCGGCAACGGCGCCAAAAACTTGTTGAGCCTATTCCTAACAACTAAAATGAGTTATTAAAAATAGCAACTTTAATTCTCGCAAGTGCACGAACCGTTTATAGTATAGCTTATGTAAATACGAGGTCGATCCCTACGGAGAATGGTAACTTGGTTGCAAGTTAAATTATTTGGAATGTTGGAAAAACAGAAAAGAAACAAACAAACAAACTGACAATGGCAAGGTCTAGGACAGAATCCTAGCACCACACACGCACTCTAAATGGGGGGGTTTTGTTGTTTTGATGAAAACAAGATAATGAAATGGAAATGCTAGAAAGTAACAATGGCAGCAATCAACAAGTTGTGAAACAATGATTGAGAAGTGTTAGAGCCTTGGAATCTTCCACTAGTCTTCCTATCCAAGTTATGAATGCATAGAAATTGACTCAAGCTTCATTAACAATAGATTATCGCATACAAGCCTATGGTATCTAGGTGCAGGATGCATGATTCTCCTAAGGCATGTAATTGTGCATGGTATCTACACAACACGTGATCTCTAATATGCAACCTAAGCATGGTATCTACTTAGAATAAAGGATACAAGAGTCATTAAGTTCCTTGAGAATATGATAATCACACAAGTCCTAGAACATGGTATCTGTCCTAGTCAACCTATGGTTATTAACCCCTTGAATGATTCTTAGGCCATTCATATGTTGCTTGTGAAAGGAGAGTAGAATTGGTGAATCTAAACCCCTTCCCAACCTGTGCTAGATGCATAAAATCCTAGTTAGCTACTCCAAGAAAACATACATCAAGCACATAATAAGCTGGAGATTAACAACTTGATAATGAAAGCAAGGAAATCAATTAACTATGAAATCATCCATAACATTGAATATTCATGACTAGGGCTTCATCCTAAGCCCTAACAAAATGGATTAGTTAAACATAACTATGAATACAGAAAATAAGAAATACATAGATAGAGTAAAGAGAATAGAAGAAGAACTAGTTGGTGGCAGCAGGGTAGTTCCCAGGATAGCTCCAAGCTCTCCCTCCTTTGCAGCTAGCTCTCTCCTCACTTTGTGGTGAATCTGAATGTGTGTTTGGGAGTAATGGATGAGTGAATGTGTGTCTGAATCTGAATGTGGATTGTTGATTGTTGATGTGAATTGAATGTGGAATGGAAGTGGTATTTATAGGGAGTTGGGAGTGAGAAATCTGAATTGAATATAGCAAATGCATACAACACTTGCAATTGAAAATCAGAATGTGGTTGATGCACTTGCATTAGATAATCAGAAATGGTTACTCCACTAAATCCCACTAGCAGCCCACCAGCAGCCCTAGGTCATCAACATGTCAGCATGACCAAACTTCCATCCAGAAACCAATAGCTCATGCCTAGCTCACCATGACCAAGCATGCAATGAGCTCATCTTCCTGTCAGCATGATGAACAACTTCTTGGGCTTACGAATTGGGCTTGGCTGAATCAAATGATGACTTTAAGATGTCCATTTTGAAGTTCAGAATGTCTCTGATCCAACCACACAAACATTGGCCCAATCCAAGCTCGGATGAAGAAGATAAGTCCGAAATGAACCTCTAACTCAGGCTCCAGTTTTTGCACGTTTTGCACCATTTTGCTTCAAATGCCTCAAGTGTATTCCTCTCATGCCAATCAGCCCTTAATATGCATGGATTGTATCAAATGTGATCTCTTGCTCCCATAACCTACAGAACACACAAACATAGATAAGTGACTCGAAATAAAGAGAAACTAAACAAAATTACTAAGTAATGAAGGCAAGCAAATGTGTGAAATTATGAACTTGTCAGTGTACAAAGCCGTGGAGGGGTGCAGTTAATTTTTCTGAAGAAACATAGTTTGCAATTGGATACTTCGATACTTTGCCATTATCCGGTGAATACCGAATTGGTGGTTTGCCATGATTCTGTCTATTGGGTAATTGATATCTAATAGTTTCATCAACTAAAACAGTAGATGTAGTAGAATCACGTACCTCAGGAGTATTCTCAGGAGATTGATCAGTTGGTACCTGGGATGTGAGGGGGTCTTCATCATCATCGTCGGTGAAGTATGAAAAAACATTGTGCTCTCTGCTGTGGAGCGACCGGTCGCTGGTCTCCTGCGACCGGTCGTTTCTGGGCAAATTTGATTCTTAGCTTCAATGCTGGGAAACGACCGGTCGCTGGGCTCTTGGCGACCGGTCGTTTTTAGAGAACCGTTTTTCAACTTCAGGATTTCTATGCGACCGGTCGTTTTTTAGCAGAAACGATTTTCACCGTCAGGATGTCCTGGCGACCGGTCGTTTTCTGAGCAGAAACGATTTTCCCCTTCAGGACTTCCTAGCGACCGGTCGCTAGGCTCCTGCGACCGGTCGCTTCTGGGCAGATTACATTTTCTTCTGGACTTTTAGGATCCGTCTTGCTCCAATCTTCAAGTTCTTGAATTTCCAGGGCCTCCTTGCCCAGTGGTTCTCTTTGTATGTCTCTGTGAGGCGGAGAGTTGGTCATCGGATCATGAAAAAACATTTCCGACTCCATAAAAGTGACATCCAAAGTGACATATGTACGATGACTGGAGGGATGATAGCATCGATATCCCTTCTGATGGGCAGCATAGCCTACAAAAACACATCGGATAGCACATGGATCAAGCTTGCCACGTTGATTCTTATGGAGGTGTACGAATGTCACACAACCAAAGACTCGGGGCGGAAGCATCTGAACAGAGGGCAAGGGCCCATGTTGGGCAAGTGCTTATAATGGAGTCCGGAAGTCTAAAACTTTGGAAGGCATTCGGTTGATGAGGTAGATTGCAGTGACTATAGCATCATCCCAATGGTGGCAAGGAACATGAGCTCCAATCAAAAAAGCTCGTGCTGTTTCAAGGAGGTGTCGATTTTTTCTTTCCGCCACACCATTCTGTTGAGGAGTTTGAGGACAAGTGGTCTCATGGATGATGCCATGCATTTGGAAGTAGGTCTGAAAATCATGGTTGATATATTCACCTCCATTGTCAGAACGAAGGACTTGAATCTTGGTAGAGAATTGAGTTTCAATTTGCTTGTGAAATGACTGAAATATAGGGAACACATCAGTTTTATTTTTCATCATGAAGAGCCAAGTCATGCGGGTACAATCATCCACAAAGGTAATAAACCACCGAAGCCAGAAGTTGTAGAGATAGGTGAAGGACCCCAAACATCAGAATGTATCAAAGCAAATGGAGCAACACTTTTATTTGTACTTAATGGATAAGAGGCTCTGTGGCTCTTGGCCAAGATACAAGTATCACATTGGAAATCAGTGGTAGAGGAATTTGAAAATAAATCTGGAAATAGATGTCTCATATAGCCAAAAGACGGATGCCCCAAACGTCGGTGCCATAGCCAAAGTTGTCGATCCTTCCAAGTTGATGAGTGCTTCACACTATGTGCCTTTCCCAAACTGAAATCATCCACATACTACAACCCCCCTCTCTTAGTACCACGACCAATTATCTCCTTGGTGAGAATATCCTGAAATAAATAGAAGTTGGGATACATGAGTACACAACAATTTAGTTGTTCAGTAGCTTGGCCAACAGACAACAATGGGACAAGCAAAGTATTTTGAAGAGTAAGGGATGGAGAGAGGCCAATGGTTCCAGCACCGACCACTGGAGAGGTAACACCATTTGCGTTGGCAATACTTGTTCGTTGTGGTGTAGTTGTACTTAGAAAATCAGTTGGATCGAACGTCATATGATATGTGGCTCCTGAATCAATAATCCAATATGTGGAGTCACTTGTATATGATGTATGAAATACATATCCGCAGTTACCTGAGTCACTAAAAGATGAAGAGTTATTTTTTGGTGCTGAGGTAGATTCTTCATGAGGAATTAATGTTATCTGAGAGTCCACGGTGACAAGGGCAGGACGACCCGTTCCTCCGCAGCAAGTTTATGAGCCTTGAGACCTTCCCACCAATCTGGATAGCCATGTAATTTAAAACAGGTTTCTCGAGTGTGTTTTGGATTCCCGCAGTGAGTGCAACCATTCCCATTTGTGGGAGCCTTGGGTCGAGAAGGTGGTGGAGTAGTCGTCTTGTTGGTAGTGGTCTGTAGTTGGAGAGAAGCAGCAACTGGGGTTGAAGTTGGGCGAGAGGGTCGGTATGTTCCTTTTGTTGCCAATCCTACTCCGGTTGGTGTTGGAGCTCCTAACATCACAGCTTGTCGAATATCTTCTCGTCGAACATGAGCATAGGCTTGCTCTACTGTAGGAAATGGACTCATTTGGAGCACATCACTTCGGGCTTTGTCAAGTCGGTCATCCAAACCATCCAAGAAAATATAAACTCGATCTTCTTGGATGATATCATAGTATTTCTTGATATCCAGCTCACACTTCATTTCATTTGGACGACGAAAATCGATTTCTCTCCATAAGCCTTGGAGATCATTGTAGTAAGTTTCAATCGAGCCTCCCCCTTGTCGCATACGGGAGATTCGCCTTTTAAGATCATACACCTGGGAGGTGTCAGTGCCATCAAAGTAAGTTGTGGCTATTGCATCCCATACTCCTTTGGCCGTCGGGAATCTAATGAAGTTGCCAATCAACCTTGGCTCCATGGGAGTTGATTAGCCACCCTTTCACAATTGCATTTTCTGTCCGCCATCGGTTGAATGTAGAGTCTGCCCTTAGAAGGTGCTGGGAGTTCACCCGTGAGATATCCCAGCTTGTCTTTGCCAGCAATATACATCTCAATAACTTGAGACCATAAGGCATAATTGGAGCCATCCAATTTAATGTCAATTTGTGCAGAGGAGGTTTCGTAGGTGATTGTCGGAGTCGGGGTCGTAGTCGATGTTGATGCTTGTGTCTTCATCAACTCATCCATTTGAGTAGCAAATTCTGTGAAGGTAGCTTGAGAAGGAGTAGCCGGATCGGTGGTGCTACTTTCAGTGGGAAAGAAATCGTTTTCTCCCATGATTGCAGCAACGATTCGAGACTAGAGTCAGCAAGATCGCTGCTCTGATACCATGTCAAATTTGGAGGAGATATTGAAGGTTGAGTAGAGATAATGGAGAGTGTAGAGAATTTGGAAGCTATGCATATTTTCTGATTTCAACTTATGTTCATTGAATTCTACATCAAAACATATATACATGTAATAACCCTAAAACATTCCATGAAACATTCCATGAAACATTCCCTAAGACATTCCCTAAGACAAGGATTACATTGCTCAAGAAAAGTATTCCCTAAAACAAGGAATGAGACAAGTGCCATGAGACAAGGTTGTCTTGTGTTTCATGTCTTTGTGTTTCACAAGTTGACACTCACACAAGATGCCAATATTGCTAACACAAAAGACTTACTTTGAAGTCTTTGCATGCCCATTCATATTTAACTTACTCGTGGACGAACGTTCATTTTCTTTTTGTCCTTCATTTTTTTTCCACAAACGTTGATGGTTTGTCTCCTTTTGTAAATCGTTTAACGAACGGAGAAGAAAATCAAGTCTACACATATATCTTTAGTAAATAAGTTACAAATGTCTTTGTGTGCCTTTTGATTTTATGAATGAACTCTTGTTCTCAAAAAGTTTCATATATATAGACATATACAATATATGTAGATTTTATCATATGCAGACGTCCTGGACGTTATTACCATATGAACGACATCTAGTTTTTACTATCCCTCCTAGCTTTCCTCCATGTTTACAATGTCGTCCGCACAATAATAATGTCCAAACGTTTGGATAAGAAAACTATATATATATATAAGCCAACGAAGTTAATTTTAATCTTATATTTATTTAAGATTGATTCACTTTATCTTCGTGTGTTTTAAAAAAGAATATATTATATCACTTGTTTATTTGGCAAAGAAAATAATATAAAACTCGTGCCTTTTTCATAGGTTAATTTTCTTTATTTGGCAAAGCCATGACGAGGCTCTTAACACGTATTTTTTATGATATGCGCCTTTATATTGTTCCTAAGTTATAGCATGAAGTCGCTTCATTTGCGTGTGGTCGTGGGTTGTTAGGTTTTGGTTAATTAAGGGTCTGTTTGATAATCATTTCAATTTAAGTTTGTAGTTTTAATTTTTTGTGCTTGATTATAGAGGAAAGATAAGGAGAATTGAAGTGAGAATGAGAGGGAAGATGAGATTGAGACAGAAGATAAGAGAGGAGGATGGGAGGGAGAAGTAACAAAGTTAAAACTGAAAACTATTTGAAATTTCTTTCACCTTTCAAGTTTTTGTTTTCACTTTTTGTTACTCATCCCTTCTATCCTCTCCTCTAATCCTCTCCCTCAATCTCATCCTCACTCTCATTCTAACTCTCATTTTCCTCTATACTCTACTAGAAAAAAAATGAAAACTAAAAACTAAAATTGAAATGGTTATCATCAAACTAGCCCTAAGTTTTTAGCTTTCCTTGACAAACATGTAAATTGATTGTAATTTCTTATGCACTTAATTAAGCTCAAGAAGCTAGACTAAACTAGGATAACACTAAGATAATCTACTATGACTGAGATCAACTTCATAATGTATCGATACTCCCAAAGCTCATTGAAGGTAATTCGTCTTTGATTGCATTGCATGCATTGAGAAGAAAATCAAGTCTACACATATATCTTGAGTAAATAAGTTTCATATGTCTTTGTATGCCTTTTGGTATGCCTTTTGGTTTTATGAATAATGAACTCTTATTCTTCAAAAAATTCATATATATAGACATATACAACATATACATATTTTTTCCTATGTGGATGTTCGGACATTATTACCATACAAACAACATGTATTTTTTACTACCCCCAACCTCCAAGTTTACAAGAGTATCTGCAGAGTAATAAGGTCCGGAGAAGTTCAAATAAGGAAACAACATATATATATATTAGCTAAAGAAGTGTATTTTAATCTTATATTTATTTAAGATTGATTCACTTTTACATAATTGTTGGCTCCGCCACAGTATAGATTACTCATATCTTTGTGTCTTTTAAAAGAGAATATATTATATCACTTGTTTATTTGGCAAAGAAAATAATATAAAACACATGCTCTATCACAACCCGGTTCGAAAATAAGGAATATTCTTAAATCATGGTGTGAGTCATACCATAGTCATAAGAATAAAATCCTACAACCATGATATGATGAGAAATAGAGCCACAAATAATTACAAATTTACTTAACAACACAGAATCAAGTTTAAGTCGCAGGCTCGTAGTTAAATACACACTGAGATCTTTATCAAAAGGTTGAATACTTACAAATATTAATCACACAAATCAACAACAAAAGCCTAGCAGCATAGTTGAAACCTGCTTCCTCAAACTTCGTCTTGAATCCTGCACAATCTATTAGGATATGAGCATTCTAATGCCCAGTTGAGTACCGTCAAACCCCTCAAGATCAACTATCACAGTTAATCATAGTGTCATGCATCAAATAACACAAGATACATAAATTACGTCACACTAGATAAATAAATTTGCATATGCGGTGATGCCATGAACTCACTCCCTTCTAATCCCACTAATTCATATCTTAGAACAACAAACCTGCATGTCTCATACCATGCGTTTTACCATTGTGGCTTCGAATACCCTAAAATATAAACTAGTGCTCATCCATCCTTTAACCCATTTTTCTTTTGTTTACAAATTTCTCATCTTTCACTTTTCATTAGAGGCCCTACTCCCATCACCTCAATATATTCAAGCCCTCTCCTGTCACCTGAATATATTCCACATTGTTTTTACTTAGATATATCTAAAGCCTTCTCCCACCCCTTAGATATACCTTAAACTACACAGAGACCAACACAACTGTATTTATGATGCATATGTAATGCAATGCAGACATCATTTATCCATGCGGAAATAATAATACAAATAATAACAATAATATTTCAGATTTAATCACATGAATAATAATATTCCCCCAACGTCAAATAATATCCACGAAGAAACATCAATAATAATATTCACATAACATCAAATAATATTCACCGAGCAAATCAACAATAATATTCATATTTATAGTACTATATATAAGCAACAAAATTAAAAGTGACATAGCCCAGTCATTGGGAAATCAGGAAACCCTACCTCATGTCCAGCTAGCTTAACCTTGTGCGGGTTCATCCTAGAAAGTACGCAAAGTAGAACACCTAATTAAGATAATTTACTGATTAAAATCCACTGGAAATAAGGAAACACGTTTGAGTGCCCTCCTGGCGCACGTAGACCTAAAGCCCCATAATACGCTTGACAAGTTGTTCGACCCGATCTTTACTTCTCTTAACCTCACGTCCTAGCAAGCATAGAACCAAGCGTCAAGAAAAAACCAATCTATTCCCTTCCGATAATAGTTCTACTCTTTGGGATGTTTAAAATCAGGTGATTCGACTCTAGACTTATAAAGAAAATTTAAAACATCAATTTAGAACAAAAACTTCAATTTTGCTAACCATTTAGGTTGGAACACCTTAACTTTGAAAATTCACTAAATATTGAGTTTAAATCAAAATAATGTAAAAAATTTCAGATCACAACTAGACATAGAAAAATTAAAAATGTCAAAATTTGATGGAAATTAGGGTTAAGGAAGCATGTCAAAACAGAAACCAAAACAGATTAGGTTGCAGAATGTTCTTTTTTTCAGGTTTATACACTTTATTTTGAAAACTCACCAAAATTTCAATTTCCAACCAAACTGGATAAAAACTTTCCAAATTTGAAGAAAATAAGTACATGAAAGTAAAACAAACTAAAATTTCATGAAAATCCAAGTTCAGGAAGTTTTCAAACACTTATTCAAAACAGGGAATGCGGTAGAATCAGAACAATTCCAACAACATAGTCTCTACTTTGAAATTTCACAACAAAAAAAAATCAATTTAAATTCAAATGGCACAAAACCAACTTTGAAATAACCTTGAAATATCAATTTTGATGTAACAAAATCCCAGAATGAACACTACTAAAAAACTGGTCAAAAACCACAAACTTAAGAGCACACATATAAGTATGGTGCCCTTTTCTCTAACATTGAGCACAAATAAGTTTTATTCGTGCTCTTTTTGTATAAAACACAAATAATTGTGTTAAATCAATTTACACAAAGCATAAATTTTTATTGGACACAAAGAATTGTGCCAAATGTCAATTTAATGTAAATGATAAATACCATCTGACAAATTATTCAGAAAAAATAAGATCATTTACTTGTGTAGACACAAATAATTGTGTCTTTATTCTAGCAGATGTGACAACGCTAAAACACAAAAACTACATTTGTGCCCTGTTATTTCTATTTTTTTTTCTTTACACAGCCCAGTCATTTCCCTATTTCTATTAATGTACTTTTTATCTTCAAAGTTAAAGAAGAACAAAAGAAAAAATAAATATGTTTTATTTTTAATTGATAGCAAAGTTTAAAAACACACGCCTCCCCTAATCTTTTCCAACCCTAGAAAATATCTAACCCATCCTTTCTTCTTTATTCAAGCCTTCTTTCTTCCCCCCAAAAGAACTTGTTAAGAACTTCTCATCGATTCTCTATCCCCTCCCCTAAAGAACCTCCCAGTCGTTTTCTTTCGTCGCATCTACCCCTCTCTCTCTCGATGCCTGCCTCCAAATCAGATCCACTCGACTGCCCAAATCTGCCGACTCCATCTCCTTTCATCTTTTTTTCTTTTTTTATTTTTCTCTAATAGCTCTCTCTCTCTCTCTCTCTCTCTCTCTCTCTCTCTCTCTCTCTCTCTCCATATTCTTGAAGTGGAAAATGTAAATCAGACCCTTGATGTCAAGCTTTGGTGGGTATGGGTTCTCCGTACTGGGAGATGGGGTTGCCGCGACGGTGGTCACGATTCTAACGCTCCAAGTATTAAAAAACCAAGGCATTAGAGGCCAAGCAATCCTGAGAAGTTCTAAAGGTCGCTGCACTGTGGCTTTTGGACATAGAGCACAATTATTTGTGTCTCTTGCAGTTAAGAGCACAAATAAAAATGGTGCCCAAAGCCACGTATTCTAGTAGTGGAAATTGGTACAAAATCACATCGAAATAATCTAGAACTTCATAGAAACACACTTTGAAAGATATATATGTCATTGAGGCATTCTAACCAACACTTAATTTACAACTAGTACATCAAAGAGCCAATATGAAGATGAGCTTCATACGTTCAAAGAATCATTTACTTGAGATGATAGTGGCTAATTTTATCAATGGAATGATAAGTAACAAGCCATTTGAGAGAAAGTACACATCTATAACAAGAAATTCAATATAATCAATGAACAAGTTTTGTTCATACCAATTTTCAGAGAGTTATAATGGTTGAGTTTTGCTGACCTTTGGATATGTTATAAAGAGGAAAATTTGGAGTAACTATCATGAAGAAACTATAGTGTTTTGAGCTTTCGAAATGAGTGTTTCTGGACTGAAACTGAGGGAAGGAACTAGGGTCGAAGACTATAAACAAGTTCCACTCTAAACGTTCCCAAGGTGGCTATAGAAGTCCGATTAACCTAAAATTTTTATTATAATAGATAGCATTTAAAACAACTTTGATGAAGGAACCAAAGTCATTTGAGTACAGGAAATCAGAGAAACATATTGAAACCGAGCAGACTCCTGAAAACAGGAAATGGTAAACTTATTGTCATCATACCAACTTTTCAGAGTCTGTACTAGTCGGATTGAGGTGAAATTAGAGCATGTTATAGGAATCACATAAATGAACAACTTTTATGAAGGAAGTTTTCTCATTTGAGCTTTTGATATTTGAGTTCTCAACTGCTTCAAGGAAGTGACGAATTTTGGATTTTGAAGAGGAACAAAAGAAGAATGAGGATGAAAATGGTGTGAATGAGGAAGAGAGTGATAATACAATGAATGATGAAGATAAGAATAAATTCATGATTGAAGAGTCTTAGGCTAGATGAGTCATCAATTTAGAAGAGAGTTATGATACAATGAATGGGGAGGAAGAGACTAATTTCATGATTGAAGAATCTCAGACTAGGTGAGTCATCAATTTAGAATAGGTGACTCATCCTTTTATAAATGGTGGATTTGAAAACTTGAGGCAAGGGGGGAAGAATGGGAGGAGGGTGGTTTGATGCCCTCCACGTTTCAGATTTGTTTTTTTGTTTTTTGTTATTTTTGGTTTTTTCTTTTTGCCTACAAGGGTATTTTCGTCATCTTTCACACATAGGGATATTTTGGTCATTTTTTTCCAACTTCAAATTAAACAGACTTAAAATAATCTCAATCCAAAATCACTTGATAAAATTCTCATACTCATCCACCATACTATTATTTTTCACTGAAATATGAAAATCCACTTTGAATTTTTTAGGGTATTACATGCTCTTTTCGGAGGTTAATTTTTATTATTTAGCAAAACCATGACCAGGCCCTTAACGCATCGTTTTTATTCTATGTGCCTGTGTTCCTAAGTTGTAGCATGAAGTCGCTTCATTGCGTGTGGTCTTTGGTGTGGTCATGGGTTGTTAGGTTTTGGTTAATTAAATTTTTAGTTTTTCTTGACAAACTTGTAAATTTGATTGTAATTTTTTATGCACTTAATCAAGTTCAAGAAACTTCATGATGGATCCATGCTCTCAAAGCTCATTGAAGGTAATTCATCTTTGATTGCATTGCATGCATTGTAGTGTTCTCTTTTGCATGACTAGTCATCATTGTCTGTCACGTGTTACTACCACATCATTTATTTTCACGTGAGCTTGCCTCTGTTGCTAGCTGTAGGTTTTCTGTCTTAACTTTTTTTTTTTTTCCAATTCTAGCTCTTATCATTAGCTCCTAGGTGTCTTTATTTTGTGATGCCCTAATTTATCAAAAATGTGGCTAATAGTAGAGAGCATCCAACTCTTTCATTTTTGGATTATTGAGAGGCATCTTTTAGCTTTGCCATTTTCTCTATGAGAGTGTCCATGGTTTTTAAAATGAGGTTTACAAATAGCTCTTGAAATCTTTTTCTATTTTTGAAATTGACTTCACCCATTAAGAATTTTTTTTAGAGAAAAACTTTTACTATGCATTTTCTACTTGGTGAGGCCATGGTTTTCGAATTGAGATTTCCATATTGCTTTTGAAATCTGCTTATGTTCTTCAAAATCTGCATCTAGCATTTCATACACTTCATATGTTTAGATCTAAATAAGATTCTTGATTGGTTTCTTCAAGAATATGGTTTCTTAAAGAAATTGTTCCTTGTTAGTTTTTGAATCTATATTCCATCGTTCTTGTTCGAATAGAAGCTGAGCTGCTGGTGCCATGGAGTGAAGGAGCTGAGGAGAAGATACAAAGTCCAGACGGTGCCAAACTGCTGATGCTTAAAAATGGACGGCCAAGATTGAGCCCAACTTAGAAATGAGGTATGATGGATGATTGATGAAGGTGAGTGTTGCGTAGATTCAGCTGCACCAAAATGGATTCAGCTGCATCCTCAACTTGTGATACTCGCAAGTGCACGAGCCGTTCAGTAGTATAGCGTATGTAAGTGCGAGGTCGATTCCACAGGGATTGGTGATTGAATGATCCAATTCAGTTTTTCTACACAAAACAGAAATGAAAACAAAAGAGACAAAACAAGAAGAAAGAATGTACATTACAAGAAAAATAAATTACAACTAAGAAAACATTAAGGAAACTAAGAGAACTTTGAGGAAGAAAGAAAGTGTTTGAGACGTGTTTGGGAGCTTTAGAGAAGGGGGAAGAAAGTATTTGAGAACTTGGAGAAGAGAAAGGTGTTTGGGAAGCTTTGAGGATTTTGGAAGAGAAAGGAAAGTGTTTGGAAGCTTGGAGAAGGAAGAAGAAAAGAAAATTTAGTAGAATGATCTTATTACAACAATTTAGAACTACAAAGGGAAACTAAGAGAATTTGAGGGAGAGAAGGGAAGGGAGCTCTAGAGAAGTGTTTGAGAGCTCCCCCCTTGGGGTGTGATTACAAGCTTAGAGAACTTCCCTATTTATAGGCCTAGGGGAAGTGAAAATCTGAATTATACAATAGGTTTACCTACCACACTCACTTCACCAACTTACAACACTTAATTCACCTAACACACTATTACATTTGAAAACAATTCCTCTTGTCTTTAGGCTTAGTGTTGTAACTCCCACTTCATCATCTTTTGGCTCATTTGGCTACTGCAAAATTCCACTCAAATATAGGTATTGAATATGCTTCACCAAACTTTCCCACAATCAACAACACTTCATCATGCATATGTCATGCATGACAATGCATTGTAGCCAGCTTGTGAGCTCGTTTTGGGCTTGTGGCTTCAATCTGAAAAATCTGACAAAATATGGATCTTGAAGCTCTTTGAATTATCTTTCCAAGCATATGCAGCCCAACTCAAGGAAAAATCGGGAAGGCCTTCAAATGTGATTTTTGGCCCAGTAACGCAGATGCTGTCGAATTTGACCTTACGTTGCCAAAACATGTATAACTTTCTCTAGAAGACTCGGAATCATGAACCGTAAAATTCTACAGAAAATAGACTTCCGTAGATTTCCAATGATGTATGGCTCATTATCTGGTTCTTCTTGAGAAAGTACAGTCCAATCCGTGAAGTTGGTTGATCTGCAGACACCATTTTGAGCTAAATTGTCTCCAAAATGCAATTAGTGAGTCTCAAGCTTATAACACTGAAACAAACACAAAACTTATTAAAAGCACAAGTTTAACTCAAAAACATAACCAAATCATAAGTTAAAAGGGTACAAAATAATATGTAAATATGCACCGATCAAATACCCACAAACCTAGATTTTGCTAGTCCTCGAGCAAAACAAAAGGAAAACAAAGATAAAAAACAAACAAGAAGTTAACTAGACCACTTTCGTAGGTAACTCGATTGCATTTAGCGTATGCAACAAGCCTTTAAACCTCTAGGCATCCCTAGTAGGAGGAGTTGTGTCTCCTGAGGGTTTAACAGATTAAATACCCACAAACGTTTTTCTAACTCTACAAAACAAAATGGTTAGAAAACTTATTAGATTTGTTAGTCCTTAAGCAAAATAACAAAAACTAAAATAAAAGCAAAAACAAAATAAAAATAAAAATAAAACAAAAATAAAACTCAAAACAATCTTCCCGAACATTTCTGAAGAGAAATGACTCATGCACATGACTCAAAAGTTTTTAACAATAAAAGCTCAATTTTGGATATTATTTACAAGGCGGCAAAGTTCAAAACACAATATGCTCAAAGTGTAGTAGTGTGATTGCCAAATGCAACAAATTCCCCAATCTTAGTTTTCACACAATTTCAAAAATCATACAAGGCACAAATTCAACTTCAAATCTCACCAAAGTTGTCCTCTCACAAATGAATCGGCTCGGAAGAGGGTTATAATGCAACACTCAGTTATAAATATGAGATTAGAGTTAAACCATAAAGACTTAACTCGAAATAGAAAGATGAAGAACTTGCATTAATATGATCTCAAGAAGGATGCCAAACACTTAAAAGTAGAAAAATGTATGCAATTCAACCATATGACATTTAAGATCAATTTAGGTCTTTAACATAGGTTGTAATGGGGCCAAGGGTGTAAGGTGAGTAAGAAGTGAAGGGTATGGATAAAACAAAGTCCAAGGAACTCAAAATATTACAAGACTTCGAATCATCACAATGAGAATTTATTTTTACATGATCAAAACTCCTTATACCTTCATTTACGTTGATTCATACTCCTTTCATTTAATTGAACAAACACCAAATTATTTTGAAGGCCCAAAAATGAATTTTCAATCAACTACCACTTTTCTCTTTTCTTTCACCAATTGTGTGAATTTTTTTTTTTCCTTTTTTTTTTTGGAAATGTAACACATCTTCCCAAACTTAGCATGAAAAACACATCCCAATTAAAGCTCATGAGTTCCTTAGAAAGGTAAATATTTATTTTTCGGGCTAAGGTGAGGAAATAAAATTGGTAAATGAAAGAAAAGGTTTACATGAAGGCTCAAAATGGTTAACAATGGAAAATCATGCATAAGCATGCATAAGGTTAGCTTGAAAGGCACAAACGATTCAAAGAAGGCCTTAATATCATTTCTTTAAATGTCATGAAGTCAAATTGCATAGGAATGAATGACTTTTAAGTGTTCAACCAAATCAATGAATAATGAGATCAAACAACAACTTAGATGACAAGAAATTAAGAATATGTGTATATAACACTCAAGAAATGAAGTACAAGGCTCAAAAGCTCACTTTATATGGTTGGTTATATAAGTCTAATTTATACTTCATACAATTATTTAGATCATGCAAATCCTTCAATTGGAAAATTATGAAACAAATGGCAAGTGTAAAGAATGTTTCAAACATATAATGCTAGAACAATGCCAAATTTTATTTTATTATTATTATTTTTTTAATTTTTAAGTTTTTTTTTTAACAATAAAAAGTTACAAAAAAATTTTAAAAAAAATTCAATTTTCATTCAAGTCATGCAACATTTATCACAATCTCATCATATGTGTTCGGAAAGTGACTCAAAAACAAAACAAAACAAAACAATACTAAAAGAAAAACAAGCAAAAAAAAATTTTTATTTTTTTATTTTTAAGACAAACCAAATTTACTTGCTAAACTCCAATACCCCCAAACCTAGAAATGAACATTGTCCTCAATGTTTAAAAATTTAGGTACAAGCAATGTCATAATAACAAATGAAGGTATTAAAGCAAATAAAAATCACAAAACACACAAGAATTAAAATACAAAAAGAAATATAAAATAAAAATTACAAAACAAACAACAAATAAATAAATAAACAAAACGAAACAGTAAAACACTCAAAACAGTAAGCCATAAACGGACAGTCTTACGCAAACTGAAACCCAAAACAAAAACAGCACAAAGCCCAAAATGAAATTAACCCAGCAACGGTAAAACCTGACCCAAAATGAAATCCGAAGCCCACACGTTTCAATTTATTTAATTTAATTCAATTTTTATTTTAAAGATGAAACGTGAATTGGGAGTGCAAAGGCGGGATTTCTGAAAAGAGAGCACGTGGTCCCTAATGTCGTCTCTTGGTTAGTCATGGGCAGGCTGAGCGAGACACGCGTCGACGCATAGAGGCGCCGCAGACTCCACAAGCAGAAATTACGGGGCCATACAAAGTCGTGATGACTTTCCTCGAACGCGTCCGTTCAGAAAGGTCACGTCGTGATAAATGAGTTGGGTGTGGTTGGAAAGAGAGAAGGTGGTGGGACTCGAGGAACGCTTGGGGATTCATAAAATGCGGGGGCGCTCTCCTGGCTAGGGTTTGTCAAAGACTACCTATAAGAAGGAAAAAGAAGGGGGGAAAAAAACAAAAAATACAAACTCAGAAACACAAAAGAGAAGAGAAAAAAAACTTAGAAATCAAATGGCCTCTTCCTACCCCTTTTCGTTGGATCTCAACCTAGCTCCACCGACTCAGACATGGGGCCAAGCAGCGGCACCAGGTATGGGTACCCTACTTTGCCTCCGCAAGGGGGCCTGTGACTGTCAATGACTCAATACTCCTGGACAACGATGTTGCCATTGGAGTTGGCAGAAATTTAGTAACTCCTAAAGATATACGTGTGTTCGGGACAAGGGATGACAACCGGGTCACGAGTGATGCCCTGACACTGAGCGTGCAGAGTACAGCATGTGTTGCAAGTTTGGGTCATCGCCTACTTGCGAAGTCCCATGAGGTAGAGATTCTGAAAGGTCAGTTAGCGGCGGAGCGAAGTATGGTTGAAGAGTGTCAGAGTGCTATAAAAAGCTTGAAAAGGGAAAGGGCAAGGATAGTGGAGGTGAATCGACACCAGCTGAGAAGTATTGCGGGGACGAGAATAAAAACCTATCAAAGATGGTAGAGTTGTATTCTCGTGACATGCGAAAGCAGCTGGAGGACCTAGACCGACCGGGTAAACGCAAGCAAGCAGAATCGCGAGAGTAGTTATGCTCAAGCTAAGATTGCGATCTTTGGGAGCTCAAGTGGTGAGCCCCAAGAGGCTGTGCGTGAAGCCCCGAAGAGGATAGCCAGAGGGCCAAACTCAAAGCTCCTATGGTCGAGACACCTAGCGCTCTGAAGAAATGAATTCTACTATTTTTATTTATTATTTAATTTTAGAGTGTATTCGTCTTTTTTTTTCTTCTTTTTTTCTTCTTTTTTTTAAATTGGGAAATAAAAACGTTATGTTATCTCAAAGAAACTATTGACCCTAATTTTAAAGAACGACAATCAAACAAAAACACGAAGACCCAAACATGATTTTTTTTTAAAATTTTTATTTATTTATTTAATAGTTAAGAAAACACACAAATAATAGCTTTTTCTTTTAAGAGAAAACTTAAGGATGACCAGTTAAGGGCCTCAGAAAACACAGCCAGGGGTTCCGGGAAGGTTGGAGGGGTCACAATGGTCCCGCTTAAAACCCGAACTTCTTAGACACCGAAGGTACCGCCTAAAGAACTCCTAGACACTGTATAGACTGCGGTTGCTCACTGGAGTTACCAAAAATTTAGCTCATTCAAAAAAAAATATCCTATGAGTTTTAAATTATATTACCTAATTAAATAAAAACAAAATAAAAAAATAACAACTGAAATAAACACACAATTCAAAAAAAAGAATTTAAAAGAAAAGTTGGGATTCTTGCACCAGGTGTCCAAGACGCATCTTTAATTTTGTCTATTCTTGCAATTACATTCTTGAGAAACCTGACAAACAAGAAGAAAACAATTGAAAAAAAATAATAATAAATAAAATAAAATAACAACTGAAAAAGAAAAAAACACAAACATCAGAAAATATGAAGGCAAAAGTAAGTGAAAGCGTAGACATGCTCCGTTTTTAAAAAAACGCGCTCGCAATTTGCGCCGGAAATGAAGGGATCCGAAAGAAAAGAGCACAAGATAGCACCCTCGATATCCGAAGTTCTTTCGGCTCCCTCGTCTGCATAAATCTATTTAAACACATCTCGGTGATGTAGAAGAGTACCCCGCATTTCTTCCTGCAAATTCAGAGAAAAACATCAAAAAATCCAAAAACAAAACAATGACATCCTCTTGCACTCACCTTGATAATCTTAACCTTGAATTGTCCCTTGAGCCACCGAATGCGCAAGTAAGGGCTCGTCTAAACCATGTCTTCCCAAACTCCACATATCATCACGGTACGGCCACATGTCTTCACATATCATCACGGTACGGCCCAAACTCCACATGTCTTCCCAAACTCCACTTATTAAAAGCACAAGTTTAACTCAAAAACATAACCAAATCATAAATTAAAAGGGTACAAAATAATATGTAAATATGCACCGATTAGTGAGGACCTTCGGTAGGTATGTGAAGGCCCAGCATTCAGCAAGAGACAAGCAATTGCCTTAGTTAGGTGTGTGAAAGCTTGGGCCTTTAGCAGTTGTGTGCCTTTGAGAGGCACTTGCCTTAGGCAGGTCATGACACAGGGAAAGTAAGTAAATATATAGAAGACAAATAATGTGGTTCATCCTTAATGAATGGGTTACGTCCAGGAGAAGTATATTCTTATTATAATAATGTGTATTTACATTTGTAGAAGGAGTAGGGCCCAAAGATAAAGGAAAGAAGGGAGAAGGTCCTTTTCTAAGTGGAGAGTATATCTTCACTTCTTGTAATATTCCATGAGATTCTTTACCATGCTTAAAGTTACTTGGTCAGATATGGTATAAATACATTGTATTATATACTTTTTTTTAGTATCAAAATTTTATCTTCAGGAGACTATGTATGAAAAGAAATTAGATGAGATTTTATAATGTTGTTTTAAAACAAATAAAATGCACCTAATTAGTTCCCAATTGATCCGCGTACATTTACCAATTGTTCCTTTTTGGGCATGTACTCCTTCTCAAATGTTGTTGCATGAAAATTTGGTCATACAAATTTCTTTTGAGTTTATATTCTGCCATTGGGAATGAGTGTTAGAATTCATACAGAAAGTAAAGAAAAAAATTGAGAATGTGATAAAATTATGGATTTCTTCAAAATTAGGTTCGTTTGTCATCATGTAGCTGTGGAGCGCATGAAGTGTTTATCAGTTTGTTTGTTTTTTATGGTCTGAAATAGTTTATATCAGTTTGTATAACGTGTAAATGCAAAAAAGAAAAAGGAGGACAGAAAAAAAAGTAAAATAAATTAAATAAAAAATAGAAAAGAGGTAGAAGAAGAAGAAGAAAAAAAGCTGGTTGACTCTTGATACGTGCGTTCAGCAAGAAAAAGTAAGTCTTCAACTGAGTTTTATAAAAATACCCAAAATGGGGGCTGAAATTATAAAAATACCCAACACCCAAAACACTTTATAAACATACCCAAAACTCATCATTACACACACTCAAAACCTATTTATAAACATACCCAAAAAATATACAATTGTTGATTGTGGGGTTGATTTTGGGTATATTTCTATGTTTAAATAGTATTTGGGTATTTTTATAAATATCTATATTTTTTTTGGAGAACTTTGGTATCCTACTCAAAACAATAAACTCAAGAACTATAATTTTTTTTTTAAAAATGAGTTTTCAAATAGTGATTTTAAGATCTAAAAACTTGTTTGGTATTGAACTCCAAACTAATTTTAAGATCTAAACAAAATTGAAATTAAAATAAGAAACTCTAAATTCCCAAATTGAAATTAACAAAAGAAAAAGAAAAACCTATGAGATTTCAATAGAAATCCTAGAAACCCAAAACATGAAAAATGATTAATCAATTTGGGGTCGGGTTGGACAAAGGAGACCTTGATGGAGCTGCAAACACAGTTTGGACCCAGAACCACTGGCGAGAGAGAGAGAGAGAGAGAGAGAGAGAGAGAGAGAGAGAGAGAGAGGGAGAGTGATAGGCAAAAACTATAAAACCTCACTGTTTTTGTTTTCAATAATGGGGTGTTTTTGAGTTTGTTTTGCGTTTGGGTCTTTGAAAATGGGCCTAAACAGGTTTTTTGAGTTTTAGACTTCAAATTTATTTTTTAGTTTATAAAATTAGATTTAAATAGGATACCAAACGGCCCTTAGTTTTCCCTTCACAAAGCAACTGGAGCTAAATACAAATTTGAATGAGGCTTCTGGGAAATACAAAGATTTGACAATAAACCAATGGAAACCCAGAAACAATGAGTAAAAGAAATTAACATTACAAACCAACTCATTAGAGCAGCTCCAGCGCTGCTAGCAACCAGGGCAAAAGGCCCCCCCGATGCAACCCAAGGGCCCTCCAGCGTCAGCGTCCAGTCCGGGCAAGCCCAAGGGCAGGTTTCGACGGGCTCTAGCCCGAGTTTGCTGATGTTAGCAAGCAAAAAAAATTTAAAAAAATCCAAAAAAATTTCATTTTTTTTTTAAATACCAAAAAATTATATATGTTTTCCCTATAAATACATAACAATTTTATTCTCTTTTAAATTGTTTATATTTTGTTGCATAATATTTTTTTCCTTTCTTGCCCTTGCTCTAGCTTTTTAGGGTGGATTCTTGCCTTTGCCCTAGCCTTTTGGGGTGGAACCAAAAAATGCAAGGCTGCCACTATTCACATGAATAGTGGCAGCCCTTGCTTGCCCTTGCCCTAGACTTAGCCCTTATGGGTGGAGATGCTCTTAGAAGCCAACACCAATCCGAGATGTGTGAAAACCAGTGCCGCCTGTTAATAATCACCACACTAGAAATAGAGATGATAAATTCTACTAAAAAAGGTCAACAATAGCACGTGTATTTGTGTCCATTAAGTGGGTTTATATTGGGTACTCTTCGTACTTAATATACCAGGGCATTCGTTTACCCTTTATTTTGATGAAAGAATTGAAAATTGCTTAAAATTCTAAAATGATGGAATTTAGATCTCCATAATGTAATTCCATTGTGTATATCAGTAAGTTTTGAGATGGGCTTTTTCCCTGCTATTGAACAAAAAAGCCAAGCTTCCTCTTCTCTTTTTCTTTTCTTCAGCAAATTAACCTCAACAAATGCTAATTAGCAACGGGATTATCTCCACATTATTATGAGTTTAAGTTTTGAAGCTTACAAAGTTGTAAATCAAATTTCATACTTACCAAGAACTGCAATACGTATTAACAATAATTTCATACTTATCAATTAAAGAAGTTACTGATCAATTAAAGAAAACAAAATTACCCTGGTCAGGGGAAAAAAAAAACTACTGTGTCGCTCTTCTCTTATGAAGTAGAATTACTGACTATTCTGTGAACCGTGTAAAGACCAAGGTTGTTGCCAAAAGTTAGATCCAAATTCCACTCTGAACTGGGAAGATCCAAAACAAACAGACACAGAGATGAAGGCACTGCCACGACCTTGACAAAAGATTGGTGCTTTTGCTAAATGGCATGGCCATCTCATTCTCTTCTATTAGAATTTGCTTTCTCTCGCTCGCGCTCCTTTCTAACTTCTTCTTATCCCATAATTCATATAAACTTGATTCAAGACACAGCCCATAATAGGAGTACCCCAAGGTTGGAAGTAACTACTCCAAAAGTAACCTTACCCCTACGATGAAAGTTTTCCAAACAGGATTCCACTGAAAATAATAGCACCAAACCACTTGTTCGACACAAATCTGGAACCAAGACAAGAGCAAATGCTGAGGCAAGCTGATCATGTTCAAGGCAAAACAAAGTAAAGAAATCTAAAACCTAAATGAGCTTTTCCTTCCCTAGTGTATGAAATCCTCCAACTTATATATTTTTTCAATATTTACCTTTTTTGTTTCTCTTTGATTGGAGAAATATGCAGTATGGCAAAATTAACATTGATGCAATACGCCTATTTAATCTCTATGATTACTTGAAATCAAGATCATATCACGAAAGATACGCACTTTCTGTTGCAATCAACCCGGGATGAAAGGTCGGCAGTCCATATCTGCCAAGCTAATTGTCCAGATGCAGCCCCCAAAAATGCATAGTATGGCCACCCTGCTCCATAGTTGAAAGATTGGTGTGAGGATGTGGCAGAAGGAAAAAGAATTGGACTGAAGTTCCAATAACGGTAAACGAAAAAATAATTATGAAAAAAAATACAAATACAAATACAAATACAAAACGAAAATAAAGGAGGAAACAAAACTGATTTCAGCATTATATCCACTGAGGGCAAGACTGCTGATGCACATAATTCCAAACCCAGTAATCCACTTCTTAGTTGAATCACCAAATCTCAATGCAGTAGACTTAACACCTACTTTCAGATCATCTTCCTTATCCTGCAAGTACAGTCAGAAACATCATTTGTTGGATTGCATGAAATAGTTCCCTTATTCCTACATATTCCATAGTTTCATCACACACAAATCTTGGAGACTACAACTTCTGACCAAGTGAGTACTACAGTGACATATTTGCTTTACCTGATGTGCGTATATTGTATCATACACAAGTGTCCAGCAAACTCCAGAAAGGTACAATGGGAGCACTATAGCTGGATCAATGCTTCCTTTAACTGCAGCCCATCCTAATAAAGCTCCCCAATTAAAGGTCAAACCTAGATAGGCTTGAGGCTGCACCAAAAGTGAAAGCATTTAACAATTAATTAGTCAACTGTCATGAAGTTTCACATCAAAGTTAAAAAAATATGAAAACTTGAGGGTACGTTAAGAAACCGGAGGTTTATGTTGGAAATCAAATCTTGTAATTGAAGGATTGTAAATATTGTAATTGTCTTTCCTATATTATTAGACCCCAAGATTTATGGGTCAAACCTAGATTGTAGCCTTAATTAGGAATTATGCTAGAATAGGAGATTGTAAACCTAGTATATAAGGGATAGTATTATGTACAACAGCATATCAATAACAGAACCCATTATTCCATCTCTTTTATTTTTACATGGTATCAGAGCACCGATCCGGTGGCTCGTGATTTACATCTTTATTTTCTTTTGAAACTTTTGAGGGTTTCACTCCCTTGTCTTCACCATGGGCAATTCCAATGTCTTTGTTGGGAATCATCCACAGCAGCCACGTGATCGCAATACCAATACATGCTCCAATTTTTCAGCACATAAGGTCAACACATGTCTTCCAGCAGCCCTTTCTCAGACAGCCCCTTCCTCTCATTTGGGGCCCATCCTCAACGTCCTTGCTGGCCTCTCAGAGGAGCAATGCAAACAACTCGCTGCCGCCATGGTAAATTTGTCCCAACTTCCCTCTGGAAACCCAAATTCCTTTTATAATGCAGCAGGTCGATTTCACACTTCCCACTCTCCGTCTGTTAATTCTATTTTTTCTAATTCTTGGATTCTTGACAGTGGAGCTACGGATCACATCACATCCGACTCTTCTCTTTTTATTCATAGCAAATCCTCTTCTATACCTTCCGTCAATTTACCCACAGGTTCATCTGTTCCAATTGATTCCACAGGCACAATTCTTTTTAATAAAGACATCACCCTAGAACATGTTCTTCATGTCCCTACTTTTCGTTTAAATTTAATGTCTGCTAGCAAACTCACCAAATCTCTTCATTGTTGTATAATTCTCTTTCCTGATTTTTGTGTTATTCAGGACTTGGCTACGAGGAAGATGATTGGTTGGGGTAAGCAAAATGGAGGCCTATATTATATGTCGCCGTTGACCAAAGCACCTGTCTCTTGTCATGTCACGCACACATCCACCATATGGCATCATCGTCTTGGACATCCTTCCTCTGCTCGCCTTCAGTTGTTATCTAAATCTTTTCCATTTATATCTTCTTCATTTGATCATTCTTGCACTGTTTGTCCTATGGCCAAACAAACTCGGATTCCCTTTTCCTTAAGTAGAACTTCAACTTCTTCACCGTTTGAATTGTTGCATTGTGATATTTGGGGTCCACACCGTGTCCACTCACATACCTTGGTGCACGTTACTTTCTTACCATTGTGGATGATTTTACTCGATGCACTTGGGTGTTTTTAATGTCACTTAAATCTGAAACACAGACTTTGCTTAAATCTTTTTTTGCCTTTGTCAAAAATCAATTTAATGCCACTATCAAAACCCTTCGATCCTGATAATGGTTCTGAATTTATTTCTTTGAAGGATTTTTTTGTCTCCCAAGGGGTTGAATTTCAACGCTCCTGTGTTTATACACCTCAACAAAATGGTGTCGTTAAACGTAAACACCGGCACATCCTTAACGTTGCCCGTGCTTTGCGCTTTCAATCGCATATTCCCTTGTCTTTTTGGGGTGATTGTGTTTTGACTGCTGTGTATTTAATCAATCGTTTACCCACACCCTTATTGTCTGATAAATCCCCATTTGAATTGCTTTATCACAAATTACCACATCTTGATCACCTTCGTGTTTTTGGCTGCTTTTGTTACGCCACCAACGTCCATCCCACTCACAAATTTGACCCTCGTGCACGGCGTTGTATTTTTTCTGGGTTACCCTGCGGGCAAAAGGGTTACAAACTTTATGATCTTGACACCAAACATTTTTTTGTGAGTCGGGATGTCAAATTTTTTGAAAATATTTTTCCTTTTCAATCCCATGAACACACCCCACCTAGCTCTCTCACCCAACCAGCTTTACCTGTACCATATCCAGATGATACATTTTCCCCCCCACCTAGTCCCACTCCATCACCTACACCTCACAAATCCATCTACCCGATCCCACTCCACTTCTACAAACCCACCTTCCCGGACCCACTCCACCACCCAGTTCTCCCATTCCAACCTCTAGTCTCCCTACTTTGGATATTAGGCCCGTGTCTAGCCCACTGTCCCCAGCCCATGTTGGGCCTCCTTCTCATCACAACCCTCCTGTGCCCAGATGCAGTCCCCCCATTTATTGCTGACCCAATTCCTCCTTCTCTGCTTGATGCCTCGAACCAGCCACCTCCACGACACTCCACTCGTTCGACGCACCCACCGAGTTGGCACAATGATTATTTTATGGGCTTCTCTTCTACCTCCCCTGACTCGTCATCCTCCTCGGGGCCAACCCCTTCTTCAGGTACTCGTCATCCTTTATCTCATTTTATTTCCTATAATCGTCTTTCTCCTTCGCATCGTGCTTTTCTTGCTAACGTTTCAGGAACCTGTGAGCCTACTAATTATGCTCAAGCTGCTTCTGATCCCCATTGGCAACTTGCCATGAAAGCCGAGTTGGATGCATTGCAACTCAATCGTACTTGGACACTTGTTCCTTTACCGCCTGGTCACAAACCCATTGGCTGCAAATGGGTTTATAAAATTAAATACAATTCAGATGGTTCCATCGAGCGCTACCAGGCTCGTCTCGTCGCCAAAGGCTACACCCAGATTGAGGGTGTTGATTCAAGTGAGACTTTCTCCCCTCCTGCCAAGATTACTACTCTCCGCTGCCTTTTATCCTGTTGCTCCTGCTCGTAATTGGTTTATTCACCAACTTGATGTTCAGAATGCCTTTCTCCATGGTGACTTGCAGGAGGAGGTCTATATGGTCCCTCCTCCCGGTCTTTGCCGACAGGGGAGACCTAGTGTGTCGGCTGAATAAGTCCCTTTATGGGCTTAAACAGGCATCCCGTAATTGGTTCTCTAAATTTTCCCATGCTATTAAGAAAGCGGGCTTTCAACAATCTATGGCTGACTATTCTCTTTTTACCAGGGTTAATGGAGATTCTTTTAAGGTGTGCTCATATATGTTGATGATATTCTCATTACAGGCAATAACCTTCAAGAAATGGAACGTCTTAAATCTTTCCTTCTCAAACGTTTCGCATCAAGGATCTTGGTGACTTGAAGTATTTTTTGGGCATTGAATTTTCCCGATCTAAGAAAGGTCTTTTTATGTCACAAAGGAAATATTCCTTAGACATTTTACAAGATACAGGCTTGACAGGTGCACGACCAGAAAAATTCCCAATGGAGCAAAATGTGAAATTGAAACCCACAGATGGTGATCTTCTCAACGATCCGATGAGATATAGGAGGTTGGTAGGAAGATTAATTTATCTTCCTGTCACAAGGCCAGACATTGTTTATTCAGTTTCAGATTTTGAGTTCAGTTCATGCACCAACCCAGAAAACCACACATGGAGGCCGCACTTCGTGTTTTAAGATTCATTAAAGGCACACCTGGTCAAGGTTTGTTTTTCCCGGCTGTGAACAATCTTGAGTTGAGAGCTTATTGCGATTCAGATCATGCAGGTTGTCCAACAACAAGGAGATCAACAACAGGTTATTGTGTTTTTCTAGGAAATTCTCTTGTCTCATGGAAATCAAAGAAACAATCAACTGTTGCTCGATCATCTGCAGAAGCGAGTATAGGGCCATGGCAGTCACATGTCTTGAAATTACATGGTTGCGCTATATATTGCGAGACTTAAGAGTTACACAGAAGGGTCCTGCACTTTTGCATTGCGACAATCAAGCTGCACTACATATAGCTGCAAATCCAGTTTTCCACGAAAGAACGAAACACATTGAAATTGATTGTCACATTGTGAGAGAGAAACTACAAGCTGGTGTAATTTCTCCTTCCTATATTTCTTCACAAGATGAGTTGGCAGATATATTTACGAAGGCCTTGGGAGGAGATGCCTTCAATTACTTAAGTCGCAAGTTGGGACTTCACAACATTCACTCTCCAACTTGAGGGGGAGTGTTGGAAATCAAATCTTGTAATTGAAGGATTGTAAATATTGTAATTGTCTTTCCTATATTATTAGACCCCAAGATTTATGGGTCAAACCTAGATTGTAGCCTTAATTAGGAATTATGCTAGAATAGGAGATTGTAAACCTAGTATATAAGGGATAGTATTATGTACAACAGCATATCAATAACAGAACCCATTATTCCATCTCTTTTATTTTTACAGTTTAATTACCCAGAATGTCAACCTCTTCATGAGAGGATAGGAGAAAACTAGCAACAATGATGAAGCCCCCAAAACGCGGCTGTCAATTCCAATGAAGTAAACAGAGGTTCATGTGCTTGCGGATAATATTGGTTTAACCAGATTTATTAACTAAAAAAGCCACTGATGCAACGGATGATATACAAAGTAAACTAACCTATAATTATTTAGTTGAAGGAGAATTCCAAGACCCAAAAGCAATTGAAATCCAAGAAAACAAATCCCCTGAAAAGGTGGCAAAAGACCACTTGCAACTGGCCGCAATTTTGTACGTTCTACCTGGAGTTAAAAGGGAAAGGCACTCACAAGTTCACAACCACAAAATAGAAAACAAAACAGGCAATGAAGACATTACCATGGTATCAATATCCCGGTCAAGGAGATCGTTTATGGTGCATCCAGCGCCCCTTAAGAGCAGAGCCCCACATCCAAACAGTGTCATCATCTTAATATCAGGAAGGTGTCCTGGGCTTGCAGCCAATGTTATTGACCTGCACCAACAACCATGTCCTTCACTTTCCGTCAAACCAAACAATGCAGTGGACAAACCAAAGTTTAAAAAGTTGAAGTAAAAGTCGGTTACCACATACAAGGCCAAGCGAGCAACCAAGTGCCAATGGGCCTGTCAAGGCGAGCGAGCTTCGCATAAGGGCGAGCTTGTCTCGGCAAATACAAGTCGATCCAAGACGCCTCAACTTCAACCTTGACGTCATTGCTGCCCTGATTTCCGTCCTTCTCGGCGCCTGTAGATGAAGACGAGCTGGAGATGTGGGCTACGCGTCTCAGATCAAATTCGACGCAACTGGGAGTCCAACGGTGCCTCTGAGTGAATCGGCCCAACTGGGTTCCATTGGGGTAAGCGTTAGGATTAGAATTTTTCGAGGTGGTGGTGGTGATTGGTTGGTAAGTAGAAACTGCGAATAGGGTGCGGGAGAGAGAAAGTGAAGGTTTCGCTTTCAGAAACCTACGCGAAGCGCGAGAGACGAGCCAAAACGACGCCATTTTCAGAATTCACTTTCGGCCAAAACGACACCATTTAAATGGGTCGATATCGATATGGAATTTCTTTCATGTGTCATCTTCTTGGATTATCTCGTCCACTGGTAAAGTAAAGATAAGTGATGGCTTTGCGCATTTGCAATTGCTTTGCGCTCTCAATCCACAATCCTTTGAAATTCTCAAATTCAATTCCCAGAGCTTCTTTGGTCCAAAGACACACTCATCTTCATCCTCCAAGAGAAACACCATCATCACCTTGTTTGACCAAGAGAGACCTCGGCCTCTCAATTGTCGCTATTTTCTTAAATGGGTTTTTGCCAAACTTGCAAAAGGCCATTCTTGCTCAAGACTTGGAGCTTCAGAGGTACACAGATTCCAAGGAGGGTTTCACTCTCCTCCGGCCCTCCTCTTGGATAAAGGTGAACCAAAAGTTCAAGCTTGTATCTTTTTTTGGTAACACAAGCTTGTATCTTTATTGCTCTCTGTCACTCTGTGTGATTATTAATGTGTTGCTTTCAGTTTCAGTCTGTATAAGTGGATTTTGTGTGGATGAAAATGGCTGCTTATGGATGGGCAGGTCGAAAAAGCAGGGGCAACTTCTCTGTTTGAAGAGGCAAATAACGGAAGCAACAATATTGGTGTTGTGGTGAACCCGGTTCGTCTTACGAGCCTTGGAGAGTTTGGCAGTCCTCAATTTGTGGCTGATAAGCTTATACAAGCTGAAAGGCGCAAGGTGAAAAGTGCTTCCCCTGATTGTGTGTATGCTATTATTATTATTATCTTTTACTCTGAAGTTGATGATGGTGATTTATGATTGATGTTGGTAGTAACTTAGAATCCAACTTTTTTATATATAAGTGGGAACTTTGGTTCAAAGAAAATTTGCATCAATGAATAAACCACCAATGCCAGCATTTAGTTTTCTTTCTGTAATTTTTTTTTTATTGGACTGCGGCATTTTGTTTAAGGATTATGCCTATTGTGGCCTTTTGTATCTTTTATGCTTGGTTCACTAGGAGAATATCTTTCTTGTTCTTAGCAAACTAGGGCTAGGCGCAGAAAATGATTTGCTATATGAAGAAAAGAAATTTTTTTCTTTTTAGGGTGGGGTGGGGTGTGTTTAAGGATGCAGAGTTTCCATGGAATTCAGTTAAGTTAGGCATTTCAGTAAACCAAATTTGTTTCTTTGTTAATCTAAGAACAGTTTATATGTTGGTTCATAGTATACCACTTGCTGACAGTGGCAGATCCCGGAATTCTTCCCACGGGACTTTGTGTGAAAGTACGCTAATATATTATGTATGCATGTATGTATGGACTGTGGACTCAAGAAATGCTGGCAAATAGAAAGAGCAACGGACATGAGTAAGCAAAACAACAGCAATATAAAAAGTAACAGGACTTTGTACCAAATAATGTTAATAGCATTGCTGTTGTGGTAACAATCCCGTGTAGACAACATGGCTGCAATGATTAAAAAGGAGATCAAATTAAAGGGAATGGCTGCTTAATGGTAAAATTTGAACAAGAAGAGTATGAGGAAAGAAGTGAAGTGATTACATACCTGCTAAAGTTCAGTAGCAATTTTCCGACACATGTTTTACTTAGTTCAGTCAAGTACATCTCCTTCATGACTTTGATCTGCAAATCAAAGTCAGAAAGACAAAGATGATTACAAAGAACACTGCAGCTACATGCTTGCAGACATAATTATCACTAGATTTCTTTATTTCTTACCAGGACATGCTTCTATTAAACTTTTTCTGCATAATCCTTTAAAATACATTGCCAGCAGAAAATAGCTTGTGCATGCAACCATGAATTCATGTATGCTTGTATGTAATGTAGGCTCAAGACAGTAGCCTTATGTCAAAGTAAATAAGTTCAAGATAGTCACAGATGACTGAAATTTTACTTCTTCTCTTCTGAATGATATGACCCGAATGGTCTGTAGTACTAGTATATTCTTCTTAAGCGTCTAATATGCCACATGAATTGTTTGTTGTAATTTGGATGCGCCCATTTTATTATGACCTGAGATTATTGGCTGCTGTTGCTATCTTTTATCACTGAAAGGCTAATTGAAGTTGAGGGTTTGAGAGTAATAATGGAAGTTTTGATTGAAGGAATATTATAAGTTATGTATGTGCAACCTCAGTGTAATAATGTTCTGATATTCCCAATTGTATCATCACAACTTTGGATGAATATCACCGGATTGAGCTTACAGTATTTTATTTTATTTTTCCTTTTTTCTTTATTATGAAAAGTATCACTTCGCTTATTTTCGAAATATTAAAATTTATAATTGACTTGTTAAACCTCTCTGTTCATACACAGGAAAGTACAAAAGATGCTGTGGTTATTGGATTTGCAGAGAGACCAGGCCAGGGTGGCCTACAAGTATACGAGTTCGAGTATGAGGTTGATAGCACAAGAGGAGGGATGAAGAGGATCTTTTCGGCTGCATTTGTGGCCTCAAAGAAGCTATACCTCGTCAATATCACTCACTCGGACAAACCAGAGAGTCCTCTTAACTCAAATACAAGAATGATGCTAGAACAAATTCTTCATTCCTTCGATGCAGCACCTTTGACATAATATCACTGCACTTTCTTCCATCATGACTACTTTACTATTCTTGCCTCTGCGTAAGCTCAAGTAATGTTTGTCTTCAACTTACTATGAAAGAGATCAAAGTGATATTGTGAGAGTTGAAACCACAATGAAAGTAATGCGGCCTTCCCTTTATTTCTAATCTCCAAGGCATGGACCAACAAGGAACCACAAGACCACAGAGAGCCATTGCCTTCTCCCCTTCTACTACCTCAATGTCATTGCCGGTACAGCAGCACGGTGCGATGTGTAGAAGTAGCAAACGTCCTCTTCGTTTTTCACCCATCATCCCTTCTCAAGCCCTCTCCCAAAGTCAGTAAGTTTTTTACCCCCGGCCTCCCATCTTGTGTCCTCTCCAAAACTCAGAAAACTCAGAGAGCCAAACAATGGCCGAAGAAGTCAGACAGGTTGATGCTTTGGATGAGAAGATAAATTTTTTTATTCAATTAAAAAGTATTGAAACATAAAAAAATTATCATCAAATCAAAACCAATCACAGATTTATCTTGGAATCAAGTACATGAGAAAAACTAAAAAGGGAGATTCACTATTATGCCCAATATTGGAGCTCAAATTATTTATTAAAAAAAAATTATATGAAATGGACTTTAGAAACACATTCAAAGTTCATTTATAACATAACAAAAAGGTTTTTAACTTCTTTTAAATTACAAAACTGTTATTGATTTCTTAAAACAAACTCAATCCCAAAATCTCATTAAAAAATCCAAAACACTCAATAGGGCATCAAAGTAATTTAATAATCAAAATTAAATTTAATAGAGTCAACGGTCATTTTTTGGGTTTTTTTTGAATTTGTTTATATAAATTAAATAGTATATGGTTTATTTATAATTTTAGTGTTAAGAATGGGTATATGACTTAATATCTAATTTCTCAAATTTCTCAAATTTCTAGACACAAAAAAGCATGAAATATACTTGGAATGGTTTGATTGGATTGTCTTATCGCAAGCAGATTGGGTCAACGGATTTTGAAAAAAAACACAAACGAGAATAACATGAGAAGAATTGAATAAAGTTGGAAGCATATATCTAGGCGGTGAAATAGGGGCGGCAAGGAAGCAAGCCATGCAATGCAATGCTATTGTATATTTATATTATTAAGCTTTGCGCAATGCTAGCGTTTGCTTGTGCGACTTTCTGCATAGAAAATTTCAAAGCCCACCTCCCACAGGAAGATACTGTACGTATCTGGATCCCCATTCCATTTAAATATTTCCCAGTATATTCAATGAGAAGAAAGTATCTAATTTTCTTGTCCCCAATGTCATTGAATCTCTCTCTCTCTCTCTCTCTCTCTCTGTCAAACTTTTGACAGAAAATGTAGAAGCAGTCAAATAGTTTTGCTCAGACAAAGTCAAGTTATTTTGTTCACACATGACATCCAATAAAACAGTAAACCCAATAACTATTAAGAAGAAAGAAAATGATTGACCTGTTTGAGGAATGGAAAATGAGAAAAGTCAGAAGGTGTAGGGGGTGTAGGATGATGAGTACAGAGGGAGACAGAGAGAGAATAGAAATGTGAATGTGAGCTGGGGAATGGGGAGAGCATGAGAAAATTTGAAATTGGGCCGTTATTTTACGTGTTGAATTGTTTAATGACGAATTTTCAAACATGCCAACTGTTTAAGGCTTACGTGCATCATCACCTAAAGTCTTGTAAACCTTTAAAATAACTTAAGTGGCATTGAATACAAGGTTTACGCTACTTTGCTTGAGTCTCTCTCTCTCTCTCTTTGTTGTATAAAACCCAGTTGCATATTTATAAGCTGCTAATTTAATTTTGAGCTAAAATGGTACACAACCAAGTAGATGCATCAAGAATCCAAGAGATGGATTCAGGAGAAAAGCGCCTTAATGAGCTTGGTTACAAGCAAGAACTCAGAAGAGAGATGGTAGGTAATTTTTTATATGATTTCATGTTATGTTTTATTATCATATTAACTTGAGCTTTGTGGATTGGATACTTCATTTTCTGCAGACTCTGTTCAAAACTCTTGCAATATCATTCTCCACGATGACACTTTTCACTGGAATTACTCCCTTGTATGGTTCAAGCCTTGCATATGCAGGTCCTGCAAGCCTTGTGTGGGGATGGGTGGTGGTATCATTTTTCACCTGGTTTGTAGGAATTGCCATGGCAGAGATCTGCTCCTCTTTCCCGGTTTCCCACTTCTCACTTCTAATTCCCTTTTATATATTGTCGAGTATGTGTTCACCTATCCCACTTTTACTCTCAATATACTACCATGGAGATGGAGATTTCTTTCATCCCATTCTGCGCTTCAAATTCTAACCGTTGTTCGTTATTGAATAAGCATGTTTAATATGACAAAAATGAATTATTAGTTTAATTAAGAAACAATTATCATACTAGAACAACAGTTGCGGGAGAATGGAAATCATTCCCTGCTACAAGATGAATATAATAAATTTTTATTCCAGCCATATTTTGCTTGCTCTTTTAGAGGCAGTAAATTAAGTTGTTGACTTTGCTCTCTTAGGGATATAGCAAGAGAGGCCTTTCGTCACTGAAAAGTTTAAGTCCTAGACAACTTACTTCCTCTTTGTGAAACAGACTACAGGTTCTCTTTACTTCTGGGCTGCCCATTTAGCTGGCCCCAAATGGGGTCCATTGGCATCATGGTGCTGTGCTTGGCTTGAGAGCATAGGGCTTATTGCCGGCATCGGTACTCAGGTACCAATCTTTTCATTTTGAAAGAAGAAATTAGTGATATGTATATATATATGTTGAATTTTGACCTAAACACTTTAAACTTGATTTGAAAGGCATATGCAGGATCACAAACACTGCAAAGTATCATTTTATTGTGCACTGGAACAAATAAGGATGGAGGCTATCTTGCACCAAAATGGTTGTTCTTATGCATGTACATTGGCCTCACTCTTATATGGGCATTTCTCAACACATTTGCGCTAGAAGTAATTGCGTTTATTGACATAATATCAATATGGTGGCAGGTAAAATCATCTTTTGGTTTCTTGCCTGCTTTTTTTTATAGTTTTTTGTGGGAAAGTGGTATATTATGATTCTGTTTTAAGTCACTATTTTGTACTGTGATTGATACTATGTTAATGTCAAAAGGTGCTAATTCTACATTTATGAATAAAATCTATGGAGGAGGGTTTACATATTCCCATTAAGTGTGTTGTTTTTGTACATGTACAGAAAGTTCATACTCCCTACTATGTGGATGAAGAGAAAATTTAGAAAACTGATATATGAATATGATCAAACTTCCAAAGAAGCCCTGTAGATATGTTCCTTTGGTTTTGCCACTCCAAGCCAAAAACATCAGTGGGTCGAAATTAGGATACGTCTGCATATGCATATGTAAACCACATTTACAAAAGAGAAACTACATTGGTTTCAATTGCTAAACCTCAACACTTCCTCCCTAGGCAGGTGTGTGTAAAATGTGTTTACTTACCTTAAGTATCATATATCATGTACGATGCGTGGGTGTAATTAATAGTTAATCATCAACTAATTCAAGGCCTGTTTAGAAAGCACTCGGAAAATGCACATAGATGGAGAACAAAAAGGTGCTATGAACATTGAACCCATTTCAATATTTCCAACCTGCCTTCCATGTATATTTGCAGTATGCCTCATTTACATTACTTGTTCATTCAGTTTCGCTTTATCTACCGTGGACTAAAGCAGCGATGTGGATTATAATTCTCTCTGATATAAAATATTGCTTGCAATGTTTTGTTTGGCAGGTCATTGGGGGGATGGTTATTGTGATAACGCTTCCCCTTGTAGCACTGACTACACAGTCTGCATCATATGTGTTCACAAATTTCAACGTGGCCCCTGAGAGAACTGGGATATCAAGCAAGCCTTATGCAGTGATTCTATCATTTCTTGTTAGTCAGTATTCATTATATGGATATGATGCTGCAGCACATCTGACAGAAGAAACCAAAGGTGCAGACAAGAATGGTCCTATTGCTATTCTATCTAGCATTGGTATCATATCAGTGTTTGGGTGGGCATACATCTTGGCCCTTACTTTCAGCATTCAGGTATGACGCAAAGCCTTATTTTAGTGCAATTCTGGTAGAGCAGGCACCTATTTGAGAATCCAAATTACTTTTAAGGCCTCTGCTAATTAGCGTGCAGAGTGCCTTCATTCCTCTGTTTTGAAAGTGCACGAAATGAAGTCAAATGTTAATTTGTCCGTAGCGTAGTAGACTTGTATAGTTCCATAGTCTGCCGATGCGATGGCATCGATTGTTGTAAGTGCTTTTTATAGTTGGAATACTATTGAACTGATACTTTTTCTGCGACTTTTCACTCAGGATTTTAGCTACCTATATGATCTGACCAATGAGACTGCTGGAACGTTTGTGCCAGCTCAAATACTCTATGATGCTTTTCATGGGAGGTACAAGAGTTCCGCTGGAGCAATCATTTTACTGTTCATCATTTGGGGTTCATTCTTCTTTGGCGGGCTTTCAATTACTACTAGTGCTGCCAGAGTGGTAAATAGACTTTTATTTTTTACTCCTAAAACAGCATATATATCCTAGATTTACAAAAGTAGTCTGTTTGGTCTGGCACCACCAAAAAATTTGTTTACGGTTTGGGGTATTTTCAGGTATATGCTCTATCAAGAGACAAAGGGATTCCATTTTCATCCGTATGGCAAAAATTGCACCCAAAACACAAAGTTCCTTCCAATGCAGTTTGGCTCTGTGCAGCCATCAGCATTCTGCTTGGACTTCCAATCCTGAAAGTTAATGTAGTCTTCACTGCAATAACTTCCATATGTACAATTGGATGGGTAGGAGGATATGCAGTTCCAATCTTCGCAAGAATGGTAATGGCCGAGAAGAACTTCAAACCCGGGCCATTTTATTTGGGGAAAGCAAGAAGGCCAATTTGCTTTGTTGCCTTCCTGTGGATTTGTTATACCTGTTCAGTCTTCCTCCTCCCCACTTACTACCCAATTAGTTGGGATACATTCAATTATGCACCTGTTGCTTTGAGTGTAGGTTTGGGTCTGATAATGCTTTGGTGGGTGTTGGATGCAAGGAAATGGTTCACAGGACCTGTTAGAAACATTGATACTGATAATGGAAAGGTATAAACTTATTCACAAGTTTGAATTTCTTTCATAAGTAGTAGGTTCAAAGCTTCCCTTCTATGCAGCTCCTAGCATTTTGTTTTCTTGTATCTATGTCCATTCATTGCATTCCAAATTTTGAATCAGTGAGCAATCCCCCATTTGTTGCCTAGGGCATTATTTACATAAAGGGCAAATTTATGCTACAGAACAAATGCTTATGCTGCCAACTGTGTATACACAGGCACACACACACACAAACATATGAATTATTCCGGAAGAATTCATGACATGGTTAAATTTAAGAACAAGTTAAGCAAGTCAAGCAAACTAGGGAACTACTTCCCCACCTCTAAGACTCGGAAATTGTGTAGCTGTCCAGAATGGATGTACCACCGATCTCAATTCTTTCAACTCCTCCAAAAAAATTTTGTAGCTTGAATTCTTGGCTACAACGTCTTCGGAGACCTCCTTTCTTTCCACCAGTCTAGCTGCGTACGTTTCAAATTTATTGATACTATTCCACAGCGAAGCCTGCTTCCCTGCATCACTCTCGCTTCTAACATTAGCTACACATTCTCTAGCTTCCTCCACCTTGGCCCAAAAGCAGGAATCCTGAGTCAAACCCGCAAATTTGATTCTCTTACTATTTTCCTGCTCATTAACCCTCTTCTCCCTCCACCACCTGTCGAAAATCTCGAACCTCCTCTCTCTTCCATGCTTCAAGTAATGACCCTTGACAATGTGCATATTAGACCTATAATACTCAGCAATCTCCAGTGGCTCTACCAGGAGCATGTAAAACTGGGAAGCATTTACCCATTTTGATCGCCTGTGAAAATCGTGAGGCAGCTCATTTTTGTCCAACATTTCGATCACGCCATTCCAAAATGCAGCAAGTTTGTGGCGGTTCATGTTGACTCTGTGACCCCTTTTTGAGGAGCCCCTTTGCTTGAAGGCGTCGTAGTACCCTAGTTTCTCATCAGACTTATCACAGGATCCCTTGTACCATTCTATTTCAGCTCTGTAAGGTGTGATCCTGGAGAGCCGAACGGCTAAATCAGCACACTTGAGGTTTGGTGTACGTCCCAATCGCCTCGCTATCTTTAGGCACTCTTTTGCAGTTTCTGAAGTTGATTCCTGAAATTCATTCGACAAGAGATGAATGGACGGAAAAAAGGTTAAATAAATTAAAGAATGATGGTGAAATGTTAGTACCTGGCCACTTATTCCCAAGGACTGCAATGCCAATGCAACCCCTGCGTCCCAGCTTGACTGAGGAAGCTCCCCTTGCATGAAGCTTCTCTTGTTCAAAAACTGTGAACAAAACTTGCCAACATATTCTCCATACTTGAGATGATCCTCGATACAGCAACTGGGTTTACCTGCAATAAACGTCAAGTACATCATCTTGATGACAGATGCTGCATTGTCCACACAAATAGCCCCCTCTTGTGAGCAAAACAAGTAGTTCCCAAATGGGCAGTAGGAACTAGTTGTTCTCCCTTCCCCTGCTTCCGATGCCACTTGCAAATGAGCGGCTACAAACAGAAACAGTTTAGCTTTTGCTTCGTCTCCAAGCTGCACACCAAGATTTCCAAACTGAGGAGCAGTCCAGTGTTGCAGTAAGAGATGCAGTTGGGAGATGCATGATGCCAATGGAGCAAAGAGTAGCCTCGGCATGATGTCATACTTGGAAACCACATGGCAAAAGTTGCCACCCCATCTTTCTCGGAGGATTGCTCGGGAAAGGGACTCATTGCCAAGCAATGGTGAACCAAAGGTAATGCAAAGGACTGAAACGGAAGAGGAGACAGATTGGAGATAGGAGAGGAGCCAAAGAGCACAGAGTGAGGCAGTTGTTCCTCCTATAGAATGGCCTGTGATGACAATGGACTTGCTATTCTTTGTTACTTCCAACATCTGCACCAGCCACCACCATATATTAGTTTTTTGGAGCACTAATTAATTGTTTACTACTAATCAATGTTACAATTAGAAAGCTAAATCAAAGTGGACAATTTAATCCATTTAGGAAGAAGTGATGGGTGTAGAGAAAATAATTTAATTTCACTAAAATTGTATCTAGGTGTAAAGAGTGTGTCCCAAAATAGGATTGTTGGGTTCCATTAAATCACCCTAATGAAGTCTTTCATTTGAACAAAAAATAATAGTAAATGTTATAAATAAACTAATTATAAAGTAAATTTTATTAGGGTGTAATTCCTACCTCACCACTAAAGAGACTCCCAGATGTATCTATAATAAGAATAAATAATTTTATTTTTCTTAATTTTGGTCATAGAAAGAAATATAATTTATTTGGCAATTTGTTGACGAAAGATTTTGGCAGTGGGAAAGCAATCTAGTCAACACGTCTTGTAAATTTGCTTTTTGTCAAATAATACAACAACCAGCCAAACACGCATGAAAGCCTCCAACCACTATTCTAACTATTCTATTCTAAAGTGCTCTAGCTAATTTAAGTAAATTATTTTCTCTCTCTAACACGCCTAATCAACATATAAATGCGACAAAAAAGGTGTTAGGGAGGGAGATATGGGACAAGTTAAAGTGAATACATGGAACTTAAAATTAAAGTTTTCTTAAAATTGCTTTTAGCTTTTGCTTCTTAAGGATTCAAATACCAAGCAAATGCATGACTTGAAATAGAACTTTTGACGTAGACAATTGAATTCAAGTCTGTCTGGTAGTTGGCATGCAGAGAGAATATTTTCATGGCCTTAATTAACTAGCTAAGATTAACTCTTCTTATCTCAAAACATCATAATCTGTGTCTTCTGTTGTGCTAAAACAATACGGTGGTGTATGTTTTTCTATGTTGATTTCTCCGTAAAAGTAATTAAGTCACGTGAGAAGAGAAATAAGCATGTAGAAATTTTCCGAATCAGAAATATTGAATTGCATCCTGCCCAGTGGCCACTACATGCTTAAAAGTTTGTGTGTGTGTGTGTGTGTGTTTTTTTTTCTAAGATAACAATCATAGCCTAAAATATCACTTTTGAATTTGGGTGAAAACATTGGAAAATGAGTAGAAAGATTTATAACTTTTTGAAACGTTTTTGTTGTTTCTTGGCCAGCAGCAGCAGGTGCACGCAACCTGCGCGCAGGAGTATAAAAGGGGTTGGAAAACGAAGTTATTTTTGAAAAGGGCCGTGGGCAATATGAAGGAAATTCAGAATCTTTAAGCGAAATTCAGAAAGTGAAGTTGTTTTTGCTTCTGTATTTCTTTATTTATTTATCTTGTCAAATAAAGAACAAATGAAAGCGAAATACCACTATTAGTAACCTATTGACTTGACTAACTATTATTTATGAACAAATACTTGACTTGTATTTGCAGTTAAACCAATCAAAGGCCATTTATTCAATTTTCAAATCTAATTATGATTTCTTATTAGACATTGTCATTGATTATTAACATATAATATGCAACAATAATGTCCATATTTTGTTCCATTACTCTATCATTTTTTCTCGGACTTTCACAAATAGGTTCATTCTAACATTACATTTTATTTATGAAGATAAAAATAAAAATTTCCTTCAAGTCCAATACCTTAGATTAGAAAAACTTCATCATGTACTTTCAAGTAAAAAAATTATAACACACTAAAAACCAATTAAAAAATAGCAATAATTAGAGGGTTTTTGTTTTCTCTCCGAATACGCGTTCTAAGAGGTTTTGTATAAAATATAATGTTCGAATGCGACTATCTGTATAAAGCTATTCTTTCCCAGTAGTAATAACTGCCTAGTATATAAAAAGTAGAACAGAACACAAGAAAAAGGGCTCATATTATAACTAGCAATTGCCTGGGCCGCAAGACAACAAACAAAAGGTAAATACGAGTCACAATCAAGGCAGAAAAAAATAAATGCATGAATGATATCAATTATCTGACCTGGTTTTGGACAGCTTGGAAGCAGCACAGGAAGAGATTGAGCAGCCCTTCATGCACCATGACGGTCTCTTCCTCTCCATTATTATTGGTTAATGGAGAAAAAAGGCCGTGGCCAGCGCTACCCAACGCCACCAGATTCCCGCTGAATCTCGAATATTCTTCTGATGATGATGATGATGTCATAATTCCGTTACTGGAAAAGGCAAAGTAACTGACATCTCCGATTTGGTGTGGTACAAAGCCGCCGTATGGAGCAGCGCCCGCCGTGTTGGCTACGCTGCATAGCTGCCATGCCTCGCTCAGCAAAGGCGTCGAGGCCAAGAAACTTGCCACCATCTCACTGCTCTCAAACCTGCGTGAAAATATATACGACGTATATATGAATATGATTTATTAACTAATCAAAGTCTTCCCCTTTTTGTTCAAATATGTCCGAAGAAAATTTCTCGGTCATGATCAAATTCATTATTCATGTAGGTTGGAAAATACAGGTGAGAGAGAGAGAGAGAGAGAGAGAGAGAGAGAGAGAGAGAGAGAGACTTACGGTGAAGCTTCGGTATCCATGGACTGACCGAGTAATTGGCTTCTTCTTCTTCTTCGGGGTCTTTAGAAGCCAGAGAGAGAGAGAGAGAGAGCTTACGGTGAAGCTTCGGTATCCATAGTGATTGGCTTCTTCTTCTTCTTTGGGGTCTTTAGAAGCCAACCAGAGTTTGAATGCAATTTCGTGCCATATGCGGTACTTCTATAAGGGTTGAAATAAATATATAGCTAAAAAAATCCTTTTGGCTTGGACTAACTGTGTTTTGGAATTATTTTTATTATTTTATTATTTTAAACAAGTGCCTTTAAAAAAAATAAATAATAATAATAAGACGAGCTTATTAGTGAAATCCTTTGAACAAATCTTTACCGTACACATATCATAATCGTAACTGTTAATTTCCTGAATCACAATTTACAAAACTCTCAATCGCTTTGCTTGAGGTGCAATTAGTGTAACTTTCATTATTTTGTGGGGTTTGCTTTTGATTAGTGAGCTGATGCTCTCCGTTTCTTAGTTAAAATTTAGCTAAAAATATAAGAAAGTTATTTTAGAAGTTCCCTAAAAAATTTCAACTTCAACCATACTCCATAATTTAGAGAGTCATAAATTTTATAACTCTTTTTTGATTGGTCCATCTCTATTAAAAATAAAAAATAAAATAATTAGCATTAAATAAAGGTTTGAAATGCTCATTAAATTATAGGAGTCACTATTATTGTTTTTTCTTCTCAACGATTTATGAGATTCCCAGAGGACTCCTTATTTTAGGAGGTAGATAGGGAGCATGATTGGAGTTGCATTTTTCACAATTCCTCCCTAAAATTTATCTAAATAGGTGATTTAGGAAGCTCATTTTAAATGCTTAATATTATAAACAATTATACTAGTTAGTCGGTTGGGTCTATTGAATTCATGCAAGTCGTTGGAGTGAAAAAGCTTGACTTGCAGATTGCAATACCGTGTTTTAGGGGGGGTTGTGGGGCACTTATTAGGAATTTGTATGGCTGGCCTTGAGAGTTGCACTTGCAAATCAAAACCGTACCTCGTCATTATTCTTTTTCTTTCTTTTTCAAGGCACCTTTCATATTCTTGTTGAATTGGCCTTTTTGTTTTTCTTTGGGCCACGTGATGTGATTGCTGCTGATATAAACGTGGTTGCTTGTGCGTCTCTAAAGTGGATTGGACTTGGAGGTGAAAGCCTCTGTTTTGTTTTGTTTTCACCCTAATGAGCACGCCTCCATGTCATCATCATTCACGTCAACGCGATCTACTTACTTTGATCTCATCGCATGGCAGAGCCATGTTTACTAACTTGGAATCGGAGTATTAGCACAACCCAATTCTATTTTTAGAAAACAAAGAAAACATGAAGGCCCTGTTGAGTATCATACTCAAAAAATAAACTCAAAAATTATGATTTTTTTAAATTTATTAATATGAGTTTTCAAATAGTAATTTTAATATTTAAAAACTTATTTGGTATTGAATTCCAAACTATTTTTAAAATTTAAAAAAATTGGAATTAAAATCAGAAATCCTATATACTCAAATTGAAATTAACAAAAGAAGGGAGGGAGAGGGAGGGGAGATTAAGACGTGAGAGAGATAGCGTGGAGAGAGGGAGGAGAGAGAAAGAGACGGGAGAGGGAGGAGAGATTAAGACGTGAGAGAGAGAGAGAGAGAGAGAGAGCGTGGAGAGAGGGAGGCGAGAGAAAAAAAATATATATAAAACCTCACTTTTTTCATTTTTATTAACGGGGTGTTTTTGAGTTTTAAAAAACAAGCCTACCAAACGGGTTTTTGTGGTTTTAAAATTAAAATCTGTTTTTGAGTTTATAAAATTGGATCCAGTAGGAATTATTCTCCCAAAACGAAAAGAGTTTATAGCTATCAACAATTCAGACTAATTGTACAACCGGTCATTAGCCTCAACTCCGTAAATGCCATTCGATTTTCTTACTTTTTTTATGTTCCGTTAATTCAAAACTGCAATTCATCTTTGAAACGTACTAAAAAGAGATCATTAAATCTACTTGTGATGTGACCTATAAAAACCCAACAAAAACAAAATAGCAAAAACATGGTTTACTAATCCAACGTCAGAAGCTATATTGCACTGGTAAATTAGCACAATCACTGCGAATTTGGTGCATACTAATAGCACTCTTACCAGGATTTGTTCATACTTATTGCATTTTCACAGAAGAGAATGTTCTGCTGTTTGCGGTTGGTTGTTATAGCAACGAATCCTCAATGGAGAATGTCTAAAACTTTATCACTGGCCTGACCTTGTTGCAGCCGCGAGAGGTTGAACAGCAGCTAAGGGATTCACCTGGTATGAAAATGCAAGCTGCCACAAGTCTACAATAGCATTCTTCATTGATAAAGTTTGTCTCTGAACAATTCTGAATGAAACATAATAATTTAAACATCAAATCAGTAAAGTCTATCAGTGCATTCTCCATTTAGGAAAACAAATCAACAAAACTGAACAAGTAAAATACATATATTCAGTAAACAAGTGACGCGTCACTCATTGATAATATCATGATGTCACACCAAAACACCATTCCAATTCTACATGGGGGTGTTACGATAAATAAGCATTCAAATCAATCATGCATACGAACATTAGTGTTGTGTGTCTACGTGCACACAACATGTCCAACAGCCAACTCCTACAAATCTAGACATGCCGAATTGTAATGAGTCTTTTGGATTTATACAATGTAAAATATAACATAGATATCTGTGGTTTGAGCATAACTTTTCATTGAGAATAATTAATATATATCAAAGCTATTTTGGAATATTAACCTTGTAAAAATTTCTTTGCAAACAATAATAAAACCTGAGTAACTCTGCTTTCCTGTTAACATAAATGAAGGTGATTCACTTCAAGCTTCCAAATGAAGTATTAAGCATGGGTGGACACAAGTGGTGTCCTTTGGAGAAATCAAATTCAAAAGGTCCTACAAATCAGATATGAACACATTTTCAGTATTATACTATCAAATTCAATTCTTTATTATATATCATGTGAATCATCTGTATCCACATGAGACACTGACAAATAGTATCTGCTTGTTTGTTGTCATCTAAATGATTTCAAACAATTATCTAGCATTATTAACAATTTTGTATGACTAATGAGGTGTCATCCAACTCACTAGTCAAGTTTGCACAAGGGAAAGAGGGGCAACCAGTCGAGTGCAGATAATCAGCTTTCGTAACTAAAAGAAGTGTAAAGTAACAAGTTAAAGTGACCTTTTTTTTTCAAAAAATTACTGAACTGTCCACCCAGGCAGTGACCACAGCATTATCAGAGCAGCGAGAATCAAAGAAGTCTATCGATTAATTTCATGCAACAGATTCATTTTACCAAAAAAGGCTATGATTAATTTCAGACAACAGGTCCATTTTACCAAAATAAGGATATTGACTAATTTCATGCAAACAAGTGTGTTTACCATACAGAAGCTAACCCATGTCAAGGCGGCAACTATCTTAGATGATGACTAGAGGGAATGGAACCAATATCATGACCATGGATATTGAATGCATACATGTTGACTATGAAGAGAGAATATCTCACCTCTTTATGGTAGCTTGTTTCCTCCGGAAAACATAATATATGAGCAGAATTTTTTTCAAAAAATTACTGAACTGTCCACCCAGGCAGTGACCACAGCATTATCAGAGCAGCGAGAATCAAAGAAGTCTATCGATTAATTTCATGCAACAGATTCATTTTACCAAAAAAGGCTATGATTAATTTCAGACAACAGGTCCATTTTACCAAAATAAGGATATTGACTAATTTCATGCAAACAAGTGTGTTTACCATACAGAAGCTAACCCATGTCAAGGCGGCAACTATCTTAGATGATGACTAGAGGGAATGGAACCAATATCATGACCATGGATATTGAATGCATACATGTTGACTATGAAGAGAGAATATCTCACCTCTTTATGGTAGCTTGTTTCCTCCGGAAAACATAATATATGAGCAGAATCAAGAAGCCCAGGACAATCTTTCCATTAGATATTACCACCCGAGCACTTCCAAATTTCAGAGTGATGGTACGGAACCACCAGAAACATGGTTCCAATCTTTTAGATAAATTATAAACTGCTTGGCTCTTAGCAGTGTCTCCCTTTGGAGGGTATTTGGTTTTTGGATGTCTGTCTGGCACAGTTATCTGCTGCAAACATGATGAATGAGCTTCATTGTCGTCCACCAGCAAAGATGAGAAGGTACCTTGTGAGGAATTAGTGGCTTTAACAGAATGCAGTGAGTGTAATCTTCTCAGAAGTACCTAGGAAAACACATGGTAGAAACTGAAGTGGTATCAATTTCTTTTAACCTAAAAATTCGATCAACTGTACCATTTTAAATTAAGTTAAATAACACAACTTAGCAATATGTCAATAATTCAAGAAAAGAAAGAAGTTACAGGGCAGTGTCATATCACTGGGGAAGAAAACTTCTTCAATAAGTGAGTGAGCCATACTTGTACTCAATAAGGAGTGCTACTCACCATGCAAAAATGGCAGAGACATAGTACTCCCATAAATAGACTAATATAAAAAGTGAAAGGTTTTGCATTTATTTGGACGGTTTCCAGTTCTCAAAATAATTTAAAACCACATGACCTTTTCACTTTGTCGAAAAAGAAATATGTTACTCAATTACCGCATATGAGTACCAGGAAATATGTGTAAGAATACTGAAATTAAATTTGATGACAGCTTGGGGTTGGACCACTGAGTGTCTTGCGAAATTCAGTGGCGTAGCGCAAAAAAATAGGATACGCAACATGATTTCAACTTGTTATAAGGAAAAAGCTCATTTTTCAAGCACTAAGTTCGACCAGAAAATGTCTTATGTACTTGTGAGTGTCTAAAGATCCTTTCAGCAGACAGAAAGGCGTTGCCCTCCTAACATTGTAGAGACAGTGTCTTCTGAATCTCAGTCAAACCATATCTAGACAACAGAGTTTCTCTAGCATGAGACTGCTATTTGTGGTACAATACCATATAGGAAACCTCACTCACATCAGAAAGAGAATCTAAACCCCACAACAAGCTTTTGTCTCCAATTTCACAAAGAAAGGCCTTCTAAAAATTAAACAAAAAACAAAGAAGGGTGAAATTTATATAGACATAGAGTGAACTTAACCAATAAAACCACTTCAATTAATTCTCGTGGTACAGAATCAAACATATGATGTATAGATTATTTACCTGTCTTCTGTCCTCAGGTAATTTAGCATTCTCAACCCAAGAGGATGCAAGGTCAAAATCATTCAAAATGGTTCCCAGAAGTTTCAGAACATAGACCTCAACAACTTCTAGATACTGATCAACTCCCAAAACAAAAGGTCCATCACATTTTTCCGTATAATCTGCATTTTCTTCTGTACCAACAAGAACATATTGTTCATCAACAAAAGTCCACCTGCTAAGGAACTCTTCCAGAAATTCTTGAACACCAAGAGAGTGCCCTTCTGATATATAAAAACATACCCTGAAAAACAAATTCAGACAGAAATTTTAAAAACCACAATTTCCAATGATGCTTTTAGAATCAAACAGTATGAAATCGACAAACTTTCAAAAAGGCATGTTAAATACTCATCGAACAAAGAATCCAAAACTTGAGCCGGAGATAAGAGTACCCAATGAGAAGAACTTGAACAGGGATAGTAGGAACAGATGCAAATAATAGTTTGAGCGCGTGCAGAATTTCTGATGTCCTGCATCAACCCAAATTAAGTCACATTCATTATGAAAAAGGATAACTAGGAGATTTTCTTAAAGATAAACAATCAATGAGCAGTTGAAATAGAATAGAATTTTAAAATAACAACGAATCTACAGTTGGGTAACAGCCGGATGAATGTATTCCAAAGAACACATTACTTTTGAACTACATATAAAGCCCAGTAAATCATTAACTTCCCTGGAAATTTATGAAAATCTCAGCTACAGTAATTTACATAAATTCTGAAGTGATTGCATAATATATGGAAATTAGATAAAGTTAAAGACTGAAAAAGAATTTAACATAAACAATGAAAGGAGTAAATATGTGATTTTAGATATTTTCAGCGGTGCAATCAATCAATTCCACAAAGATTGAAGCTACACTTAAAAGAATAGATTAACATACCTTCCAAGTTCTCTTAAGGATTGGACAAGCACCATACCAGCCGATTCCAACATGTCACACAATTCAAAATGGTCTGTGGCTTCAAGGTCTTCGCTATGTTTAGAAAGACGCTTCAAAATAGAGGAGGCCGATGACGCTGCCTCCTCGTACATTGAGCAAACAAGGTAGCTGAAAATTATCACAATAAACAATTGGAGACAGAATAGGAGATAGTATTGTATTATAAAATGGGTAATGAAATTGAAGCAAACTGACCTCTCGGAAAGCTCAATTTCTTCCCAGATTGCAGGGTCGGAGCCTTTGGAACTCATGTCCATTTCACAGTCTTTCTCTGACTTGCCTTGTGAACCGGATTCTACCTGTTGAAATTGAATCAAATGGAGCATTGAATATACCAAATCAGTGTTTTTAAAGGCATGCCTTAGGGCGCGTCGGCGAGCGCGCCGGAGCTAGGCGGCAGGAAATCGCCCGAGGCGGTCAGCTGCTTCGCGAGTTGCACGTTTAGCGCGGGGAAGGCGTAAGGAGCGTTGCAAGGCGTGGCCAGGCGAGCCAGATCTGGACACTTCTGAACCGGAAGAAATTTGGGAAATTGGCGGCTTTGCGCAACTAATTTATTCAATATTATCCTCATTTTGAAATCAAATCACAAATACCCCATATAAAAACTCCTTATTGACAGTCTATTGCCCATCCTTCACTTAGTTTTTGTTTTCTTCTCATTCGTTGCTCTTCCTCCTCCTCTTCTCTCTGGTCTCTTCCTCTTCCTCTTCTTCAAACCTCACAGAAAATCCACCTCCACGAATCTCACCTAACTCCATATCCTCTTAGTTATATCTCCCATCTCCTATCTTTTCTTGTCTTCTCTCTCTCGTTCTCGCCCACGATGATGGAAACTGTCACCTCCTTAGAAACCCTAATCCACATCAGCAATGGCGACCTCACCCTCTCTCTTTCGGCCGCCCTTCTCCACCTCCATCTCTCACTCTCTGTCACCTCTTTCGACTCCCGTTCTTCCCCTCCGATTCAACAAATTTCTCAATTTTTCTCAGCTTTCCTGAAATCCATGGCATCTCAGGTACTTAGCTTTTCTGCTATACTTTCACACCCATATGTTATTTGGGTTTTCTTCTGCTTGTTTCAATTTCATATACGGGTTGGAATTTTTGGTGCTTAATGTCACTTCAAGTCCCTCCAAGTCAAATTTGAGTGAGATTGTACATAAATTTGTTGAAACATAATTGTGGGTTTAATTTAAAATTTTATCCCTCTTTTTTTAAATTAATATTTTTAGCTTGTGTAGAGAATGTTATTTAAGTAGGATTATACAAAAACTTGTTGAACCAAAATTTTGGGATTGTGCAACAAATATTTCTCTATTTGTCGTAAGGAATATTATGCTTGAAGCTTGAAGCTTGTCCAGGCTAAAATGATTTTGAAGTTTTTCTTTTGCTGATTGAATTTATTATTGAGTTAGGTTTTTATTCTGACAAGAAAACAATTGAAGAAACACAATTATTTGGTTCAATGGTCTCTTGGTTTTATAGGAGTTGTGTGATCTAATATAAAGGAACATTCGGGCCACTAGAAAGTGTTCTGCATCTTCAAGAATCTGTTATGATTTGAATTTGTTTTGTTATGTTTTGGGATGTGATTTTTGAATGAACTACATAAATTGATATAATGAACTACTAAGTGAGCTCTCTGCATCCATAATATTGAATCAGCAATGGTGAGCTTAAGTAGAAGCAAACACTTGATATCCAGGAAGATAATAATCGAAGTTAAATTGTGCAAAGTTAGATTATGCTTGATGTCCACCACTTACTTCAATTACACTCCTCTATAATGTAGAACACTTTTTGCAAAGTTAGATTGTGCTTGTAGAGGAATTGGATAATGGATAATGGGTTCACCAATTACAAGACTGCTTTGTTCATTCCACAGTCCACTCTGGAATTGCTCTCCAATTCTTATAACCTTCCTTGTTTCTCTTTCTAAAATTATGTTTCATTGTTGTAGGTTGTTGAGGCAGATGCCATCAACCATATCAGTTATAAGGTGAGAAAAAAGAGTTCTTTGATGACCGGGAAGAGTGTACCAGAGGCATTGTAGTATGACGCCATCATCATTCAGTGTTTTAGATTTAGGCTTACCTATGAGTTATTGCTAGGCTTATTGCCTTAACCTTTGGTTGTTGTTGGTGTTAGTGCTTCATGAGTTTGCTATCTTTTTAAGAAGGCCATGGAAAATGCACCTTGCATATTTGTTGATGAAATTGTTGTTGCACAACAAAAAAGACCTGTAATTTTTTTTGTTTTGCCATCTCTTTTGGAGGGTTCACTTGTAGGGTTCATTTTTTTTTTCATGACGATTGGACCTAAATATTTTGCTTCTGGAAAAAATACTTTTACTTATATTATACATTGAAGAGAGAACATTATATACATTGTGTTTTGCCCAGCATTTCCTACATAAGATGGGCTATTACAGTTTTTGTATTGCTATTGTATAGCCTCATATTGCCTTAGTATTGCTACTATATAGCCTCCTATTGCGTTCTTATTGTCACTGTATTAATTGGTTTTTGCTAATTTTTTGCATTAATTGGTTTGAGTCATCTTATTTGCACAATACATAGGCAATACAAGCCATATATGGGGGCAATACCTACGCAATATAAGCCATATACATGGGCAATACAAAGGCAATACAAGCCATAAGAGTTTATATTAATTTTTCTTTAAAAAATGACACAAGCTATAAATTAGCAATAAACATACAATACAATGACAATAAAAGGCAATAAATGGTTATACACAAACAATAAACAAGTAATATATAGACAATATACACGTAATATACACTGAATGTATATAACGTGTTTTCTCAAAAAAGGATGTGACGTCCTTGATGAAATCACATTCTTACAACCATAATTTCCCAATTTCCCTACTATGGAAGCAATGTTATCTCATTACATCTTAAGATATACATAAGAAAGTGGCAAAAAACAAAAAATTTACATCTCCTCTTGGTCAGGAATTTTAACACAATTTATATCTATCATTAAAATTCCAGGACATGTCCTCTTAGACCCGAATTTAAGCTGAAAGTTAGCAATTTCCTCCCCAAAAGAACTCTGCCACTTGAAACAAGACAATCTTCCATCTGTATAAAATGGATAAAAAAATGCATATTAGAAGTAAATCATTCAATCATAATGAAAACAAAAACATAACATTCAATCACAATTGAAACCAATTTCAAAACAGAAACCATTATCAAAATTCATATAGATTGTTGGCTTTTCTAAATGACCCAATTCTTCATATGGAAAGCTTTCACAAGATAGTACCATTGCAAAATTAAAGTTCACATTCATGAACACAATTTCATACTACTCAATTGCAATATAAAAGTAATTATAAACATGGGTGAAGTGAATGTGTGTCCTCGCAGGTGAATAAAAATACAAATCAGGAAATAAGGAAATCATCAATAGTGCATTTGGCATTGTTCAAACAATTAAAGAAGCCCAAAAGTAACTTTCAATTTTATTTTATTTTTCCAAGTTAAAAACTAACATTTGCGACCGTTCTTTTGAGTTATAAAGGAGTTTGTGTTCTGAGTACACACATGCATACATGCATCTGTGCCAAGTTAGGGGAACTTTGAAAAAAAAAAAAAGACTTCACAAAAAGTATAAAAGTATAAAATTAAATAAATAAATAAAAAGAATAGTCAACTAATTCATAAAGCCTCGACTTTTTTTTTTTTTTAAACTGTATGTAGTTTAGCATTTTTTTTTTGCTTTGGCCTCAAAGATGCAATATTCATAGATGTAGTTCATACCAAATTAGGGTACTTCAAAATTAGGAAAACCATTGACAAATACGTAGTAACTAGTTACCTGATTTACCCGTAGAGAAACAGTAGGCAGCATCTCCAGCATACTTGAGAGCAAATAACCTACAACAAACAGCCCAAGAAAGAAGATTGATACTTATATCTCATACGAAACAACTTCCTGGCCAACTTAAACATATTGATTTCAATAAATTAATGAAACAGAACTATCTAAAGTTCATAAAATACCCAAAATGTTTGAAGTTGAGATGTTTCCAAGTTAGTATTTATTAGTTATCCAAAGAAATCCTCACTTATTCCCGAATGCTATAATTCGTAAAAATCCTAAATGCAAACCATCTAATGAAAAAGAAACCAACCATCCATCTGTTATCCTCTAGAAACCAACCATCTAATGAAAAAGAAAGATAAGAAACCTTTCGTGGTGGATATGTGGCTTAACTATTTACACAAATGAAATATAATAAAGAAAATAACTGAATGACTGGTCCCATGGTGAATAAAGGCTTTCAGCACAAAGATGTAGTTGCTAGACCACCAAATCATGAACTAAATTTTATACATCATATATGCATAACCTCCTAGCCCTATTAGCCGGCCAATAGACTTCAAAATGCACCACAATCCTCAAAACACCCATGCCAGTAAGTCACAGTTTGATACAACATATGCCAACATTGAATTACGAAAAATAGAGAAAACCAAGATCCAACATATGCCAACTTTACAATATTAAACTTATCTTAAAATATTGGAAATCTCATAAAACTTACAAACTCCAGTCACTTTTGGAGATATCCTCCACCTCCAGACATAATCAATTTATATAGTTCATTCAAAAATCACATCCCAAAAACAGAACAAACAAATTCAGATCATTGAACCAAATAACTATGTTTTTTCAATTGTTTTTTGTTAGACTAAAAACCTAACTCGAGTAATCCAATTCAATAAGCAAAAGAAAATCTTCAAAATCATTGTAGATTGGACAAGCTTCAAGCATAATATTCCTGAAGACAAACTGAAAAATATTTGTTGTACAATCCTGAAGACAAACTTTTGGAGATATCCTCCACCTCCAGACATAATCAATTTATATAGTTCATTCAAAAATCACATCCCAAAACAGAACAAACAAATTCAGATCATTGAACCAAATAACTATGTTTTTTCAATTGTTTTTTGTCAGACTAAAAACCTAACTCAGTAATCCAATTCAATAAGCAAAAGAAAATCTTCAAAATCATTGTAGATTGGACAAGCTTCAAGCATAATATTCCTGAAGACAAACTGAAAAATATTTGTTGTACAATCCCAAAATTTTGGTTCAAAAAGTTCTTGTATAATCCCACTGAAATAACATTCTCTACACAAGTTGAAAATATATATATATAGAGAGAGAGAGAGAGAGAGAGAGAGAGAGAGAGTAAAATTTTAAATTAAACCCATAATTATGTTTCAACAAATTTCTGTACAATCTCACCCAAATTTGCCTTGGAGGGACTTGAACTCACATCAAGCACCAAAAACCCAAACCCATATATGAAATTGAAACAAGGAGAAGAAAACCCAAATGTTCAGGAGAAAAGCGAAGCTGGTTACCTGAGACGCCATCTCTAGGCATGGAGGTTGAGAGAGGTGACAGAAAGTGAGAGATGAAGGTGGAAAGGTGGTCGTCGCCGATTTGGGTTAGGGTTTCTGAGGAGGTAACAGTGACTGTCGCTGATGTGGGTGCGAACGAGAGATAGAGAGAGAGAAGAGAGAAGGGGAAGGGAGATTCTATGGTGGAGCTGAATATAACTAAGAGGAGATAGAGTTAGGGAGATTCTATGGAGGGTGTGGATTTTGTGAGGTTTGGGAGAAGGAAGAAGAGGAAGAGCAACGACTAAAAAAAAAAAAACTAAGTGAAGGATGGGCAATAGGCCGTCAATAGGGAGTTTTTATAAGGGACATTAGTGATTGGGTTTCAAAATAAGGGTATTAGTGAATAAATTAGGTGAGCCAGGGGTAAAGCCGCCAATTGGCTGCGACTCGGCGAGGAAGACTACTCACGTGTTTGTTTTTTTGGTTTTTTGTTATGAAACAACGTCGTTTAGATTGCAGTGTTTTACCTTTAAATGAAACGATAACGGGAGAGAATGGTAAAATATTTAAAATACTAGAAAATACCTTTGGTTAATTCAAAAATTAAAAATTGAAATTATTAATTAAATTAGGATAATATAGTAAATTCATTTTTATATTAAAAAAATTAAAATTAAAAACGAAATCAGATAATAATTACCCATGTTATTTTTTCTTAATACTAAAAATAAAATAAAATAAAAAACTAATTGGCACATGCTTGAAGCTAGTATATATATATTGTATAGTACAACCCTAATTTCTACTCTTACCAAATAATCTCAATCAAGCAATACTGAGTACTAAAAAAACAAAAGAAAAAAATGCAGCACAAATGTTACCTATCTTTCACTTGAACAAATGGAGGAAGCTTGCAATTGAATTGGAGCTGTTAAGTCTTCAATTCGTATAAAAGTTTTTGGGCGTGGATAAAAGAAGTTAGCTAAAGCCAATTGAGATTCAAAGTATTTGGGCGTGTTATTCAAAGTATTGAAGCTTGTGAATTGCAGATTAAGTCATAAACTTATTAAAATATTATTTCTCTCTCATAAACTTATTAAAATATTGTTTCTCTCTCATAATAATGTCATCAAATAAATAATAAAAAAAAAATAAACTATAGTTAAACCCATAGACATGTATCAACTTTTAGGAGTGGTGATGAGAGCACACCTATTATTAAAGTGGTGACCAAAAATGCACCCTCTCTTTGTGTTCATGTAGCACTGATTGAGCACTTGTCCAATTTCCATAAACGTTCACCTCGTTCCATCTTTTTGTGTAGACGAATTATCTTAATTTCCTCACATTTATTCTTTCAAAATTAACTACGAAAAAAATGTAACGGTAAACAACTTTGTAGTAAGACAACTTAAATTAAGCGTGTCCCATTTGAGTTATTTCATTTATTATTATTATTATTGTATTAGTAATTCAATTTAAAATTAAAGAAAAATAAAATTTGTGTAATTGTGTCCCATGAAAATGAGCCAATCTTTATTTAAAACAAAATTTTCCCTTTCAAGAAATTGAAAGTACGGCCTTAAAAGAAATATCTCTGTAACTTTCCCAAGTCTGAGGGTTAAATTGAAAATATGCTAAACCCGAATTAACTCCTTAAAAGGGGTCCCAGCCCAAACGGAAAAGCTCATTCAGTTATTCATTTCCCGCTCTCTCACACTCAGAAGAAGAGCGAGCCAGAGAGAAAGAAGATGATGAGTGCAATGAAAGGGTGGGCCTTTGCTCTGGTGGTGATCTTCTCTGTGCTTCTGTCATGGAGCATCCCAAGAGGCGAGTCAGAGAGAGCCTTTCTCTCTTTCTCCTCCCATGAACCACTGGTCAAAGTGGTTTCTCTGTCTGCGGAAGGAGGCCAAGATTTCTTCATGGAGATGACAGATTCTGTTGCAACGAACATCGAGTACGATTTCTACCACGATACATGCCCTGAAGCTGAGACCATTGTGAGGTCTACGATGGCTCAGATTTACTCCCAGCACAAGAATGTCTCTGCTCAGCTTCTGCGCCTCTTTTTCCATGATTGCTTCATTCAGGTATACCAAGATTCTTCTTTTCTTTATCTTTGAGGTTTTTTTTTTTCTCAAATAGGCCCTCTGCTTTTAATCTTGATTGTACTTTTCTGCATCTGTGTGGGTTTCCTGCTTCTAGTCTTGATGGTTCTTTTGTTCATCTATGAATGACTTTTGTTTGAATTGCTCTGGGGTTTTCTGCTTTTAATCTTTGTGGTCATTTCCTTCATTGGTATGGGGTTTTCTCAAATAGGATTTGATTGCTTTGGCTTTTCTGCTTTTAATCTTGGTCGTCCTTTTCTTCGCTTGTGTGGGTTTCTCAAATGGGTTTTGATTGCTCAGGGTATTGGAATCTGATTCTGATGATTCCGATTCTTATCTGCAAATTAAGCTAGTTTTTGAGGTATATGCTTCTTTTGAATGTTTCTCAATTTGATGTTGTTATTGGTTTCTATGAATCTTGAAACTCTGGGTTGTTCTTTTATGGTTTTTAACACTTGAGAATCTGAAAATTCTTATCTGGGAATGTTAAGCTACAATGCTATAAGATGATTTCGGCATGATATTTATGAGTTTTTCTGAAATGGGTTTTCGTTTCTTTGATTCTTTTGTCTCTAACCTTAGTTTCCTGTCTTTTTAATCAAGCATGTATTGGCTCTAACCTTAGTTGGGCTATGATTACCTTACGTGGGTTTCTGTCTAATTCCATCTGTCTTTCTTAATGTTGTGGGGTTTTTGAATCAGGGTTGTGATGCTTCAGTCCTCTTGGATCACAGCAATGGGAATAAAAACCATTCCGTAGAGAAGCAGGCTGTACCAAATAAGACCTTGAAGGGATTTGATAAAATTGATCAGATCAAGGAGGTGCTCGAAAATGTTTGTCCTGCAGTGGTATCTTGTGCTGACATTCTTGCTCTTGCCACTAGAGATGGCGTTGTTCTAGTATGTTTTACTGCTCCTATGAGTCTTGACGTATTCTTTCCTGTTTTGGTTTTCAGCGTTTGATCTTCTAAACAACCTCTAAGGCAAAAATTTCCAGTTTCTTCTCTTTCCATTCCATCTAATTACTATTAGAAAAAAGAACTAAAAGAGAGAAGTAAGAAACCAACACTGTCACACATTTAGTTGTTCAACTTTTGGTGCTTGTGAATTAGTTAGTTGCTCACTAACTCTTTTGCTGGTAGTTCCTCATTATTTAAGTGGAAAAGCTACAGAGCACTTAACTGTATTATCTGAATGCCTGTTTCAGTATTCTTCTCTGAGTGTTTGTCCTATCTAAAATGACAGGCTGGTGGTCCCTTTTATCCACTTTTCACTGGTAGAAGAGATAGTGCCCGCTCCTATTATGATGAAGCCATGGCTGAGATTCCAAAACCTGATGATAATATCACTCAGACACTTCATCTGTTCTCACTCAGAGGTTTTACTGACAGAGAAACCGTCAGTCTTCTAGGTACTCAACTCATAAATTCTGTTCCTTCTTCTTCATTTCTTTATGTTTGGAGCTGAAATAGATTAACCAGTCTTGACATATTCAGCTGATTTTTTGTTTTGTTTCATATCTGAAGGAGGGCACAACATTGGGAAGATTGGATGTGAGTTCATTCAGTCTCGCCTTCACAACTTCAGGGGGACAGGGAAACCAGACCCAACTGTTTCTCCTAGTTTCTTCAATGAGATGAGAGTTTTCTGTGAAGACAATGGTAACAAGAAGAGTAGCCAAGGATCACCCATGGCAGCCCCCACGGCGTTTCCCATGGCATCCTCCACGGCGTCTCCCATGGCATCCTCCATGGCAGCATCCATAGCATCATCCCCAAGGGCAGCAAGGGGCATGAGTGAGAAGCCTGCGGGGAGGGGGATGCCATACTTTCAGCAACTGTCATCATCTGTATCGTCTGGGGCAGGCTTTGACACTCATTACTACCAGAGCTTGTTGAGAGGCAGAGGACTTCTCTTTGCTGATCAGCAATTGATGGCTAATGAGAGGACAGCCAGATTGGTGAGAGCTTATGCTTCAGACGATGGATCAACCTTCCGGATGGACTTTGCCCGGGCAATGATGAAGATGTCTAACCTTAATGTTCTCACTGGATCTCAAGGTCAGGTCCGATTGGAATGCACTCTGCCAGTCTCTAGCTAGCTAGTTCTTACCTGACAGAATCCGACCGGGGGCCATGATGGAGATGGAAGAAAATTTCTGTTGAAATATTTGTTCCCTCTGGTTGTACAGTAGAGAAACTTTTAGCCATGTTAGACCACATTCATTCCTTTAGCCATCTTTAATAGTCACTCATGTTCATTTGTGAATTGTTAGTATGTGCAGATATATAGCAGCAAGCAAAGAAAGTTTTACTAGAGAATGTTAATCCCATTCCCACCTTCCCTATATAGAGTTGAATTTTTCTGATTGTAAATGACTCAAGGACTACTGTGAATGTTTTTTTTTCTTTTTCCCATATACAAGATTAGGGTTCATATATCATTTTTTTTTTTTCATTTTTTATCATCATGGTTTCTTTCTTTCCATTTTTCTTTACTAATAGATACACGAAGAGACCACTTACTTTATTAAAGTTGACTGACCGTTGACTTTCTTTGTTTTGTTTTTAAATAAATTGTAATTAAAGTTGAATTACAATTTTATCTAACAACAAAGACTCTTTGTAATTTTTTTATTTTTATTTTTTACATTTCTAAGTTGGGTATAATTGGAAAACTAACCAAAATTTGCTTTCCATTACACATTGTAGAGGTGAGAGAAACGCATGCTAGTCTGAATACCTATGAGGGTAAATGCAAACAAAAATAAAAACAAAAAAAACCTTAATTTTAATTACCAAATGCCAAAATCCACATGTGGAGTCCCAACTTGTACATTTATGACACGATTTGTTTTCTTTTCTTTTTTCGCTTTTGTTGTGGAAAGCTTGCGGAAACCTTCTCCTTCCAAGTTACACGATTTTTTAGTTTGTCCAGACTCCAGGGTGTATACTCCTTTTCCATTCACCTCTTCCTAAACTAAAGGCTTTTTTCGTATTGTCACCAAACGAAATGCAAATGCAGATGTAAATGTTTGTCAAACTGCTGAGAAAAAAACAATTACTTCCTAATCCAAATGCAAATGTTTGTTTGTATTGTCACCAAACGAAATATACTTGTGCGAGGGGCTTATAGCTAATATCTTTTGCCTTTTATTTTATTATTTTATTTTGTTTCAATGTATTGTGTTGTGTGGTTTCCTATTTAATTAAGAAATATAGTTTGACATCAATTAATCTTAATTGGTCCCACATTCATCCTAATCTCGCTAGAATTCCTAGTCAATCCAAAAAACAAGAAGCATATATATGAAACTTAGTCCTAGGTTCCTTGACCCAAAAAAAAAGAAAAAAAAAAGACCTAGGGGTTCAAAAGAATACCTGCTACTGCATTCTCTTCACAACAAGATGGAGAATAAGTTTCTAGCAGATTCTATGATTGTCTACATTGAAAAAGAACTTCCTAACAATATCGATTTAGATGTAATGGCAAAATATTTCAATTCTCTCAAGGATCGTAGGGAACAACTTGAATAGATACACTTTTAATTATGTTGTTGAGCATATATTTATTATTTATTTATTTTTGGTCAACGAGCATATATTTATTTTGATCATATCAATTTGTTGTTGTTGCATTTAATATGTATTTATTTTATGCAAAATCTTATTGAAAATTAGTCAAAGCTATGAATTAGCTTGATTTATATGATTTTAATGTCTACTTTTATTTTAGCTAAAAATTTTAATTAAACTATCAATTAAAAAATTTATGGTTCCGCCATTGGTTGTATACACATGCTTGTAGCATCTTTGCATTTTGGTCACTTTTTAAAATTTTTTAATGTTCTATTTATATTTTTAAAAAAGGGGTTTTCAATGAAAAGTGGCCGTGCTAATTTTAGTTGTGAAAGGTGCCTAAATTGGAGCGCGGCAATGAGCTTTAAAGCAAGCATAGGGTGATCTTCTCTGTGAGTCTTGAAATGGAAGCAATTATAACTTCATCACTTTTTTTTTTCTTTCTTATAAATTCACTGTCGAATTGGTGATATCTTGTTTTCTTGTTTGTCTTGTCATATTGGGTTAGCCAGCATTAGAACCCATAAATGTTGAGTGGGCGTTTTGGACAAGTCTTGCCCGTCTTTCCCGTCTTTCTTTATTTTAGCGCGTAAAAGTTGTTCGATTGGTATTATTGCTTTGGCAGCCAAAGTCAAAAAAGACATTAATACAGGGGCACTAACTTGAGTATGAGGTTAGTGCTTTTTATCTTTACCACCGTAATTTTTGCAGTTTTTTTATATTTGAAATAAATTATAGAGACTTTGTAGGTTCTCTGTGAGTTTTCACCTCTTCTTTTATGAGAGCTTTTCGCCTCTCATTTGTGAGAGCTTTTAATCTCTCATTTGTGAAAGTTTTATTTGTATTGTTATGGCTTGGTTTTTTCAAGCTTTGTATATTTTTGATTATTCTGAGTTTGCAATCTTAGTTGGGATGCCTATGCCAGAGTTTATTCCAAATCTGCGTGATCGTTAGTGGATGCGCACCAAATTATCTTAATTTTGTTATTCGACCGCTCTGCTTTTGTAATCGCCTTTTGTGGCTAGTTTGTTTTATCATTTCGTTTGTATACACCGGCGAAACCACCTTGTAGCCCGGTAAGGTTTTTATTAAAAATAAATAAAAATAAACCTGGGGCCCACAATCTGGTCCACTTTTACAGATTTTTTGTGAATTTCTTTTGCTAGGCTGCTTTCTTTTTCGGTTTACATGCCGCTTTTGCCTTTTATTTTATTATTTTGTTTTGTTTTGTATTGTGTTGTGTGGTTTCCTATTTAATTAAGAAAATAGTTTGACATCAATTAATCTAAGTTGGTCCCACATTCATCCTAATCTGGCTAGAATTTCTAGTCAATCCAAAAAAATGAACATATATATGAAACTTAGTCCTAGGGTTCCTTGATAAAAAAAATAAAATAAAATCTAGGGGTTCAAAAGAATATGCTATTGCGTTCTCTTCGCAACAAAATAGAGAATGATTTTCTAGCAGATTCTATGATTGTCCACATTGAAAAAGAACTTGCTGACAGTATTGATTCAAATGTAAAAACCAAAGATTTCAATTCTCTCAAGGATTGCAAAGCACAACTTAAATAGATACACTTTTAATTTTGTTGTTGAACATATATTTATTTTGATCATATCAATTTTTTGTTGTTGCATTTAATATGTATTTATTGAAAATTAGTCATAGCTATGAATTAGCATGGTTTATATGATTTAATGTCTACTTTTATTTTAGTTAGCCTACCCATCAAAAAATTCATGATTCCGCCATTGCTTATATATACATGCTTGTAGCATCTTTGCATTTTGGTCACTTTTTAAATTTTTTTATAAATGTTTTATTTATATTTAAAAAAGAGGGGTTTCAATGAAAAGAGGCCGTGCTAATTTTAGTTGTGCAATGTGCCTAAATTAGAGCGAAGCGATGAGCGTAAAAGCAAGCATATGGTGATCTTCTGAGTCTTGAAATGGAAGCAAATATAAATTCATTACTTTTGTATTCAGCTTTTTTTTCTTTTTTAAAAATTCACTGTCGAATTGGTGATATCTTTTTTTCCTGTCTGTTTTGTCATATTGGGTTAGCCAGCATGTTAGAACCCATAAATGTTGAGTGGGCGTCTTGGACAAGTCTTGCCCCTCTTTCCCGTCTTTCTTTATTTTAGCGTGTACAAGGTGTTGGATTGGTATTATTGCTTTGGAAGCCAAAGTAAAAAAAAATACATTAATGCAGGGGCACAAACCTGAGTCTGAGTGAGTGGACTTGCAAACTTTTAGAACACGTTGAGGTTAGTGTGTTTGGTAAAGAACCATATCGACTTTAATTAACATATAAATTTTTACGCACTCCTTGCCTACTATATATGAGTCACGTTTTGAGTGGGATCTGCAACAAACAAATTGAGAAACTTGGTTTGTATACCTAATGGATACTTTGTATTCAAACTTATTCAAGCCTCGCTATATTGCTCACTTTTTGGTCCTTCTGTTTTTGGCATCTTCATATCTGCACACCCGTGTGAGATCATGCATCGAGGAAGAGAGAAGTGCGCTTCTCAGTTTAAGCAGGATCTCAAGGATCCCTCTGGAAGGCTTTCTTCTTGGGTGGGTCATGATTGCTGTCAATGGAAAGGGATTTCATGCACCAACCGCACCGGTCAAGTGGCCAAGCTGAACCTCCGGAACCCATACCCATATTTGATATATGAAGATCCTGCGTGGGATGAGTTGGCTTATAAGCAGTCTTGCTTGGGGGTAAGATAAATCCTTCTTTGCTTAGCTTGAAATATTTAAATTATCTGGATCTAAGCTACAATTATTTTGATGGGATTCACATCCCTAAGTTCTTTGGGGAGCTTAAAAGTCTGAGGTATCTCAATATATCGTTCGCATCATTTTCGGGAGAAATTCCCCCTTCCCTCGGTAACTTATCAAAATTGAACTATCTAGATCTTTGCGACCATCATTCCTCATTAGAAATGCAATCCACAAACTTGAATTGGCTTTCTCATCTCTCTTCCCTAAAATACCTCAATCTCAATAAAGTGGATCTTAGCAGCACAGGAGTTATAAATTGGTTGCATGCTGTTAACATGCTTCCCTCGTTACTGGAGTTACACTTATCTTATTGCGGAATAGAAAGCCTTCCACTATCACTACAGAAGATTAACTTCACCTCACTTTCGGTCCTTGATTTGTCAGTTAATTCCTTCAATACTTCTTCATTTCCCAACTGGCTTTTCAATCTCACTAGCCTTAGAAAACTTGATTTATCTGGGAATTCTTTACAGGGTCCATTTCCAAGTAAACTTACAAGCCTCAAATATTTGGAATACCTTGATTTATCTGGTTTGGGACTCAAAGGCCAACTGCCAGCCTCCTTAGGAATGTTAACAACTTTGCAGCATCTCAACCTTGAGGCAAACCTTTTTTGGGGCTCAATTCCAAAATCTATTGGAAATATGTCATCCTTGAAAACAATGGACCTCTCTAATAATTATATGAACGGGTCCATTTCAGAAAGCTTAGGAAAACTCTCCGAGCTAGTTAAACTAGATTTGGGTGGAAATCCATGAAAAGACATTTTAACTGAAGCCCATTTCATAAATCTCACAAGATTGAAATATCTTTCAATATACAGTTATGACAAAGGGAATCCCATGTCCCTCATACTCAACATGTCTTATGATTGGGTTCCTCATTTTAAGCTCCACACAATTGAGATTGCCAACTGTCCCATAGGTCCGGGTTTTGGGCTATGGCTTCAATCTCAAACTGAACTATCTAGTGTTACTCTTCGGAATACTTCCATCTCTTGATTCAATACCAGAGGAATGGTTCTTGAAGATATCTTCCCAAGTCCTTCATTTGGATTTATCATATAACCAAATCTTTGGAAAGCTTCCATTCCATTTGAGGTTTCCACATATTTCAGATATCAATTTAGGTCATAATCAATTTGACGGCCCACTTCCACTTTGGACCACAAGTGCCTCCTCCTTTGATCTTCGAAACAACTTATTTTCCGGGCCAGTTCCTTCCAATTTTGACCAAGAGATGCCCAAGTTGATAGAACTATTTCTTTTTGGGAATCGTTTGAATGGTACTCTTCCACCCTCCATTTGCAACATAGAGGATTTGACGATCGTTTCGCTAAGCAACAATCAATTATTCGGACAAATCCCTCAAGAGTGGAGTTTGTGCAGAGGATTACAAGTTATT